>CAUYUJ010017082.1:25000-62500 GCA_963575745.1 Prorocentrum cordatum
GTCAGCCGGGCTGCCGGTGTGCCTGCTGCGCCGGTCTTCCCGCACGGGCCTTCCGCCCGCGGCGGGCCCCCGTTCAGGGCACTGATGGTCTGCCACTTGTCGCCGCCTCGCCGAGTGCCCCACCGTCTTTCGAAGTATGGGCTCGCACTGGCAGGGTTCTTGGTAGCACCCGTAACGTCTCGATCATCGCGGGCGAGGACATGAGCTGGTCGGCCTCGGGGGACGCCCGTGGCCGTCGGATCACGAGGCGCGGCCGCTGTTGTCTCCGTGGCCCCAGGGTCAAAGTGTAGTCACTGCCTCCTCGTGGGGGGCGAGCCGCCCCTCTCGTGCACCGCGCGACGAGGCAGGGCACAGGCACTGCTTGCGGACTCTTCAGGAATCCTGGCAGCGCCCATCCGCTCGGTCGAGGACGACTCTCTCGCTGCTGCGGCCAGGTGCAGCGTCTTGTCCTGCGCAGTGAAGTTGCTGCACTCCTCAGAGTTGCGCTCTGAACGGTTGGCCCTGCGGGAGCGCGTCGGGGCCCATGGCCCTGCGGACAAAGCCCCAGCGGAAGCGAAATGCGTCAGCGTTGTCCCCGCCTGGAGTGCCCAGGCTGTTGCAGCCACTCAACGCGGCAGCCTCTGGCAAGACGGGGGTCTGCGCGGGGATCTCCCAGAACGAAAACGGGAGTAACAGTCGGCTATGCCTTTCAATGCCGTGCCGTGCACGAGAGACCATGGCACGGTCTTTGGTTTTTGGTGAGATTTCAGTCATACACTGCGGCTTGGTGCTTATCCAGCTTTTGGTCGAATTATAATGAAGCAGTAGTTTCAATGTCCCAGTCGAAAACAAACGATGTGCTTGTTTTTCAATTTCTCTTCCCGCTTGCCTGCCAGCTGCGCCGCGGTGGACGCCTGCGGCATCGAGGCCGCCCCCCCCCCTGCGCGTGTTTGTGAAGTGGCCCGCAATCTCTGCGGTTTCTCTCTCTCTCTCTCTCTTTCTCTCTTTCTCGATCTCATCCTGTCTTTCTGTCTCTTTGTGTTGCCTCTCGACTTCCAGGGTTGACATGTTCGTATGTATTGCTCACGCTCGTCTCGGTTCATGGGTTTGACAGTGCGAGGCAGCATGGTTCCGCGACGTGCTCGCTTTGGCTCTTATGTAGTTTGATTTCTTTTGCGGGTCTCCCGTTTTTCCAGCTGCACGTTTGAGCATGTATGCGTGTTTCACGATGCTGGCCACACTGACTTGCATTGTCGTTGTGGTGTCCTCTCCCCCTCTCAGAACTTGCGCAGGGAATTGCTGGAGTTTGCCTTTTGGTTGGTTGTCTTTCTGTGCCAGGGCGTCATCGGCACCACCCAAGCATGTGAGTTGGCCACCCCAGGGCGACGCGCGCGCAGACATATTCAAAAGCTCCGTGGTGGGCGCTTCGTGGCCGTACCAGTTGGGAAACGATCTACTACAATATCCGTGTACTATATGGCAGTGCTAGACGTGCGCCTGGTCTGTCCTTCAGCGTCCCATTTCTGTTCGTTGATCTTCTCGTGCGAAAGCGCCGCGGAGCACGTGCGGCGCCTTGCTCCGTGGCCAGGCGCACGTGGCGTCCAGCGCAGCCTCGGTACCGTGTCCCACGACTCGTGCCCGCTCCCGTGCGCATGCGCCGAGCACGGATTGCGGTGCCGTGCGCCGTGCCCCGCACCCACGGGGCGGTCGCGGGGGGCTGGCGCCGACAGTCTCGCGCACGAGCTCGGTGCGGTTTTGTCTGCGCCTCCTGCCCCCCGCGCGTCACAGGAGGCGTTTCAGAGAGGACCTCGCCTTCGAGGACCGAAGGAGCTGGCATCTCTTCCTCGGCGGAAGGCGGCAGAAGGTCTGGCGGAAGGCGGCGGAAGTGCAACGAGGCCGCCTCCGCTGGCGGAAAGCGGCGGAAGGCCGATGGACGCTGGCGGAAGTAAAACATGTGCCCCCAAGAGAGGACACGTTCTTGGGGCTCAGGGTTTTCGGGATCCGCCATACGCTCTCCCACCAAGTGCCATCAGTTGTCTGGGGTCTATCTGTGTAGGGGGCGACTGGACTGAGCAAGGCATTTCTGCCGATGTCCGCCACGGTTCCCTCCTCGCCCCTACTTTTGGAGCTGGTGCTTTCTGGCCTCCGCTGTTATCCTGCCCTCTGTACTCCCCCTCTCATGTGTAGGCCCCACGCCTCGCGTGTCCATGGCAGCCCATCCAGGAATCAGCCTCGCGCCCGAGCCAGCGCCAGCGTCTTCGTTTCACCTGGGAGAAAGGGGCGATGAGGGTTCCGCAGCCTGCCGACTCCATAGTCGCATCTCTAATGCTAACATCGCGTCGTTCCCCAATCAGAGCTTGCCTCTGTAGGGATCCTAGCGGATTCATATGGTTAGGTGAGGTGGGTCGCCGATTTCGGTGGCCCGCTCGGGTACCCAGGTGCCCGGGTGCCCGGGTGCCTGGGTGCCCAGGGGTGCCCGGGTGCCCGGGTGCCCAGGTCCCCGTGGGTGCCCGGAGGTGCCCGGGGGTGCCCGGAGGTGCCCAGTAGCCCTATAGCCCTACAGCCTTAGAGCCTTAAAGCCTGAGAGCCTTATAGCCTTATAACCTTATAGCCTTATAGCCCTATAGCCTATAGCCCTATAGCCCCATAGTCTAATAGCTCTATAGCCCTAATAGCCCTATACCCCATGTAGCCCAACAGCCTTAAAGCCCTATAGCCCCATAGCCTTATAGCCTTATAGCCCTATGGCCCTATAGCCCTATGACCCTAAAGCCATATAGCCCTATAGCCGTGTAGCCCTATAGACCTATAGCCCAACAGCCCTATAGCCCTATAGCCCTATAGCCCTATAGCCCTATAGCCCTATAGTCCTGTAGCCCCATAGCCCTGTAGCCCTAACAAAAATTCGGATTGGTTTTTTTCTCCGGTATCATGGGGGTCTGGATGTATGAGAAAAGAATCAGTCTCGCGCCCTCTTCTGGAGACTCAGCTCTTTCCTGCCGCTCTGCCGGCGCGGGGGGGCCCCTCCGGCGACCCTCCCCAGCACGGCCCCGGCGCCCCGGTCACCCTGGGCGAGGCCGGCGCGGCGTGGCGGAAGCGGGGTGCGCGCCTCTGCATGCCGTCTGCCTGGGGTGCCGCTTCCGCTTGGGGCTCGGGGGGTCGCTCAGATGCAGGCGCGTTCCTCAGGGCCATTGGGGCGGTGGGGGGTGTCCAGTGGGCGCATGTCGTGGCGCCAGCGTTCCATGCCTCAGAGCACCTCGGTGGAGTTGGGAACGGTGGTGATGGGGAGCTCACAGGCTGTTGGGGAGGGCGCGGCGACAGTGGCAAAGGTAAGAAGTCGGCCGCCGCCCGAAGTTCGTGAGAACGCTGACATGGGTCAAGGCGCGTGGATTAGGGACGGGCCCCGTTTCCATACGAACTCGTCGCGAAATGGGGCGGCACTGGTCCCATGTGCCGATCTATGGATCTGGCGCCCACGCGCCAGATCCATGGATCCCTACAGTCGAAGCCGATGATGAGGATGGGTAAACCGATGCCCCTGATAATCACAGGGTGGAGATGATAGAATTCGGGGGTTCGGGGGGATATCGCTTCGGCAACTCGTGTGTACGGGGGTGAGGATGGGATGCTTTCCTCAGGGGGACTCGGAATCCTCTGGCGCTCCTCGGGAACGGAAGAGGTAGTAGTAGTAGTAGTAGTAGTAGTAGTAGTAGTAGTAGTAGTAGTAGTAGTAGTAGTAGTAGTAGTAGTAGTAGTAGTAGTAGTAGTAGTAGTAGTAAGTAGTAAGTAGTAGTAGTAGTAGTAGTAGTAGTAGTAGTAGTAGTAGTAGTAGTAGTAGTAGTAGTAGTAGTAGTAGTAGTAGTAGTAGTAGTAGTAGTAGTAGTAGTAGTAGTAGTAGTAGTAGTAGTAGTAGTATTAGTAGTAGTTGTAGTAGTAGTAGTAGTAGTAGTAGTAGTAGTAGTAGTAGTAGTAGTAGTAGTAGTAGTAGTAGTAGTAGTAGTAGTAGTAGTAGTAGTAGTAGTAGTAGTTTTGTAGTAGTAGTAGTAGTAGTAGTAGTAGTAGTAGTAGTTGTGATAGTGTGATAGTAAGTAGCAGCAGTAGCAGGAGCAGGAGCAGTTAGTATAGTAGTAGTAGTAGTAGTAGTAGCAGTAGTGTAGTAGTAGTAGTAGTAGTAACAGTATTAGCTGTTAGTAGTAAGTAATGTAGTAGTAGTAGTAGTAGTAAGTAGTAGTAGTAGTAGTAGTGAGTAGTAGTAGTAGTCGTTGTAGTAGTAGTAGTAGTAGTAGAAGAAGAAGAAGTAGTGGTATTATTATGATCTTTAGTAGTAATTGTGGTAGTAGTAGTACTAGTACTACTAGTAGTAGTAGTAGTAGTAGTAGTAGTAGTAGTAGTAGTAGTAGTTTGTATTAGTAGTAGTAGTAGTAGTAGTAGAAGTAGTAGTAATAGAGTAGTAGTAGTGGTAGTAGTAGAAGTAGCAGTAGTAGTAGTAGTAGTAGTAGTAGTAGTAGTAGTAGTAGTAGTAGTAGGCAGCAGCAGGAGCCGCAGCATAGTAGTAGTAATAGCAGCAATAGTAGTAGTAGTAGTAGTAGTAGTAGTAGTAGTAGTCGTAGTAGTAGTCGTAGTTGTAGTAATAATAGTAGTAGTCGTCGTAGTAGTAGCAGTAGTACTACTAGTAGTAGTAGTAGTAGTAGTAGCAGTAGTCGTAGTAGAAGTAGTATTACTAGTAGTTGTTTACGTAGTAGTTTAAGTAGTAGTAGTAGTAGTAGTAGTAGTAGTCATAGTAGTCGTAGTAGTAGTAGTAGTAGTAGTAGTAGTAGTAGTAGTAGTAGAAGTAGTAGTAGTAGTAGTAGGAGTAGTAGTAGTAGTAGTAGTAGTATCGTAGTATCGTAGTAGTAGTGGTAATAGTAGTAGTAGTAGTGGTAGTAGTAGTCGTGTTAGTAGCAGTAGTAGTCGGCCTTGCAGCAGTAGGCAGGAGCCGAAGCGTCGTAGTCGTTTAGTTAGTAGTAGTAGTAGTGTAGTAGTAGTAGTAGTAGTAGTAGTTGTAGTAGTAGTAAGTGTAGCTGTTGTTGTAGTGGTAGTCGTAGTAGTGTAGTTAGTAGTGTAGTCGTAGTAGTAGTAGTAGTAGTAGTAGTGAGTGGTTGTCAGTAGTAGTAGTAGTAGTAGTAGTTGTATTATGTAGTAGTAGTAGTAGTAGTTAGTAGTCAGTAGTAGTAGTAGTTTAAATAGTAGTAGTGAGTTTTATCGTAGTATTGTAGTAGTAGTGGTAGTAGTATAACTAGTTGTAACAGTGGGCGGTCGTCGTGTCCGACAGTAGCAGTAAGTTAGGCGTCGTAGTAGTAGTGTAGCAGTAGTGGTAGTGGTAGTAGTAGTAGTAGTAGTAGTAGTAGTAGTAGTAGTAGTAGTAGTAGTAGTGGTGTACGTAGTACTTTGTAGTTCGTAGTTCGTACTTTGTACTTCGTACGTCGTACTTCGTACTTCGTACTCCGTAGTTCGTAATTCGTAGTGCGTAGTTCGTAGTTTGTAGCTAGTAGTAGTAGTAGTAGTAGTAGTAGTGGTTGTCGTAGTCGTAGTGGTAGTAGTAGTAGTAGTAGTAGTAGTAGTAGTAGTAGTAGTAGTAGTAGTAGCAGTAGTAGTAGTAGTAGTAGTAGTTAGTAGTAGCAGTAGGTTTAGTAGTAGTTGTGTAGTGTGTTAGTAGGTAAGAGTCGTAGTATTTGTTGTTAGAGTAGTAAGTAGTAGTAGTAGTAGTAGTAGTAGTAGTAGTAGTAGTAGTAGTTAGGGAGTAGTAGTAGTAGTGGTAGTAGTAGTAGTAGTGTATTCTAGTTCGTGTATTATGTATTTCATAGTAGTCGTGGTAGTATAGTAGTAGTAGTAGTAGTAGAAGTAGAAGTAGTAGTAGTAGTAGTAGTAGTAGTAGTAGTAGTAGTAGTAGTAGTAGTAGTAGTAGTAGTGTGTAGTAGTAGTAGTAGTGTGTAGTAGTAGTAGTAGTAGTAGTAGTAGTAGTAGTAGTAGTAGTAGTAGTAGTAGTAGTAGTAGTAGTAGTAGTAGTAGAAGAAGCAGTAGAAGTAGTAGTAGTAGTAGTAGTAGTAGTAGTAGTAGTAGTAGTAGTAGTAGTAGTAGTAGTAGTAGTAGTAGTAGCAGTCGTAGTATTATTTTTAGTAGTAGTACGTAGTTCCCCAATCGGAGCTTGCCTCTGTAGGGGTCCCATCGGATTCATATGGTTAGGTTAGGTTTGTCGCCGATTTTCGCTGCACGCCCTGCGGGTGCCCGGCTGCCCGGGGGTGCCCGGTGCCCCAGTGCCCGTGGGGTGCCCCGGGGTGCCCGGGTGCCCGGGTGCCCGGGTGCCTGGGTGCCCGGGCGTGCCGGGGGGTGCCCGGTGGTGCCCGGGGGTGCCCTAAAGCCCTATAGCCCTATAGCCTTATAGCCTTATAGCCCAATAGCCCAATAGCCCTATAGCCCTACAACTCCATAGCCCTATAGCTCTATAGCCCTGTAGCTTAGTTTGCCCTATAGCCCTATAGCCCCCTTGGCACTATAGCACTGATGGGGTTTTCTCTCCAGTATCATAATAGAGTATATGTAGTAGTAGTAGTAGTAGTAGTAGTAGTAGTAGTAGTAGTAGTAGTTGTTGTAGTAGTAGTAGTAGTAGTAGTAGTAGTGGTGGTGGTAGTAGCAGTAGTGATAGTAATAGTAGTCGTAGTCGTAGTAGTAGTAGTAGTAGTAGTAGTAGTAGTAGTAGTAGTAGTAGTAGTAGTAGTAGTAGTAGTAGTAGTAGTAGTTGTAGTAGTAGTAGTAGTAGTAGTAGTAGTAGTAGTAGTAGTAGAAGAAGTAGTAGGAGTAGTAGAAGTAGTAGTAGTAATAGCAGTCGTAGTACTCGGCGTAGAAGTAGTAGTAGTAGTAGTAGTAGTAGTAGTAGTAGTAGTAGTAGTCGTAGTAGTAATAGTAGTGGTGGTGATGGTGGTGGTGGTAGTAGTACTCGTAGTAGTAGTAGTAATAGTCGTAGTAGTAGTAGTAGTAGTAGTAGTAGTAGTAGTAGTAGTAGTAGTAGTAGTAGTAGTTATCGTAGTCGTAGTAGTAGTAGTAGTAGTAGTAGTAGTAGTAGTTGTCGTCGTCGTCGTTTTTCTCGTCGTCGTAGCCGTAGTTGGAGTAGTTGTAATGTTAGTAGCAGTAGTCGTAGTAGTAGTAGTAGTAGTAGTAGTAGTAGTAGTAGTAGTAGTAGGAGTAATAGTAGTGGTAGTAATCGGAATCGTTGTTGGTTTCGTAGTAGTAGTAGTCGTCGTCGTCGTAGTAGTAGTAGTAGTAGTAGTAGTAGTAGTAGTACTAGTAGCAGTAGTAGCAGTAGTAGTCATAGTCATACTATCAGTAGTAGTAGTCGTCGTAGTAGTAGTAGTAGTCGTAGTAGTAGTAGTAGTAGTAGTAGTAGTAGTAGTAGTAGTAGTAGTAGTAGTAGTAGTGTGTAGTAGTAGTAGTAGTAGTAGTAGTAGTAGCCGTCGTAGTCGTAGTCGTAATCGTAATCGTAGTAGTAGTAGTAGTAGTATGCAGCAGCCAGCGCAGCTGAGTAGTAGTAGTAGTAGTTGTAGTAGTAGAAGTAGTAGTAGTAGTAGTAGTAGTCGTAGTAGTAGTAGTAGTAGTAGTAGTAGTAGTAGTATTCATAGTAGTAGAAATGGTATCAGTGGTAGTAGTAGTAGTAGTAGTAGTAGTAGTAGTAGTAGTAGTAGTAGGAGTAGTACTAGTAGTAGTAGTAGTAGTAGTAGTAGTAGTAGTAGTAGTAGTAGTAGTAGTAGTAGTAGTAGTTGTAGTCGTAGTACTAGTAGTAGTAGTAAGAATATTGTAGTGGCCTTTGGCCAGTGCCGCTGATCCGGGTCGCTTGGGGCGCCTTCCAGAGTGGGCGGCGACACTTCGCCGACAGACGCGCGCACAATCTTGCAGACATTACGCGCCCACTTTTTTGGTCGGCGGGGCGAGAGCGAACCTCTTCCGCTAAAAGCTAGACACATTACACGCACACGCGCACACACACGCACGCCTACACGAACACACACACACACACACGCACACACACTTACACACCCACAGACACACACACACCACATTCACACACGCGCGCCACCTTCGCAGGCGCATACACACGCACACGCCAGCAACACACATACATACACACACCACGCACACCGCACAAGCACACACGCACACACCACACAACAGACACGCATTTCACCGCCGCCTTTGTCTTCCCCCTAATTTGTTTCCCGTTTTCGGCTTTTGTCCCGTTCCACTTCTCCCTCTGTCCTTCCCCGATTTCCTTTTCGCGTAAGCAGACAAACATTGCCCCGCGCGCACGCGCGCTCTCCCCGCCTCCCCTCCTTTCCCGGCATATCCACCCTTTCAACCCCCCCAGAGGCTGAAGCTCAGCCTCGAGGCTGCAGCTGAGGCTCCTTCAAACTCACATGCCACGGAACACCCCCTTCGCCTCTCCCACGCCGTCGGAAACCGCGCCACCAGACCCCCCCCCCCCTTCTTCCCCCAATTCCTTTTGTCCACCCACAGGCGGGACGGGGGACCAGGCCCCCCCGCCCCCCGCGCCAACCGGAACCCACGCCACCAGAACCCCCCATACCCCCCCCTCCCCCTACCCCGGCAGAGCCATCCCGGTCACCCCCTCCCCCTTAATGTCACACGCCGGATCGGCGGATTAACAGTAGTAGTAGTAGTAGTAGTAGTAGTAGTAGTAGTAGTAGTAGTAGTAGTAGTAGTCGTAGTCGAAGTAGTAGTCGTAGTCGTAGTAGCAGCAGCAGTAGTAGTAGTAGTAGTAGTAGTAGTAGTAGTAGTAGTTAGTTAGAGTAGTAAAAGTAGAAGTAGTAGTAGTTAGTAGTTGTAGTTATTAGTAGTAGTAGTTGTAGTGAGTAGTAGTAGTAGTTAGTAGTAGTAGTGTAGTAGTAGTAGTTGTCGCAGTAGTAGTCGTAGTGGTAGTATAGTTGTAGTAGAGTAGTGGGTCAGTTAGTAGTAGTAGTTGTTGTAGGAGCAGTTCAGTTTGTAGATGTCAGTAGTATTCGTCGTAGTGTAGTAGTAGTTGGTTTAGTGTTGGTAGTATTTGAACTATTATTATTACTAGTAGTAGTAAAAGCCGAGTAGTAGTCGTAGTAGGTAGTAGTAGGTCGTAGTAGTTAGTACCCTTAACCTAGTAGTAGTAGTAGTTAGTAAGTAGTAGTAGTTAGTTAGTAGTACTTGTAGTAGTGGTTAGTAGTAGTGTAGTAGTAGTTAGTAGTTAGTAGTAGTAGTAACTGGTAGTAACAGTTGTAGTTAGTAGTAGTAGTAGTAGTAGTAGTAGTAGTAGTAGTAGTAGTTAGTGTGTAGTGTTAATAGTAATCGTAGTAGTAGTAGTGAGTAGTAGTAGTAGTAGTAGTAGTTGTTAGTTAGTAGTAGTAGTAGTAGTTGTAGTAGTTGGTTAGTTGTATTTATGACGTAGTAGTAGTAGTAGTAGTGGGTAGTAGTAGTAGTAGTAGTAGTAGTAGTAGGTAGTGGTAGTAGTAGTAGTAGTAGTAGTAGTAGGTAGTAGTAGTAGTAGTAGTAGTAGTAGTAGTAGTAGTAGTAGTAGTAGTAGTAGTAGTAGTAGTAGTAGTAGTAGTAGTAGTGGTGGGCGTCGTAGTCATAGTAGTAGTAGGCTCCCATGGTACTCGCACGTTGCAGCATCCTGGCAGAGGCTAACTGGCAGTCTCCACCTTCGGCGCAGCTCAGCCTGGGCGCTGCTGCTCCCCCCGGCGGTAGGCTTTGCCTTGCTCGGCGCGCGCGCCGGCAATTTGGTTGCTTGTAGCCCGAGCCAACTCTGCTGACGTTGCCGGCGCTTTCGCCTGTGGCCGCGACGAAAAAAACCCACCAGCCCATCCAGAAACAATGCCCAGAGGAATTGCCTCGATCGGGGAAGTGGGCAGCACACAGAGCAAGGGTCCCTCAGTGGAGGCCTCTTGGAGCGTCTTGGGGGCCTCTTGGCGGTCCCGGACGCCTCTTAGAGCGTCTTGGGTGCCTCGGAGTGCTTCTTGGGGCCTCTTGGGGGTCTCTTGGGAGCCTCTTGGAGGCCTCTTGGGCGCCTGTTGGGGCCTCCTGGGGCCCCCTGGGCGCCTATTGGGACCCTCTTGAAGCGCCCTTGGGAGCCTTGGGAGCGCTCTTGGAGCTTTCTTGGGCCATTTTCGAACCATCTTGAAGCCTCGGATGGCCATCGGAAACGAAATGGCGAAAAAGCCAAAAACCTGGATTTTCCGTCGGTTTTGGAAGGATTTTGGCCTCTTCGGGGCCTCCTGGGGGAGCTCTTTGGCCACTTGCAGCGGTCTCGGAGCGGTCTTGGAGCCTCTTGGAGCATGGCGGGAGCCATCTTGAGGCATCTAGGGATATCTTGAGCCATCTTGGAGGTCATCTTGGGCTCTCCCAGGCGCTCTTGGAGTCATCTTAAGCAATGCCCCCCCCCCAGGAGGCCAAAATGTGGCCCAAACCCTAGTACAATCAATTATTTTGGCATTCTCGCCGATGCCTCTTGGAGCGTCTTGGGTGCCCCCGGGGGGCCTCTTGGGGCCTCTTGGGGGTCTCTTCGAAGCCTCTTGGGGGCATCCTGGGTGCCTCTTGGGGGCCTCTTGGGGCCTCCTGGCCACCTCTTAGGGCTCTCATGCGGCACCCTTGGGAGCCTTGGGAGCGCTCTTGGGGCCATCTCGGAGGAGATCGATCAAAGAAGGGGGGTTCCCCAATTAGCGCCGCCCCCCCCCAAGGCCCAAATGGGCCCAAACCCTAGTAAAACCAATTATTTTGGCTTCCTCGCCGAGGCCGTTTTGGACGCTCCGGCGACCCGCGAAACGCCTCCTCGAGGTCGAGGGGGGGGGTTGGGGAGAGGTAAACCCCTCCCCGAAGGGAAAGAAGGGTGCGGCAGAGGAAACACCCTAAACAACCTACGCCCTAAAGGGCTGGTGGGATTCAGTCACGGGCGAAGCTCCCGCCTGAGACTTCCTCCATATTCAATCCAAAGGAGACGAAAAGTGACGATGGTTACACGTTTCCGATGGCCGCCTCGGATTCCCAACATGAAATGCGGACCCCAGAGGGAGGGGGCTCCCCCCTGAGACTGCCTCTCAATTTACTCACAGGCGAAGCTTGCGCGGGGTGTCCAGGGAAGACAAGAAACCCAGTTAGGACGTGGGAAAAAACACCGCGATCCTTGAATCTTGATGCTGGGCAGCAGCTGTGTGTGTGTGTGTGTGAGTGTGTGTGTGTGTGTGTATGTGTGGGGGTGGGTGTGGGGGTGGGTGGGTGGGTGTGTGTGGGGGGGTGGGTGTGGGGGTGGGGGTGGGTGGGGTGGTGTGTGTCTTAGTAGTCGCGGCTTGGAGAGGATATCACATTAATTTCCCACATGCTTAGAATGGGGTTTTTCTTGCTTTCTTCCAGCCCGCGCCACCAGGAGCGTTCTCCCTCCTCCTCCTCTCCTCCTCCTCCTCCTCCTCCTCCTCCTCCTCCTCCTCACGCACACAGCACAGCACAGCACAACACAGCAGACCGCAGCACAGCATAGGAGCACAGCACTGCAAAGCTCAGCAGTGTACCCTGCACAGCTGTGCGTATAGGATTCGCAGTGCATGGCAAGCGTGGCACTTCCTCGACACCACAGGGGGTGCGCTGGGGGTGGTCTCCCTATCCGTTGCGGCGTCGCAAAGCGTGGCAGGCGTGGCACTTCCTCGACACCACAGGGGGTTGCGCTGGGGGTGGTTCCCTATCCGTTGCGGCCCGCAAAGGTGGCAGGCGTGACACTTTCCTCGACACCACAGGGGGTGCGCTGGGGGTGTCTCCCTATCCGCTGCGGCGTCGCGCAAAGCGTGGCAGGCGTGCAACATCCTCGACTCACAGGGGGTGCGCTGGGTGGTTCTCCCTATTTCTTGCGGTCGGCTCCGCAAAAGCGTGGCAGGCGTGGCACTTCCTCGACGCCACCAGGGGTGCGCTGGGGGTGGTGTCCCTATCCGTTGCGGCCCCGCAAAGCGTGGCAGGCGTGGCACTTCCTCGACACCACAGGGGGTGCGCTGGGGGTGGTCTCCCTATCCGTTGCGGCCTCGCAAAGCGTGGCAGGCGTTGCACTTCCTCGACACCACAGGGGATGCGCTGGGGGTGGTCTCCCTATCCGTTGCGGCCTCGCAAAGCGTGGCAGGCGTGGCACTTCCTCGACACCACAGGGGGTCGCCTGGGGTGGTTTCCCTATCCGTTTGCGGTCCTGGCAAAGCGGGCTTGGCAGCACTGGAATCCCTCGACACCAACAAATGGTGGTGCGCTGGGGTGGTCTCCCTATACCGTTGCGGCCTCGCAAAAGCGTGGCATGCGTGGGCACTCGACCGCTACCTCTGGGGGTGCGCTTGGGGTTGTCTCCCTATTCCGTTGCGGGCTCGCAAAGCGTGGCAGGCGTGGCATTTCCTCGACACCACAGGGGGGTGCGCTGGGGTGGTCTCCCTATCCGCTGCGGGCTCGCAAAGCGTGGCAGGCGTGGCACTTCTTCGACACCACAGGGAGTGCGCTGGGGGTGGTCTCCCTATCCGTTGCGGGCTCGCAAAGCGTGGCAGGCGTGGCACTTCCTCGACACCACACGGGGTGCGCTGGGGGTGGTCACCCTATCCGTGACGGGCTGGCAAATCGTGGCAGGCGTGGCACTTCCTCGGCACCACAGGGATTGCGCTGGGGTGTACTCCCTATCCTTGCGGCTTCGCAAAGCGTGGGCAGGCGTGGCACTTCCTCGACCACCACAGGGGTGCCGCTGGGGTGGTCTCTCTAATCTGTTGCGGCCTCGCAAAGCGTTGCAGCCGTGGCATTCCTCGACACCGACATGGGGGTGCGCTGGGGTGTCTCCCCATCCGTTGCGGGCTCGCAAAGCGTGGCAGGCGTGGCACTTCCTCGACACCACAAGGGGTGCGCTGGGGGTGGTCCCGCCCTTCGTTGCGGGCTCGCAAATCGTTGCAGGCGTGGCACTTCCTCGACACCACAGGGAGTGCGCTGGGGGTGGTCCCCCTATCCGTTGCGGGCTCGCAAAGCGTGGCAGGCGTGGCACTTCCTCGACACCACAAGGGGTGCGCTGGGGGTGGTCCCCCCCCCTTCGTTGCGGGCTCGCAAAGCGTGGCAGGCGTGGCACTTCTCGACACCACAGGGGCGTGCTCTGGTGGTGGTCTCCCTATCCGTTGCGGGCTCGAAAAGCGTGGCAGGCGTGGCACTTTCTCGACACCACAGGGGGTGCGCTGGGGTTGGTCTCCCTATCCGTTGCGGGCTCGCACAGCGTGGCAGGCGTGGCACTTCCTCGACACCACAGGGGGTGCGCTGGGGGTGGTCTCCCTATCCGTTGCGGCGTCGCACAGCGTGGCAGGCGTGGCACTTCCTCGACACCACAAGGGGGTGCGCTGGGGGTGGTCTCCCTATCCGTTGCGGCCTCGCAATGCGTGGCAGGCGTGGCACTTCCTCGACACCACAGGGGGTGCGCTGGGGGTGGTCTCCCTATCCGTTGCGGGCTCGCAAAGCGTGGCAGGCGTGGCACTTCCTCGACACTAGCACAAGGGGTTTCGCTTGGGGTGGCTCCCTATCCGTTGCGGCCTCGCAATGCTGGCCAGGCGGTGGCTCTTCCTCGACACCTCAGTGGGGGCGCTGGGGGTGGTCTCCCTGCCGTTTGCCGGCTCGCAAAGCGTGGCAGGCGTGGCATCTTCCTCGACACCACAAGGGGGTGCGATGGGGGTGGTCTCCCTATCCGTTGCGGCCTCGCAACGCGTGGCAGGCGTGGCACTTCCTCGACACCACAGGGGGTGCGCTGGGGGTGGTCTCCCTATCCGTTGCGGCCTCGCAAAGCGTGGCAGGCGTGGCACTTCCTCGACGCCACAGGGGGTGCGCTGGGGGTGGCCTCCCCATCCGCTGCGGCTCGCACGCGTGGCAGGCGTGGCACGTCCTCGACACCACACGGGGTGCACTGGGGGTGGTCTCCCTATCCGTTGCGGGCGTCGCAAAGCGTGGCAGGCGTGGCACTTCCTCGACACCACAGGGGGTGCGCTGGGGTGGTCTCCCTATCCGTTGCGGGCTCGCAAAGCGTGGCAGGCGTGGCACTTCCTCGACACCACAGGGGGTGCGCTGGGGGTGGTCTCCCTATCCCCCGGGCGTCGCAGGCGTCTAAAGCGTGGCAGGCGTGGCACTTCCTCGACACCACAGGGGGTGCGCTGGGGGTGGTCTCCCTATCCGTTGCGGCGTCGCAAAGCGTGGCAGGCGTGGCACTTCCTCGACACCACAGGGGGTGCGCTGGGGGTGGTCTCCCTATCCGTTGCGGCCTCGCAAAGCGTGGCAGGCGTGGCACTTCCTCGACACCACAGGGGGTGCGCTGGGGGTGGTCTCCCTATCCGTTGCGGCCTCGCAAAGCGTGGCAGGCGTGGCACTTCCTCGACACCACAGGGGGTGCGCTGGGGGTGGTCTCCCTATCCGTTGCGGGCTTGGTCTCCCTATCCGTTGCGGCTCGCAAAACGTGGCAGGCGTGGCACTTCCTCGACACCACAGGGGGTGCGCTGGGGGTGGTCTCCCTATCCGTTGCGGGCTCGCAAAGCGTGGCAGGCGTGGCACTTCCTCGACACCACAGGGGGTGCGCTGGGGGTGGTCTCCCTATCCGTTGCGGCCTCGCAAAGCGTGGCAGGCGTGGCACTTCCTCGACACCACAGGGGGTGCGCTGGGGGTGGTCTCCCTATCCGTTGCGGCCTCGCAAAGCGTGGCAGGCGTGGCACTTCCTCGACACCACAGGGGGTGCGCTGGGGGTGGTCTCCCTATCCGTTGCGGCGTCGCAAAGCGTGGCAGGCGTGGCACTTCCTCGACACCACAGGGGGTGCGCTGGGGGTGGTCTCCCTATCCGTTGCGGCTCGCAAAGCGTGGCAGGCGTGGCACTTCCTCGACACCACAGGGGGTGCGCGGGGTGGTCTCCCTATCCGTTGCGGCCTCGCAAAGCGTGGCAGGCGTGGCACTTCCTCGACACCACAGGGGGTGCGCTGGGGGTGGTCTCCCTATCCGTTGCGGCGTCGCAAAGCGTGGCAGGCGTGGCACTTCCTCGACACCACAGGGGGTGCGCTGGGGGTGGTCTCCCTATCCGTTGCGGCGTCGCAAAGCGTGGCAGGCGTGGCACTTTCTCGACACCACAGGGGGTGCGCTGGGGGTGGTTTCCCTATCCGTTGCGGCCTCGCAAAGCGTGGCAGGCGTGGCACTTCCTCGACACCACAGGGGGTGCGCTGGGGGTGGTCTCCCTATCCGTTGCGGCCTCGCAAAGCGTGGCAGGCGTGGCACTTCCTCGACACCACAGGGGGTGCGCTGGGGGTGGTCTCCCTATCCGTTGCGGCCTCGCAAAGCGTGGCAGGCGTGGCACTTCCTCGACACCACAGGGGGTAGCGGCAGGGCGTCGGCCACCAGCATCATTCTCACATGCTTCACTTCAGCTATGATCGCTCCAGCCATAAAATAAGTATGTGAGGTTCCTCGGTAGCGTAATTTTTGGATCGATTTCCGCTTGATGTCCTTTCCAGTTTCAATAATATTCTCTTCTCTTCTGGCGGCCTCCCTAGGTTCGTTGGTAGTTGCGTCCCTCAACGAGGCTTCACAGGCCGATGCCGCACAACACAGGTGGGCAGTATTGTGCAAGACGGAACTTTACGTTTTTTTGACGAATGTGTTTCGTTTACGATGTAGAGCATTCTGCATCTGCTTGCTTGCCGAGGTGTGAATTCTACACCTTCGCACAACCAATATTGTTTAAGGTCTCGGATGTCGCTCAATTGTCACGCGAGGATCAGTGCATATGTAACAATCCCTTCTCTTCGTCTCCGGCTGAGCCAATACGCAACGCTGCACTGGGCCACTGGGCCTTGTGCTACCGATGAGGGTGCCAGTTGTTGTTTGTTGCCAGATGGTCCGGTGGCCCTGCAGAACTCTTTGAGCCTTGCTCACGAATTGCGGAGCTGGCCATGAACTTGTCGACGCTCAGCAACCAGCTGGCGCTGCTGAGCGATACAGCCCGGGAGCGAAGTGTGCCCTCTCGTATTCCTGACCAGGCCTGGTGCATGATGTTGACAAGCCTGGCGCCGCTCCCCATCGACCGTAGAGTACTTCGCCGACGCGTTGACCCACCTACTCTTCCAAATGCTTGGGGAGTTAAGAGCGCAGCGCCTCCACGGGTTATTGGAGCTGGCGCGGGCCAGTCAGGGCGAGCACTGGGGACGTGCTCGAGCCGACACGCGAGGTTGGTTTTCTGTCTTCCTTCGCCTCTCCTTTTTCCATGCCCCGACCCCTCCGTTCTCGCTTCTGCCTCTCCCTCCCGCTTCCTCCACTCCCGCCTCACGCTGCCCCCCTCCCACCCCTTCTCTCTCTTTCTGCCACCGCTGGTTGTGCCGCTGCGGGCGTCCCGTCTTCCGTCGTGTCGTCGTCGCCGTCGTCGTCCCGGCCGCCGCCGTCGCCGCCGCCGCCTGTGGCCTCTTGCTTTTTCCTCCTGGACCTCGTGCCCCTCTTTGGGCGCGCGCGAGACCAACCTTGAGCCTTGAACCCTTCTCTCTCTTTGTCTCCCTCCCTCTCCAAGTGCGCCCTCGAGGGCGCGAAGCTATTCGCGCTTCGCGCTTCGCAGTTCGGCTCCGCCTCATCCTCACCCTTCTCTTCTCCCACGGGGGGCGGCGCGGGAGTGCGAAGCTGTTCGCGCTTCGCGCTTCACGCAGCACCAGGCGCGAAGTTAGGCACCCTTGCCTCTACGTCCCTCTCTCCACATCCCCCCCCACGCCCCCACGCCCCGCACCTCGGCTCTCCGTCGCCCAGCGTCGTCGTCGTCGTCGTCGTCGTCGTCGGCGTCGGCGTCGGCGTCGGCGTCGGCGTCGGCGTCGGCGTCGGCGTCGGCGTCGCGGTCGGCGTCGTCGTCGTCGTCGCCGTCGTCGTCGTCGTCGTCGTCGTCGGCGTCGGCGTCGTCGTCGGCGTCGGCGTCGGCGTCGTCGTTGATGCCAGCGTCGGCGTCGGCGTCGGCGTTGGCGTCGTCGGTGATGCCTGCGTCGGCGTCGACGTCGACACCGACGCGTCGTCGCAGTCGTCGTGCGTCGTGCGTCGTGCGTCGTGCGTCGTGCGTTGTGCGTCGTGCGTCGTCGTCGTCGTCGTCGTCGTCGTCGTCGTCGTCGTCGTCGTCGTCGTCGTCGGCGTCGGCGTCGGCGTCGGCGTCGGCGTCGGCGTCGGCGTCGGCGTCGGCGTCGGCGTCGGTCGGCGTCGGCGTCGGCTTCGGCGTCGGTGTTGGCGTCGGCGTCGGCGTCGTCGTTGTCGTCAGCGGCGTCGTCGCCGGCGTCGTCGTTGTCGAAGCTGGCGTCGTCGCCGTCGTCGTGCGTAGTGCGTCGTGCGTCGTCGTCGTCGTCGTCGTCGTCGTCGTCGTCGTCGTCGCCGCCGCAGTCGTCGTCGTCGTCGTCGTCGTCGTCGTCGTCGGCGTCGGCATCGGCATCGGCGTCGGCGTCGGCGTCGGCGTCGGCGTCGGCGTCGGCATCGGCGTCGGCGTCGGCGTCGGCGTCGGCGTCGACGTTGACACCGACGCGTCGTCGCCGTCGTCGTGCGTCGTCCGTCGTGCGTCGTGCGTCGTGCGTAGTGCGTCGTGCGTCGTCCGTCGTGCGTCGTGCGTCGTGCGTCGTGCGTCGTGCGTCGTCGTCGTCGTCGTCGTCGTCGGCGTCGTCGTCGTCGTCGGCGTCGTCGTCGTCGGCGCCGGCGTCGCCGTCGTCGTCGTCGTCGTCGTCGTCGTCGTCGTCGTCGTCGTCGGCGTCGTCGCCCAGCGCTGCCCGACGCGCGCCTCTCCGCCCCGTCCCCCCCCCTCCGTGCGACGCTGCCGCGGCCCCCCCCCCTAAGTCGAGCGCGCGGCGGCCGCCGGCGGTCCCGCCGCCGCCTGGTGCGTCCCCCAGGAGGAGGATCGCCGCTCGCCTCGGGCGCGCCTCGGGGGCGGGCTGTCGGCTGGCCATCGCATGGGGCGCGCCAGCGCTCCAGAGGGCCAGGGCAGCGCCCCGGGCCCCGGTGGGGCTCCGCGGGGGGTCGGGGGTCTCGGCTTCCTCCTGGGCCTCCTGCGCGGGGTCGGACCCAGACCCCCTCGCGCTGTGACAAAAGTCACGGCGGGGGGTCTTTCGCCATTTTCGGCCTCCGCGGGCCCTTACTGGGCCCCAGGACCTTGAAAAGTCGACTCAGGATGAAAAACGGTCCTGGGGAAGGGGTCCAAACCTCTGGGCGTCGACGTTGTGAAATATCATGACATTGGGGGTCTGGGGAGAAGCTGGGGTTGGAGGATTGCGCCGCATCGCCGATGCATCGGCGATGCGGCTCGATGTGGAGCCCGATCTTCTCCACGCGGACGTCGCCGCTGCATCGCCGACGTCGCCGTTGGATCGTCGACGCATCGCCGATTCATCGGCGATGCGTCGCGATCCCAGGACCCCATCTACTTAGATCCCATCTATGAGGCCTCTAGATGACCTCGGCTTCCCGAGTGTTGGAAGTTTGGGATCCCGCGCCGCGCGCGCAGCCGAACGGCGAGCAGCGCTTCCAATGGTGCAGACCTCGACAGCCCTCACGCGGTTTGCCAGCCAGTGTATCTCTTTCGACAAGCCGGGCGGCCAAGCAGGCATAGAAGCTTTCGCCCTGCGCGCTGCGCACTGCGCGAGCGTCTCCAGGAATGTGGTGGGAAGATGTGATCGAGAGTCCCGTGCCCTTTGCGGCGCGGCCTTTTTGAAGGCGTCGAGGTCTTGGGAAGCGGCGGGAGAGCTGGTGACGTCAGCGTTTGGGCCCGATGGTTTGTGTTCGCTAGTTGCCCAGTGTGCCCGGCTTTCCGTGATCCGCCGCAGCGATCGGCGTCACGGTCGGCACGGGAGTTCAGGTCTTCGGTGGGCGTTTGTAGGCATCGGCATTTTCTGAAGGGCTTCTCTCTCTGCAGCCAGCCTCCCTTCCTGCCTGCCTGGGCGGCTGAGTTGCTCGGTTATCTGGCTGGTTGACTGGCTGATCTGTTGGCTGCTTGGCAACTCGGCTGTGAGAGATGTGTCACATGACGCCAGGTACGCGTGCGTGTGCACTTGCGCCGTAGTAGGGCTCCGTGTGGAGCACGAAGAATGTGTGAACGACGTACTACATGAGCAAAGGCGCGCATGCTCGCGCGACCCCTCGAGCCGTAACTAGGGCTCCCCCCTAGGGACGGTACCTTCAATGCTATGCGCAGAAAGGTCAACTGGGAAGGTCCAGAGACCTGGGAACCACTTGCAGCTAGATGTTTGTGGCTCTGTCGGAGTCTCGAAGGCAAGGGTCGAACAAGAAACAATGACATAAACATAAGCTTTTGGAGCTTCGCGCGGATTTCGTGGATCTGCGCTGGGACCCTGCTTCCTGGCGCGCGGAGCGCGCCAGTGGCGGCGCCGGAGGCGCCGCCGCCGGGGGGTCCCAGCGCGGATCCAAGAACTCCGCGCGGAGCTCCGAACGCAGATGTTTGCGCAGTTCTACTCGTCTTCGAAAGTGTGGAGGGCAGGGAGGGCACACGGAGGCTGGGGGACGGCAGGGAGGGAGGACGGGGCGGGGGAGGGAGGGGGGCGGGGCAAGCGGCCCGCAGGCGAGCTCAAGCTCCTCCTGCCCTCTCGCGGCCCCCCGCAGCCCCCCCCCCTCGTCCCGTAAGGATTCGGGCGACGGGCGCGAGCAGGGCCTGCCCCCGGCGCAGCGAGGAGTTTTGGCAGCAGGCGGTTGGCGAGGAGGAGGAGGAGGAGGAGGAGGAGGAGGAGGAGGAAGAGGAGGAGGAGGAGGAGGAGGAGGAGGAGGCGGAGGAGGAGGAGGAGGAGGAGGAGGAGGAGGAGCATAGAGCATGACGCAGATATGGCGGAACCCAAGTGCTGGCCTGGCCGCACACAGCACGTCATCACTCTCGGGGAAAATCCATTCCCGACTTTGGGAGGAGCCCTCTCGAGGGCCTCCCGAGGGCCTCCCTCCCCTTGGCGGTGGGGCCCTGGAGAGGACAAAGACTCTTCAAGTTCCGAGCACTGGTGACCCCGAACGCGCCACACTCCTTACAAAACAAGACGCCGTTCAGGGTGCGGAGCTGGTGAGAGAGGGGTGGCGGGTGGGAAAAATGAGGTGGGAGGAGATGTCTGCACCTTCCCGCTCCCTCCCCTCCCCAAGCCGCATTCGGCCTTCACCATCAGGCTCCGCACGATGACCGAACCTCGAGCCAGGACAGGGGCCTGGCCTGAAACACGAGAGCGGGCCTCGGAGACTACTTCACAAAACCAATACGCTTGATCGGAGTCTTCAACACGAGATGGCTGTGCATTTGCTCACGCACGCGCTCCATACGCGTGCTCAAGCTGCGGGCAGGCCTTCGCGCGCGCACGTGCTCATGCCCAACACGCGCACGCTCACGAGCACAATTCATAAAAGCCTCACGCTGGACAGTGAGCATCCGAGACACAATTTCACGGGGGAGTGAATCCTCAAGGTGGGTGCGATCCACGAGCTTTGGCGGAACAGCGCCTCTCGGAGCGGCCTCGGCCGCCAATGCATCTGCCGCGATTTTCAACATCCTCCCAATACGGGTCAATCCGAGCTGGTCAACCTGGAACGGTGTGGGATGAGACTTGGTCCATCTCAAATCAATGTCACCCTCACGACGGTCGAGAATCTGCCGCAATGCAACCCACAGGTCGAGCATCTCCTCAGATTCTTGTAGCAGCTCCCGTGGCTTTCGAAACCCACGGACACTCGGTCAATAGTCAGAAAAGACCAGCACTCTCCCAGTAGTGTTCCTCAACACCATGATGAGCGCCAGGAGCTCAGCCCTCTGGGAACCTCGGGGTCTCGCCAAGGAGAGTACCAGCAAGGAACCCATCGACATCCTGCAGAGACGGGCCTACACGGGCACACGCCCAGCCGCAGCACCTTAGCCTCCAGCCCTCAGTTGGCATCCCTCCCGACCCATCGATCCCCCCAGACTCCACCCGACGCAACCTGGTCGCCCGCAGGGGCGCCCCAGCGCCAGATCAGGTTGGCAGGCGGCGGAAGGTGGCCAATCGAGCGCGATTTGGGCACGAGCCCGCGGCACCCGGGAGCAGGACAACCTTCAGCCTCAGCAGGTGCTCGAGCACAAAGAGGCTGGGTACGCTCCATGGCAAGTGACGAAATACGGTCACTACTTTCACACTTCCAAAACCTATGCAGGGGGTCTCAGGCTCAACACCACACCGTTGACACAGCCCACGAGCCTCCGCCTTTAGTCCAGAACCGCCCCACGAGAGTGTTATGGAGAATCCCCTGCCCCTCGTAGTCAAGGACCTTGGACATGGGAGACAAGAGGGAGTGAACGCGGGTAAACTCAACCCCATCCGGAACACCTTCCCCCATATAGTGACGAGACGCCATACCCCATAACTCGTTGTGGATAGTTTTCTTCAGCTGTGTCCACAAATGAACAGGGACATCAGGTGCATCGACGTCCAGCTTCACTACTCCAGGAACGATCCAAACGTTCGGGGAGACTGGCTGCCATGCAAGATCAATGAGCACTGCAACCGTAACTGCCACTGGGCATCGATCTCTGCGCCATATACGCCCTGACGACAGGCAGGCAAATTCATCAGCTCGAGCTTGCCACAGACGGGTAACTCTCATCCTGGCCCGCGGATCCAAATCAAACCAAACTTGCTGGAACCCGAGAAGCTGCCCACGCCGCAATCGGTAAGCAGGATCCGAGGACTCGGTTTTCAGGATCGACAAAATTGTAGTACAGGACCCTGGGCTCCACCATCCAAAACATGTCGCCGCCTGAGCCCCAAAAGAACGAACCTGATGGAGAGACCGAATGCCCCCAGGAGGGAACCGACAGGACCCCTGGTTTAAAAAGCTTGGACGCGCCTTTACACACACCCGTCATGCATTGGACTTTCTTGGCCCTCTTCTGGGCCTGGACACGCCGAATCCTCAACAAAGTGCTATATCGATCCTGCCCAGCAGTAGTGGCCGCACCGAGGTCCCGCGCGGCATCCTGGACCCGCCAGGCCACGTCATCAGCCCGAAGTCTCTCCGGGACGCGAACAGCAACAGACCGCTTACTGCTGACAACGGCCGACTTATCAGAAAAACGAGGCTTCAGGCTGTCGACTCCACGAGCCAAGTGAAGAGCCGCAGGCACTATAGCGCTGACCACTTCGTCGGCACCGCCCTGCGAATTCTGAGAAAGATCACCCACATGATCTTGGGTCACATCATGGGAGAACATGCCCATGATGAATGTCTTCAAGCATCTGATGCAGGTAAGCCTCTGTCCAAGGCATACTCTGCGAACGTCCAGGGAGAACCCCCGCGCCCGACTGGATAGTCTCAGAACAGAACCCCCCCGTCTCTAACATCCTGGGAGGGAGGTGGGTAAGCAATCCCATGTACATGAGATGGGGCGGAAACTGCACTTTACATCCCAGTCTAAGCAGCAAGACAAGCCAGACGGTGTTAACAATTTGCGCAAATCCCAGAGCAGAGCGATAGACACACTGCCCTCCAAGGCAGCCAGCTCATGAGACACTTCGCGCCGCATTGCCGCCTGAAGAGCCGAACTGCCCCTGATTGCCGTGTCCCAAAACGCAGCATGCTCACGGCTCCAATCATCAAGAAAGGACCCTCGGATTTTGCTGTGAATCCGATACAGGGTGGGACACTTCCAGACAGGCCGCTCATCAACTTTGCTTTTCAGGAGGAGGGCGATCACACGGAGCAAAACCTGCTCAGGCCATGTGAGGGCCTCTTCACACCCCTGATAAAGCTGGACGATGGCTTCCAGCGCATCGGGAGGGGCCGTCATATAATCCCTGGGTCTCCAGTGATCAGCCCCCACAGTGGTATCCTCAGAGAACAGCCTACTGGCGGCAAACAGGTCCCTGCACTCAATGTCAGGAAGCTCCGGCTGCACCTCAGCAGCCCGTCTGCGAAGCTCAGACATAGCCTCCCCCAGCTCAAACTGCTTTTCGGGGCCAGCCGTCCAGTGGCCTCCCCACAGCTTGGCCCGGTAGGCCATCAGTTCATCGGGAAGCTGCAAAAGACCATGGGGGGCGCTAAAAGCTCCAAGGGGTCGCCTTCATCTCGCCTAAGCTCAAATCATCACAAATATCGATATTCAGAGCAGAGCGGCCCGACTCCATCTGGGCCCGCTGAGCCGGCCACGGCTGCAGCGTCTGGGTTGGTGGTAGGCAGGAAGAGTACTGCTCAACTTACTTCCCCAAATAGGGAACTCGTCGTGCGAGGTCTCGAAACATCTTGCTGTGCCCATTGTCTCGGGCAACCCTTAACTCGAACAATTTCTGAGAGAGGTGGGGCCAAAAGCAGAGAACGGGGTCGGAGTACGGCTTACCACTACCATTGTTAGCAGGTTAGGTAGTCTTCCTTGTATCAACAAAGTCCCCCCTGCCCACGGACTGACATACATCATGCTCATACTCATGTCCAGTACCGAGGGCGTGACTCTCAGATGCACGAGACCAAAGCAGATACGTACTGGTAAGCTCCTCCGAGAGATGCTCCTGAACATGGGCAAGCAGCTGAACCCCAGGACCCCGCGCTGGTGGGACCCAATCCCGACAAGCAAACTCAATACGCCGAACCCGAGGAATTTAAGCCCCTGGACTTCAGGAAACACACGTGATTTACATCTCTTAGTAACCTCTTGGAGCAATGCAGCGTACGGCAGGTCAACCTTCAAACGTGTATGGGTCTTAAACGGCGAGCTCCCATACGTACTGACCTTCACGAACGGGGCGACAGACTCTGAGGCAATGACGTAGTCGATCATCGTCCCTGCCCCTGCGAGCAGGTAAAGGCGACATCAGACGGTGGGATGGCACGGGCCTTCGTCATCTTGAGGAATCCGCAGATTTGCATCACATCAATTCCAAAACTGACATCTCCCATGAGGACCCATGGCACAGCCAGGGTTCGAACAAAGGTGCTGATCTCTTTCATTTTGCGCATATTCTCACCAGCAACGCCCAGGCCTGCCACCATATAGACAACACCGACGCCCAGGACCGACTTCGTACGCGCCCACCTCTTTCACATTCCCATCGTGAGAAAGAAATTCATTCACATACAAACCACGGTGCACACGAGCCCCCGCTGCACGAGCTTCAATGGGCGTCAGGGGAATAGAGGCGGCAGGCCGCACAGAGGCGTCTAGGGTCGCGACACCACCATTGCGTGGCAATTCGTTGGCCGAAAAGAGGCGTCACGGGCCGACTACAGGCTTCAGGCCGAATAGAGGCCTCAGGGCGAACAGAGGCCTCACGAGCTTCAGTGGGCGTCAGCGGAATAGAGGCTTCAGGCCGAATAGAGGCTTCACGAGCTTCACCGGGCGTCAGCGGAATAGAGGCGTCACCGCAGCGAATTGAGTCTTCCAGTAGCGTCTTCGGCGCCGGCTCGAACGGGGACCCCCCCGAGCCAGGCCCCTGAGTATCTACTACTACTAGTACTACTACAGCTAGTAGTAGTAGTAGTAGTAGTAGTAGTAGTACTACTATCATTACTACTACTACTACCACTACTACTACTACTACTACTACTACTATTATTACTACTACTACTACTAGTAGTACTACTACTATTACCACTACTACTACTGCTACTAGTAGTAGTAGTACTACTACTAGCACTTCTTCTTCTTCTTCTACTACTACTACTACTACTACTACTACTTCTACTACTACTACTACCACTACCACTACCACTACCACTACCACTACCACTACCACTACCACTACTACTGCTACTGCTACTACTACTACTAATATTACGATTGCTACTACTACTACTACTACTACTACTACTACTACTACTACTACTACTACTAGTACTAGTACTAATACTAGTACTACTACTTACAACTACTACTACTACTACTACTACTACTACTACTACTACTACTTCTACTGCTAGTACCACTACCACTACTACTACTACTGCTACTGCTACTACTCCTGCTACTACTACTACTACGACTACTACTACTACTACTATTACTACTACTACTACTACTACTACTACTACTATTAGTACTAGTACTAGTACTAGTACTAGTACTAGTACTAATACGACTACTACTACTACTACTACTACTACTACCACTACTACTACTACAGCTACTACTACTCCTACTACTACTAGTACTACAACAAGTACTACTACTACTACTACTTCTACCACTACTACACTTACTAT
Organism: Prorocentrum cordatum; assembly: GCA_963575745.1. NCBI lineage: Eukaryota > Dinophyceae > Prorocentrales > Prorocentraceae > Prorocentrum > Prorocentrum cordatum. The sequence continues at coordinate 50,222 of CAUYUJ010017082.1, forward strand.
TACACTTACTACTGTTACTACTACCATGGTATCACTAATGAGAGTACATACAAGACCAACAAGCCGTAGCAATACCACTACGTAGAGTACTGAGAATAAAAATACATTCAATAATCTTGCGAACAGCACATAAGAATATGAATCAGACAACTGATACGAACAATATTGCTAATAGCAGTTATTGCACGAGGGGTACTTATATAGTAATATCAATACCAGCCATAAGAAGAGGAGGGTGAGGATGATGATGAGGGGAACAGGAGCAGGAGCAGGAAACGTTGCAGCAGGAGGTACATCCGACTGATCGAAATTCACGTGTAAGCATCAGGCCGCAAAAAGACTCGAGGGTGCTGCCAGGGAAGTGTTGCGAATCTGGAATGTGTTTCCTGTGGCGTCCCAGGCGTTTCCTCGTGGTCATGCTGAGGATTAAGACTCGCTCGTCGGTTCTGTCTGTGGCAAGCATCGTGCTGGCGAAACTGCCCTCTGCCGGTTGCCTCATACGCCGCGGTGCGTGGGTGATGGCTGGCCAGCTTGCGCCTTTGCGTGCCGAAGAAGTTGCCGCCTTGGATGAAATCGACGTTCTGGCGCTCCGCTTTTCGCATGGAGCCGTGGAATCAAACAGAACCAGAAGCTGAGTGCCCGCTGCAACGGCTGATGGAAGACTTGTCGGCCGACTTCCCCAGTGCACCCGTCAGAATTCTTACGAGCACATCAGTTACCAGGGACCCCAACGTTTAAAACAATCAGCAATTTGGATTGGGCCCTGAGCGTTTTCTTGGCGATTGTTTTCTCGTCGAACTTCCGTGCATCTGGACGTAGACTACTGTTTCAGAAAACGCTTGGGGTGAAGTTCATCTTCTTAGCTTCGAATCTTGTTAACTCTAAGCAGGGGTGCCATGCAGGCGCCCTGATATGAGTGTGCTTGTTGGGCAAGGACAGGTCTAGTCCGCCGTCCTTCGGTCCTCGCCGCTCCTACTCTTCCTCTTCTCTACACCTCTTCTCCCTGCTTGCTTATTATGCTCGCTTTTGTCCTCATCTCGTTTCCTTTCCCTTTTTTCCCCAACCATCCTGTGGTGTTGGGTCTTCGTTTTGAAGATACAGCGGCCCGCGTCCCACTCCTTCTCCTCCCTCCCCCCCGTCCTCCCCCTCCTCCCTCCTCGCCCTCCTTGCTTTTGCTTTCCGCATGTCTCTGTTTCGGCACACGCCTCACACGTTTCGTGGCCCCATAGGGAGCTCCTCCTTCGGTCCCAATGGCGCAGCTCGCATGATGGCGCCGCCCCATTTTGGCACACCCCTCACACGCTTCGTGGCCCCATCTGGAGCTCCTCCTAAGGTCCCGGTGGCGCAGCTCGCATGGCGGCGCCGCCCCATTTTGATACACTCCTCACACCTTTCGTGGCCCCATAGGGAGCTCCTCCTTCGGTCCCAGTGGCGCAGCTCGCATGGTGGCGCCGCCCCATTTTGGCACACCCCTCATACGTTTCGTGGTCCCATTGGGAGCTTTTCCCAAGGTCCCAGTGGCGCAGCTCGCATGGTGGCGCCGCTCCATTCTGGCACACCCCTCACACGTTTCGTAGCCCCATAGGGAGCTCCTCCTAAGGTCCCGGTGGCGCAGCTCGCATGGCGGCGCCGCCCCATTTTTGATACACCCCTCACACATTTGATGGCCTTGTAAGGAGCTCCACCTAAGGTCCAGGTGGCGCAGTTCCCATGGCGGCGCCGCCCCGTTGGCACACCTTTCACACGTTCCGTAGCCCCATAGGGAGCTTTTCCTAAGGTCCCAGTGGCGCAGCTCGCATGGCGGCGCCGCCCCATTTTGGCACGCCCCTCACACGTTTCGTGGCCCCATAGGGAGCTCCCAGTGGCGCAGCTCGCATGGTGGCGCCGCTCCATTCTGGCACACCCCTCACACGTTTCGTGGCCCCATAGGGAGCTCCTCCTAAGGTCCCAGTGGGGAAGTCCGCATCGCCCCGCCGCTTTTTTTTTCTCGGTCCCGTGGACTCTCGCCCTGGGCCGTCGGCTGTCCTGCGCGCTGCTCCCTCGGCCGACGTCGCCCAGGCGTGATCCTGGATTGCGGCCGCCACGAGGTCGGGAACGGCAATAGAAAGGACGACGACTGGTGGCTGGAGCTTTACGTGCTGCTCTCGCGCGCCACGCGCCACGAGGACCTCCTGCTCGTGCGGGCGCCCTGCGTCGAGTCCTTCCTGGCAAGGCCGCTGGGGGGCTTGCGGAAGCAGCCGGAGCAGCTTGCTGCGCGCGCGACGCGGTGCAGAAGGGAGGCGAGGGCCCATCGCCAGGGAGCGGCATCGCCGAGTTGGAGCGTCTCTCGACGGTCTGGCTGTTTGGCCTCGCGCCGCGGGCGGCCCGCGCGCGTCGCTGAGGCCTTCTCGGGGCGACCAGCGCGCGTCGCGGGAACTCCATGCTGCGCTCTGCCTGGCGCCTCGCTCGCCCCCGTCGTCGCTCTGCCCGGCGGCCGGAGACTTGGCCGCTATCAGCCGGTCTGCCAGCTCTCTCGGCTCCGCGCAGCGGGCGACCCGCGCGCGTCGCCGGGGCCCCTTCGGGGCGACCAGCGCGCGTCGTGGGGGCCCCGCGCGGCGCCGCGCTAGCTGCCTTGCACGTGGGCGCGCGCGGGCCAAGAGGGGGGCGGAGAACGGGGGGGGGGGCGGGCGCGGTCCTCGTTGGGTGCGCGCCGACGTGGGCGTCGACATCTATGTGCGTAGACTCGCGCGCGCAGACTCATTCACAATCTGACTCGCTCGCGCTCGCACTCGCCCGCTTTCAATCTGTCGCGCGCGGCCCTATCCTCTTCGTTCGCGTTGCGCGCCCCGCCGCGCAGTTCGGCGCGCCCCTGGCGCGGCCCGTGGCCCCGCGGGGAGCTCGGGCGACGATGGAATTCATAATTGCGGTATTCGCAGCGCGACGCGCCCTGGCGCGCCCCAAGGGAGCTTTCGTGCGCGCCCACCTGCGCGCGGCGGGCGCACTGTGGCGCGTCTCGCGGGCTGTCTCCTGCATGCCTTCTCGCGCGCGGCGCACTCTGGCGCGCCCCGAGGTCGCTTCCGCGCGTGCCCGCTCGCTCGCGGCGCGTTCAGGGCCGCCCCGAGAGCGCCCTCGTGCGTGCCCTCCCGCGCGCGTCACATTTTGTCACCCCCCGAGGGCGTTTCCGCGCGTGCCCGTCCGCTCGTGGCGCATTCTGGCGCGCCCCGAGGGCGCCCCCGTGCGTGCGCGCTCGCGCGCGGCGCATTCTCGCGCGCCGCGCGGGCGCTCTCGTGCGCGCCCCTCGCGCGCGGCTTGCTCTGGCGCGAGGGCGCTTCCATGCGTCCCCGCTCAGCTCGCGCGCGGCATATTCTGGCGCGCACTGGGGGCACTTCCGTGGGCGCAGCGCATTCTTGCGCGCCCCGAGGGCGTTCTCGCTGGTGCCCGTTCGCACGCTGCGGCCATTGGCGCGCCCTGAGGGCGCCCCCGTGCGCGCCCGCTAGCGCGCGGCGCACTCTGGCGCGGCCCGCGGGCTCTTTCGCGCGTGCCCGCCCGTGCGCTGCGCCTTCTGGCGCGCGCCGAGAGCGCCCTCGGTGCGCGCTCGCCGCCCGCGCGAGGCGCTCTCTGGCGCGTCCCGAGGGCGCTTCTGCGCGCCGCTCGCACGTGGCGCCCTCTGCTGGCATCTTCTCATGCAGCCCCCCCCCACACCGCGCGTGGCGTCTGCGTGGCGACTGCGGCTGGCGTCTTTTCATGCGCCGACCTGCGCGCGTGACGTGATTTGCGCCGCGCGCTGGTCCTGGCTCAAAGTGCTGTGTTCCCACTGCGCGCGCGAGGGCTAACCGGGGGGGCAAGGGAACTGAATGGCGCCGTGCGCCGACCCCAGCGCTTACACCGCGGCTGCAGCTGGCGTCTTCTCACGCAGCCCGCTTCCCGCGTGGTGGTTGCTGGGTGATAGCTTGAATGTGCGACGTCGCTGCGACGCAGCGGCAAGGGCGCCTGCGCGCACTCGCGCGTCACCAGCCGCGCAGCGAGGCGCCGCCCCCGCTCGGTGCTACGCGCCGACCGCCGCGCGAACATCGTTTGCCGAGAACGCTGCCGACGCCGCGCGAGAAGTCACCCCGCGCGCGCCCGACCGAGTGCCAGTCGCGCGCGGAATTGGATTGGCGACGCGCGCCGGTCCCAGCGTGGACAATCTCGTCGCCGAGCCAGTCGCCGACGCTGCGCACCAGTATTTTGCATGGTGCCGCGCGCCGATCAGGGCGCGAACATTTTCGTCGTCGAAGTTGCGCTACTGTGCCACTGCGCATGGCGCGACGCGCGCTCGACGCATGGCCGACGTGTCTTCGCTCGATATTTCAATCGCGGGCGACTTTGCGATGCTCATTATCGTGGTGCGATTTCTCGCGCATGTGCGTCGCCAGTGCCCTCGCCCTTTTCAGGGGGGCTGCGTGGGGGGTCGCGTTCGATCGAAGGAGCTCACTCTCGGGCGCGGCCGGGGCAGGGTGGGCGGGTTGGGTCACGGGCGTCGCGAAGCGCGCGCAGGAGCATCGCGCCCCCCCCACAATCCCGTTGGGGAGGGTGGGGCGCGTTCGCGCACTCTACAAGAGCACTGTTTTCCTTTCTCTCTCACCCTCTCTCTCTCTCTCTTTCCCTCGCCACCTCGCTGCGCGCTTGACTCGCATTCGAAGCACGCTGCGCACCTTTATACCGCGTTGTTGTTACACATCTCTCCGTATCTATGTTGTTGTTGTTGATGTTGTTGTTGTTGTTGTTGTTGTTGCTGTTGCTGTTGCTGTTGCTGTTGTTGTTGTTGTTGTTGTTGTTGTTGTTGTCGTTGACCTCTCATTCTTGAAGAATAATTATTGTTGATCACCCCCACCGGTGCACATTGATTTTTTCGATTGAAGTACCACCCCCGGGGCTCGCACCTTGTTTTTTTGTCAAGGAAAGTCTTCCTGCTCAAACTGTGCCCCTGCCCTCCGGGCTACAACAACAACGGCTCCCGCCTGAGACTTCCTCGATTTTTACTCAGGACCCCCGCTCCCGCCTGAGACTTCCGCGCAATTTACTCAGGAAAGGCGCTCCCGTTTGAGATTTCCTCGCACTGTAATCAAGACCCCCGCTCCCGCCTGAGACCTCCGTGCAATTTACGTGGGAACGGCGCTCCCGCCTGAGACTTCTTTGGATTTTACTCAGGACCCCCGCTCCTGCTTGACATTTCCGCGCAATTGATTCAGGAACGGCGCTCCCGCCTGAGACTTCCTCGCAATTTAGTGAGATTCCCCGCTCCCGCCTGAGACTTCCGTGCAATTTGCTCAGGAACGGCGCTCCCGCTTGAGACTTCCTCGCAACTTTGTCACGGCCCCCGCTCCCGCTTGAGACTTCCTCGCAACTGAGTCAGGGCCCCCGCTCCCGCCCGAGATGTACTCAGGACTGCGCTCTCGCGTGCGACGTCCTCACAATTTATTCTGGAATTGCGTTTCGGCGCTCAGGAACCACGCACGCGCCAAGGACGCCTTCACAACGTGGTATCTTCCCTCTTCCTTCGTCCTTCCCCCTCCCCTTCCTCCCACTCTCCCTCGTTCTTCCCCTCCTCCTCTTGCAGGGCCCGCGCCAATTCCAATGGCGGGCAGAGAGATGTACGCCCCCGAAGGATTGTCCGCCCGTTCCGGTTTGCCCGTACGTCTAAGCCCGCCGGCCCCAGCAAAGAGAAATAATCCCCCCGAAAGGGGTGTGATCGAAGACGAAGAGGGCGGGTTTCGAGGGTGTAGGGTATACGTGTTGAATGACTCGCGGGCAAGTAAGAGCGTACAGCCTTAAAATGGTTGTTGTTGTTGTTGTTGTTGTTGTTGTTGTTGTTGTTGAACATTATTACTTCTAAAGAATAATTATTGTTGGGGCCCCTGGTGCACGACCCCCCCGCCGCGCCTAGGCCGCAGCCTCATTTTCATCATTTTCGTGAGGAAGTCTCAGGCAAAACGGGGGAGTCCGGATCCGGTTGTGTTGTTACGATCGGTTTTCCCTTGCAAAAAATAAGCTAAAGTGGACATTTCTTGTTCTAACATAACCAAACTTCAAGAATCCCTTGCAAAAAATAAGGTAAAGTGGACATTCGCGCGCGCAAGACGAAATCCTTCCAAAACCTTAGTGTTCGTAGCGATTTTAACATAAAAACATCAAAAAACCAATGGTTTTTCAAAAAAAATGTCAAAATCTCATCCCGCGCGCTCTTGCGGATTCGTAGGAAACCCAACACTTTTTAAACATTTCTGTCAAACGGGCTTTTGCGAGCAACTTTTTCGAACTTCTGCGACAACGGTTGCGCACCTGCCAGGGCCATCATCCCTGTCAAATAATACCATGCGGGACACATTCGTTTTTTCTTCGCGCGCGCACGCCGTCGTCGTCGGCCGCGGGGCCCTGAATAGTAGCCACGGTCGTCCGCATGCCACGAAGTGAAGTGTCCGAACGTCATAGGGCGGGAAGCTGGGTGTGGGTGGTGGCGAAGAGTCGTTTGGAAATTTGGTAGAGCTTGAACCGGCCCCCCCACAAAGTGGGGGTATTGCCCGCCTCCTATGAAAACCCTGGCACTGGTGAGAACGGAGTGTCCCCACGTGCTAGTAATTGTTGTTGTTGTTGTTGTTGTTGTTGTTGTTGTTGTTGTTGTTGTTGTTGTTGAACATTATTACTTCTAAAGAATAATTATTGTTGGGGCCCCTGGTGCATGGCCCCCCCGCCGCGCCTAGGCCGCAGCCACATTTTCATCATTTTCGTGAGGAAGTCTCAGGCAAAACGGGTTGGTCCGGATCCGGTTGTTTTGTTACGGCCCGCTTTCCCTTGCAAAAAATAAGCTAAAGTGGACATTTCTTGTTCTAACATAACCAAACTTCAAGAATCCCTTGCAAAAAATAAGGTAAAGTGGACATTCGCGCGCGCAAGACGAAATCCTTCCAAAACCTTAGTTTTCGTAGCGATTTTAACATAAAAACATAAAAAACCAATGGTTTTAAACAAAAAACTTGTCAAAATTTCATCCCGCGCGCTCTTGCGGATTCGTAGGAAACCCAACACTTTTTAAACATTTCTGTCAAACGGGCTTTTGCGAGCAACTTTTTCGAACTTCTGCAACAACGGTTGCGCACCTGCCAGGGCCATCATCCCTGTCAAATAATACCATGCGGGACACATTCGTTTTTTCTTCGCGCGCGCACGCCGTCGTCGTCGGCCGCGGGGCCCTGAATAGTAGCCACGGTCGTCCGCATGCCACGAAGTGAAGTGTCCGAACGTCATAGGGCGGGAAGCTGGGTGTGGGTGGTGGCGAAGAGTCGTTTGGAAATTTGGTAGAGCTTGAACCGGCCCCCCCACAAAGTGGGGGTATTGCCCGCCTCCTATGAAAACCCTGGCACTGGTGAGAACGGAGTGTCCCCACGTGCTAGTAATTGTTGTTGTTGTTGTTGTTGTTGTTGAACATTATTTATTCTAAAGAATAATTATTGTTGGGCCCCCTGGTGCGCGCCCCCCCTGCGCCGCCTAGGCCGCAGCTACATTTTCATCATTTTCGTGAGGAAGCCTCAGAAAAGAGGGTGTGTACAGGATCCGGTTGTTTTGTTGTAATCCGCTTTCCCTTGCAAAAAACAATAGAAAATGACATTTCTTGTTCTAATATAATCAAATTTCAAGAATCCCTTGCAAAAAATAAGGTAAAGTGGACATTCGCGCGCGCAAGACGAAATCCTTCCAAAACCTTAGTGTTCGCAGCGATTTTAACATAAAAACATCAAAAAACCAATGGTTTTTCAACAAAAAATTGTCAAAATCTCATCCCGCGCGCTCTTGCGGATTCGTAGGAAACCCAACACTTTTTAAACATTTCTGTCAAACGGGCTTTTGCGAGCAACTTTTTCGAACTTCTGCGACAACGGTTGCGCACCTGCCAGGGCCATCATCCCTGTCAAATAATACCATGCGGGACACATTCGTTTTTTCTTCGCGCGCGCACGCCGTCGTCGTCGGCCGCGGGGCCCTGAATAGTAGCCACGGTCGTCCGCATGCCACGAAGTGAAGTGTCCGAACGTCATAGGGCGGGAAGCTGGGTGTGGGTGGTGGCGAAGAGTCGTTTGGAAATTTGGTAGAGCTTGAACCGGCCCCCCCACAAAGTGGGGGTATTGCCCGCCTCCTATGAAAACCCTGGCACTGGTGAGAACGGAGTGTCCCCACGTGCTAGTAATTGTTGTTGTTGTTGTTGTTGTTGTTGTTGTTGTTGTTGTTGTTGTTGTTGTTGTTGTTGTTGTTGTTGTTGTTGTTGTTGTTGTTGTTGTTGTTGAATTATCATTTCTGAAAAATAAGTATGGTTGATGTGCACATTGTTTCTTTATCGATTGAAGTGCCCTTCCTGGTTCACGTACCCTGTTCTTTATCAGGGAAAGTTTTGAGGGTCAAACTGTGTTGTTGGCCCCCAGTTTACAACAACAACAACAACGGCTCCCGCCTGATAGTTCTTCACAATTTATTGAAGAATCGCGCTCTCTTTTGGGACTTCCTTGCAATTTACCACCGAAACGCGGCTCCCGCTTGATACTGCCTCACAGTGTATTGAAGAATCGCGCTCTCGCTTGGGACTTCCTTGCAACTTACCACCGAATCGCGGCTCTCGCTTGATACTTCCTTACAATTTGTTCAGATGCCGCTCCTCGACACTCAGGAACCGAGCTCCCGCTACATATTGCCTGGTGGTTCAAGCAGAATTCACGCTTCAACGACCCGCTCGACCCGCCCGTCTGGGCCTGCCCGCCCGACCAGCCCGTTAGGGAGTGCAGTCGCCGCTCGCTGCCTTTCGCCCGCCTTCGATGCCCCTCGCTGCCCGTACTGGTTCCGCGGTCGCCTTCGCTCGCTGCCATTCGCGGCCCCGTTGCTGCCCTCAGTGGCCCCGTCGCTGCCCATTGTGGCCGCGCATTCTATGCCCTTCGTGGCCCCCGCTCGCAGTCGCCCGTCGTGGCTCCATACGCATGCCCTTCGTAGCCCCGCTGTCGCCCTGCGTGGCCCTCTCGTTGCCCTTCGTGGCCCCTTTGCTGCCCTCAGTGGCCCCGCTGTCGCCCTTTGTGGCCCCACATACGGGTGCCCTTCGTGGCCCCCGCTCGTTCGCGCCCGTGGTGGCCCCATATGCATGCCTTTCGTGGCCTCGCTGTCGCCCTTCGTGGCCCCCTCTCTGCCCTTCGTTTCAATTTTGTCAGAACCCCCCCTCCCGTCTGAGGCTCCTCACAATTTACTCAAGAACGGCGCTCCCGCTTAAGATTTCCTTGCGCTTTAGTGTAGACCCCCGCTCCCGCCAGACATCCCCTTTTCAGGAATTGCGTTCTCGCCTGTGACTTTTCGCAGTTTATTCAGAAATCGCGTTATCTACGCTCAGGCACCACGTCGCGCCAAGGACGCCGTCACACTTTACTTAGGAATCGCGCTCTCGCCTTACTCAGGCATCCCGCTTGAATGTCCCACCCACCCGACCCGCCCGTCAGAGGATCGTCCGCCAGTAGTGGGCTGCCGCCCGAGACTTCCTTGTGGAATGGCGCCTAGGACTTCTTCGAACGTTCGCACGCTTACCTTCCTGCTCCTCCCTCCTCCCGGGCCGCCTCCCCCGCCTTCCGATTCCCTTTCCTTCGCACGTCAGCTGATGTTGAACTTGCATTCCTGAAGAATGATTCTGTTGGTCCCCCCCAACCCCACCGGTGCGCATTGTTTCTTCTGAGTCAAAATGCGCCCCTCGACGCTCGCACCCTGTTTATTTGACAGGGAAAGTCATCCGGGCCAAACTGTGCCCCTGGGCCCCCGGTTACAACAACAACGGCTCCCGCCTCCGACGCGCCCAGTGAGGCCCCGCCACGCTGCCCACAGAGGCCCCTGCTGCAGCCCACAGAGGCCCCGAACGCGCCCACAAAGGTCCCGCCAAATTGCCCACTCAGGCTCCAAAGCCAGCCCGCAGAGGCCCCGAACGCGCCCACGGAGGCCCCGGCACGCTGCCCACTGAGTCCCTCGGCGCAGCCCACAGAGGCCATGAACGCGCCCACAGAGGCCCCACCACACTGCCCATTGAGGTCCCAAACCCAGCCCACAGAGGCCCCGAACGCGCCCACAGAGGCCCCACCCAGCTGCCCGCTGAGGCCCCTGACGCAGCCCTACAGAGCTCCAACACCTCGCCGAGCAGCACCAGAGGTGTTACATGGCGCTGTTTATGGCGCGACCCATGGCGAAGCCTTTGTTAACCTGTTCTGGAATGGCTGGCGCAAGCCATGGCGCAAGCTGAATCGCAACTCGCGGCGCAAATCGTCGTCGTCCCTCCGCCTTGCCCCTCTAATCCCTCCCTTCCTCCGATCCCTTCGTCCTCTTTTTTGGTTTGTTGTTTTTTTTCTTTCGTTTCCCGGTTTAGGGGCTTCTCCAATTACACGTGGCCAGGAAGGAATATAACCCCCCCAAAAGGGGGCACGATCGAAGACGAAGAGGGCGGGTATCCAGGGTTTGGGATTTGCATAGTGACTGACACGCGGGCCGGTAGGAGCGAACAGTCTTGGAATGATTGTTGTTGAATTATCACTTCTGAAGAATAACTATTTTTGATCCCCCCCCACCCGTGCATATTGTTCTTCACAGTCAAAGTGTGCCCTTCGACGCTCGCACCCTGTTTTTTGATGGGGAAAGTCTTGATGCTCAAACTGTGCCCTTGGCCCCCGGGTGACAATAACAACGGCTCCCGCCTGAGACTTCCTCACAATTTAGCCAGGGCCCCCGCTCCCGCCTGAGACTTCCTCAATTTGCTCAGGAATCGCGCTCTCGCTTGGGACTTCCTTACAATTTATTCAGGGATCGCTCTTCCGGCGCTCTGGAGTCGCGCTCTCGCTGGAGACTTGCTTGCAATTTACTGATGAATGGCGCCCTTGCGGTGGAATTTCGTGCAATTTACTCAAGCGCCGCGCTCCCGACACCCAGGCACCCAGAAGTCGCGCTCACGCTTAGGACTCCGTCGCAGATTACCTAGGAAACGGGATCTCGCTGCCCTTCCTACGTGGCCCCGTTGCAGCCCTTCGTGGCCCCCTCGCTTTGTTTCGTGGCCCCGTTGTGGCCCTTCGTGGCCCCCTTGCTTTGTTTCGTGGCCCCGTTGCAGTCCCTCGTGGCCTCCTCGCTGCCCTCCGTGGCCCCGTTGCAGCCCTTCGTGGCCCCCTCGCTTTGTTTCGTGGCCCCGTTGCAGCCCTTCGTGGCCCCGTCGCTTTGTTCCGTGGCCCCGTTGCAGCCCGTCGTGGCCCCGTTGCAGCCCTTCGTGGCCCCCTTGCTTTGTTTCGTGGCCCCGTTGAAGCCCTTCGTGCCCCCCTCGCTGCCCTTCGTGGCCCTATGTATGTATGCCTTTCGTGGCCCCCGCTCGTTCGCACCCGTGGTGGCCCCATATGCATGCCTTTCGTGGCCCCGCTGTCGCCGTTCGTGGCCCCCTCGCTGCCTTTCGTGGCCCCGTTGCTGCCTTCAGTGGCCCCGTCCTTGCCCTCCGCGGCCCAACATACGTATGCCCTTCGTGGCCTCCGCTCGTTCGCGCCCGTTGTGGCCCCATGTGCATGCCCTTCGTGGCCCCGCTGTCGCCGTTCGTGGCCCCCTCACTGTCCTACGTGGCTTAGTTGCCACCCTCAGTGGCTCCATCGTTGCTTTTCGTGGCCCCACATTATCTGCCCTTCGTGGCCCCCGCTCGTTCGCGCTCTTCGTGGCCCCATACGCATTCCCTTCATGTCCCCGCTGTCGCCTTTCGTGGCCTACTTCGTGTCCTTCGTGGCCCTGCTGTCGATCTCTCTCGCTCTCGCTTTCGCTCGTCGTCGTCGTCGTCGTCGCCGTCGTCGTCATGGTCGCCGTCGTCGTCGACGTCGTCGTCGACATCGTCGTCGTCGTCGTCGTCGTGGTCGTGGTCGGTCCCCTGTCCGTCCCTCTTGGGGTCGGGTCGACGGTCCGCGTCCGCCCCGCCGCTTGCTGGGGCCTGGCCTGCAGGGAAGAAATGTGTACCCCCCAAAAGGGGTTCGATCGAAGACGAAGAGGGCGGGTATCGAGGGTTTGGGGAATACGCGTTATTGGACTCTCGAGCAGATCCGGGCGAACAGTCTTAAACTGATTGTTGTTGTTGTTGTTGTTGTTGTTGTTGTTGTTGTTGTTGTTGTTGTTGTCGTTGTCGTTGTCGTTGTCGTTGTCGTTGTCGTTGTCGTTGTCATCGTCGTTGTTGTTGTTGTTGTTGTTGTTGTTGTTGTTGTTGTTGTTGTTGTTGTTGTTGTTGTTGTTGTTGTTGTT
>CAUYUJ010017082.1:67500-69939 GCA_963575745.1 Prorocentrum cordatum
CCGGGCGCCAGAAGCAGAAATTCATCGTTTTCAAAAGAAAAATGTGTATTGGAATGGCTTTTTTTCGGCGCCACCTCGGAACTGGATTTTCCGGCGCCGGCCGGAACCGGCTCCGGACCCGGCCCGGGCGCCGGCCCGGGCGCCGCGGCTCGGGCGTCCGGCCCGGGCGCCGGCTCGGGCGCCGGCCCGGGCGTCGGAGTCGGCCCAGGAGGCCTCCCGGGCGCCGGAAGCAGAAATTGAGCATTTTCAAAAGAATTATCCCGGCAGAGAAACCTAACAGCGATGTGTAGGAGCATATCTGGAAGCATTCCCCTTAAGATTCAGATGAGAATCCAGTTGTAGAATTCTGCTGTTCTCGAAGTCGTAGTCGCATTCGCGATGACAGTCGCAGTGGCAACGGCAGTCGCAGTCACAGTCTCAGCCTCAGCCTGCCTCAGCCTCAGCCTCAGCCTGCCTCAGCCTCAGCCTCAGCCTGCCTCAGCCTCAGCCTGCCTCAGCCTCAGCCTCAGCCTGCTTCAGCCTCAGCCTCAGTCTGCCTTCAGCCTCGGCCTCAGCCTCAGCCCGCCTCAGCCTCACCCTGCATCAGCCTCAGCCTCAGCCTCAGCCTGCCTCAGCATCAGCCTGCCTCAGCCTCAGCCTCAGCCTGCCTCAGCCTCAGCCTTAGCCTGCTTCAGCCTCAGCCTCAGTCTGCCGTCGGCCTCGGCCTCAGCCTCAGCCTGCCTCAGCCTCAGCCTGCATCAGCCTCAGCCTCAGCATCAGCCTGCCTCAGCATCAGTCCGCCTCAGCCTCAGCCTCAGCCTCAGTCTGCCTCAGCCTCAGCGTCAGCCTGCTTCAGCCTCAGCCTCAGTGTGCCTGCATCCTCGGCCTCAGCCTCAGCCTGCCTCAACATGAGCCTGCCTCAGCCTCTGCCTCAGCCTCAGCCTGCCTCAGCCTCAGCCTGCCTCAGTCTCAGCCTCAGCGTGCCTCAGCCTCAGCCTGCTTCAGCCTCAGCCTGCCTCAGCCTCAGCATCAGCCTGCCTCAGCATTCAAAATGTGGCCCGGGAATGGAGTTCGGGGAACTCGAAGAACACGAAGTGGCTTACAGTTGGCCCCGGTCATTCAAAATCATGCCCAGGAATGGAGTTCTGGGAATTCGAAGACTACGAACGGGCATTCAAAATCATTCCCAGGAATGGAGTTCTGGGAATTCGAAGACCACGAAGTGGCTTACAGTTGGCTCCGGGCATTCAAAAAAAAAACATGCCCAGGAATGGAATTCTGGGAACTCGAAGAACACGAAGTGGCCTACAGGTGGCTCCGGGCATTCAAAATCATGCCCTGGAATGGAGTTCTGGGAACTCGAAGACCACGAAGTGCGTTACTGTTGGCTAAAAAATAGTCCCCGGCATCCTGCCCCGGATCGCGCCCAGACCCCCTTGGGGCGTCATGATGCTCTCTTTTGACCCTACTAGAAACCTATCAGTTTTCGCTGTTAGGTAAAATGTGTATTGGAATGGCCGTTTTTCGGCGCCGCCTCGGAACACCATTTTCCGGGGGCGGCCGGAACCGGCTCCGGACCCGGCGGCCCGATCGCCGGCCCGGGCGCCGACTCGGGCGTGCAGCCCAGGCGCCGGCGGAAATGATGCCAGCGCTGCAGCGGGAGCGCGATTCGGAACGAGCGGGGCCCGAAAATGAGGCCGGCGCCTCAGCGAGAGCAGCATTTTGGAAACAAATGGAGGCGAAAACCTAACTCCGGGGAAACCTGTGTGTGAAAAACAGTACGCGGGGGGGAGGGGGGGGGCGAACACTCCCAAGACGTCATCAGGGGAAGAGGGAGAGTAGTATTCATATCGAATAATTGTGGAGGAGGAGGAGGAGGAGGAGGAGGAGGAGGAGGAGGAGGAGGAGGAGGGAGGAGGAGGAGGCGGAGGGAAAGAGAGGAGAGACATTGATGGATGATGATGATGATGATGATGATGATGATGATCTGATGATGATGAGATGAGGAGGAGGAGGAGGGAGGAGGAGGAGGAGGAGGAGGAGGAGGAGGAGGAGGAGGGAGGAGGAGGCTGGGGGAGGAGGAGGAGGAGAGGAGGAGAGGAGGAGGAAGGAGGAGGAGGAGGAGGGAGGAGGAGGAGAGAGGAGGAGGAGGAGGAGGCGGAGGAGGAGGAGGAGAGGAGGAGAGGAGGAGGAGGAGGAGGAGGAGGGGAGAAGTAGGAGGAGGAGGAGGAGCGGAGGAGGAGGAGGAGGAGGAGGAGAGGAGGGAGGAGGAGAGACGCCAGTAGAAGGTGAGTCCAAGTCGCCCGAACCCACTCTACATCGAATAAAATTTCAAAACTCGAGGGCCCCAGATCGGTATCAGCCAGGACCCAGGACCCTCAGCCGCTATCTAGGCGGCAGCCCACTCCTCAACCTCTCGAGGCGGGTCTAGGCGGCAGCCCACTCCGCAACCTCTCGAGG
>CAUYUJ010017082.1:70039-130039 GCA_963575745.1 Prorocentrum cordatum
GAGGAGGAGGAGGAGGAGGAGGAGGAGGAGGAGGAGGGAGAGAAAGAGGAGGGGAAACTGCGCACGTGGCCTGTCTAGGATCCCTGCCCCGCATTCAGTTGTTGAGCAGCCTACAAGGGCAATTTCATTCTTGGTGGTCGATGAGCTGCCAGGGTGGTTCAGCCTTTCAGTCCGAACTGGCACCCTGGAGCAGCACTTATGTCTCTAGATGTCTCTGGCTCTCCCATCCTTTCTCTCTTTCTCTCCTCCTGGGTAGAAGCTGCGGGGTATTACTGGCTTTTGACAAGTAGAACATGGTCCCGCAGAGCATGCTAAAACCAGCAGACGTAACGTCAGGTGCCGTGTCTGGTGGTTCCCCCCATGCGGGGACGTTTTGCAGGCCCACCCAGAAGATGAGCGGAAGCGGTTCTGGTCCTAAGTTCCCCGCGTCCCACGCAGGGAAGGGTGCAGACGCTTGCCCCGTTTTCGTGCAGGCAGCTCGCGTCGGAGCCGGCATGCGGGGCCACCAGGAGACGGGGGCGCGCCCTGAGGAACAGGAGAGAGGGGCTTGGAAGCGGGGGCGGAATTGGAGGGTTTCTCCAGAGGGCTTAGGCGACCCGTACTCCTCCTCCTTCTCCTCCTCCTCCTCCTCCGCCTACTCCTTTCCCTCCTCCTCCTCCTCCTGCTCCTCCTCCTCCTCCTCCTCCTCCTCCTCCTCCCTCCTCCTCCTCCTTCTCCTCCTCCTCCTCCTCCCTCCTCCTCCTCCCCTCTCCGCCTCCTCCTCCTCCTCTTCCTTGTGGGATTCGAGTCTAGAGGCCCGTTCGTTGGTAATGAGGGCTGTCGCACTAGACTCCCTGAGCTTGAAGGTCATGAGTGAGAGGTCCGTACCATTTTGGCTCAAGACCCGCCTACTCATTCCTCATCACTTCCAAAACATACTATCCCAACCCTTTCCCTTTCCGATACTTTCTCACCTGTTGTACTGCGACCGCTCTGTTCAGAGCGGCACTGACAGGACTGTGCAGTGCGTCTGCCCGTGGAGGTGGAAAACCAGACATCCTCATCCTCCCCGGTGTCGTCCGTGGGGCGACAGTGGTAGCGGAACTGTGAGCAGCTCAGCATCCGCGGACCGAGATGGCAGCAGAGAGGACCGATGATCATCTGGAGCCGCGACAGGCGCATGATGGGAGACAGTCCACGGTGCAGGCCGTGATGGACACGCTGTTACGACAGGAAGGTCTCGGACTCAGTGAGAAGGCGGCGCGGGACTTGGCAAGCACCCTCCTTCAAGCTGAACGGGCGTGCGAATCGTCAGGGAACGCCCAGCGGCATCCGACTGGCGAGGACAGCAACGACGACAGCTGGAAGGAGGTCGACACAGTCTGGCCCAAGGAGGGCTCGGCGACCGCTCAGGCGGGCTGGCAATCAAGCTGGAAGGAGAGTCAGCCAACCCAGAGGGCGGCGGAAGCCGGGACATGACCCTTCGGGGCGTCCCAGGGCGGGCCAGGCTGGTGGCAGAGAAGCAGCTGGACGGACGAGCCGGTGGTGTGGCAGGGTAAAGACCACGGCGGCTACAAGTCTAGCTGCGCGTCCAGGGCGACGTGGGGCTCGTCAGACGCCTGGGACCCCAAGGCGACCGAGGCTTCCGCCTGGGGTCGCAACGATTGGCGATCTGGCGAGCAGCAGCAGACGGACACGTGGAATCCAGGCTGGAATCACACGACAGATGACAAATGGCGCTTTAGCGCCGGGAAATGGGAGCCCAATTTTGATCAACGCTACTCCGACTGGGGCGATTCCAAGCCGGGCAGGATTTCACAGATCCCGAGAAGTGTTCGTCCTGGGCCGACTATCGTATGCGGCGTCGCAAGGTCTTGCGATGGAGATCCCTGACCGACGCGCCGACGCACAAGCAGGCGGATAGGCTTTTCCGCACCCTAGGTCAGGACCTTCAACGGAAACTCGATGATATAGACGACGCTACGCTATGTGGTCCCCGCGGGTTTGATACCATAATTCAACGCCTCGATCTCGGTTCAGTTGAAAGGCAGGGCGAAGAGCGCCGGAAGGTGGCTCGCGAGTGTCTTCTGGACTACAGCCGCAAGCATGGGGATAATCTGACTGAGTATTGCGCCCGCGTCGACGCGGCCCTTCGATCGCGCGGCTACTCAGGGTCTTCCGCTCCCGGACGACTGGAAGTTGATGTTCCTCGAGGAGGGGGTCGGTCTGGACGAGAAGACCGCTCATATGGCGAAGGTCCTCATGAAGGACCAGAGGAGCTACGCCGCGGTACTGAACGCCATGCGAGACATGGACATCACGCATCGTGAGCATCTGAGGGTCCGGCCGAAGACCTACGCCACGATGTCCTCCGGGGACGGTCGGGGCGCTGCAGTGCCAGCTCCGTCGATGCCGACCTGCCAGGTCGAGGATGGCGACTCTCTGATCGACTACTCGGACGTCTCCTCATTCAACTCCGAAGGGGAAGCGGGGGTCTGGGCCACCCTGGGCGCGGCCGACGTCGGGGGGGATGACGCCCAGGCCGCGCTCGCCGCGCTCGACCAGGAGTGCCGCAATACCTGGAAGCATAATCGCGACCTGCAGAGGCAGCTGAAGGTCGACAGGAAGTTCCAAGACAGGTCCGCCTCCGCTGGATGGAGCCCGTGACGCCGATGGGCGCGAGGAGCCTCGCGGGCCCGGCCGCTGGGCGGCGGGCGGCGCCTTCCGACCCCGAAAGGGGCGCCTGCCACTCCAGGAGCTGATCAAGCGCACTCGGTGCCGGCTGTGCCACCAGGAGGGCCACTGGTCTCGCGAGTGCTCGAAGCGCCAGGGCCAGGGCCAGAGCGGGAGGGATCAGAGAATGTAGTTGGCGGTTCTCAGCGTACTCTCACCTTTGACGGTCCTCCTCCCCCCTCGCATGCTGTAGTTCTGCTTGCCGTGGGGCCCGGGGCCGTGGTCGTAGACGCAGCTGCTGGCCAGGGCCTCGTCGGGGAACCCGCCCTCAGGAAGGTCGAGGGGCGCTGGGCCTCCAAGGGGCCCGCTATCCCAAGGGCCCCTCCGAGGAACTTCAACGCTCGAGGCGTCGGAGGAGGGGTCGCCGTTTTAGCGGCCGCTCTCATCCCTCTGCGCATCGAGGGCCGGATGGGAGTTCTTGAGCTGGACGTCCTAAGCCAAGACGTCCCGCCTCTGTTGCCCATCGGTTTCCAGCGGTGCCTGGGTGGAGTGGCGGGCCTCCCGAATCAGACCATGAGCTTCGCCAAGTTGGGGGTCAGCGCGCCTATGGCGCGTCTGCCCTCGGCGCGTCGCACCATCCAGGTAGATGACTTTTCGGTTGCTGCCGAGGATTTCAACGCTCCAGCGTCGGTCTTTCGATCGCACCCGCACCTGCCCGAGGGTGCTTTTCAGGCGCAGGGGATCAATCATCCCATCTTCGCCCTTTGCTGAGCCAGGCAATGTGGGAAGGGTTGCCGGAAGCTGCTTGGGGGGGGGGGTCTCTGGGGCCGCAAGGTCCAAATGGGGCGTCCCCGGGTTTTCTTCGGGGCCGATATTCGGGCAGGGGCCGAGGGCGGGCCTGCAGATCGCCTGTCAGCAGTCAGCTAAGGGATCAGTTTCAGAAGGCAGGTCCAGTTCATCGTCGGGGTCATCCACGGGGTCGTGGCCGGGAGCTGGGACGGCGGGGGCGGCCACCTCCGCCCCTGCGGGGCCCAGTGCCGAGTCAAGGGCCAGGTCGTGGCGCAAGAGGGGGTCTCCGAGGGCAACCTCAGCTTCTTCCTCCTGCTCCGCCGTAGTATCTGGGCTCAAATTATTGAGCACGCAGCAATTCGACTACACCTTTAGTGACAAGCGCACAGGACTTGGACTGCCAGGATCCGGGCAGCAGCGATGTCGGCACCCCGGCCGACGACGACCAAGCCAGGCGGCCCTCGCGGGCGTCGTGGGGTCCAGGAACGTCCAAGCACGATGACCGACCGCATGGAGGTCAACTCGGACTCGGGTTGGCTGTGCGCAGCTACGGGCACCTGCGTGCCCGAGAATCTGACGAGCGGAGGGAAGGGCCGGGCGTGCCTCGTCGTCGCGGCGCTGTTCCACATGCTCAAGATGACCGAGGATTTTGGCAACCTCCTACGCACCTAGAGATTCTGGCCGACCAACTTGCCGAAAGGACTGCGATGTGCTCCGGAAGCTTTCGGCACCTGCTGGCGCCCGTCGATCGCGGTCTCACATGGTGCGGGAACGCCAGGGGCAAGTGGTTCTACTGCTCGGGGTGTACGATGCGAGTAGCCTACCGCGGGACAAAGCCAGCCAAGGGCGTGGTGCGTCTGCAAGAAGAAGAAGGATGCTGCCTGCGTCCTTTGTGGGCAGGGATGGGCTCAGGGCGGCGGCGACCCCGAATGGCAGGCTCTGGTCGCGGTGCCCAAGCCACCACCCGGCACCTCCAGGATGCCAATGCCGATGCACCCCGGAATGCTGGCAGTCGCCAGCAGTGGAAGCGGTGGTGGAGTGGTGCCATACCAGCGTGTATCCGAGGAAGCCGAGAGAGCAATCGCAGGGCTCCAAGCAGACCAGGCCGCCATGCGGGCGGCAGCCAAGCGCGAGGCACCCGTCGAGCGCGAGGCAGCCGTGGTGCGCGACCCGGAGGACATGGACACTACGGATCACCAGATTCACAAGATCGAGGAGTTGAGATCTCTGCAGGCAAAGTCCGAGCATGAGATGAAGACCGTGGTGGAGCCGCAGTTCGCGGAGATGAAGGCCATAATCCAGGGCGTGGCGGCGAACCGGGCGATGCAGCAGCAGGGCCTCGCGAGGGTCTCCATCGCGGTCAAGGAGCAGATGCAGGCCATCGCGGTGGCTCAGGGCCAGGCTCAGGAGGCAATCCGTCTCATTGAGGTGATGGCACAGGAGGGGGCGAGCAGCAAGGTAGATCCATCCAAGATCGAAGCCCCTGCAGTCGCGTTCCAGAAGCCCGAGATGATCGCACCCTCGTCAGCAGCGCCAGCTCCAGCCGCTCAGCCGACGCCCCAGTCGGCAGCGTCGCAGTCAGCAGTTCAGCCCACTGGACTCTCGTCGCCAGGCCAGTGGATGAGTCATCCCGGGCCCCGCGCGGCGCCCCCCATGGCAGCGGGCCTCCAGCGGGGGTGGCGCCGGAGTCGTGGGCCTACATCGGGGCGCAGCCACTCGACAGGACTCAGGCGCCGCCGGCCATGGCGTCGCAGGCGTAGCTGCGCCACCAAGCGGCCAAGGACGCAGGGGCCCCAGCGGTGACGGCTCCACCGTCTCTGGGAGGCTACCCGACTTACGGCCCGCAGACGCCGCCAAGGAACCCGAGCGCGCTCTTCGCGGCGGCGGGCCTCCCGGTGGGTTCGATGGGGTCTCTGACGACGGATGGGAGCTACTCGCTGCCGCCGACGGACTCTTGCGCCCCACCAGTCCCGGCGGGCCCATACTCCAAGGGGGCGACCGAGGGTCCTCGGGCCAGGGCAAGTTCGGAGAAATTCGTCGCAACGAGAAGGGAACGGACGACCCGTGGAAGTCAGCGTTCTTAGGAGAAACGGAGAAGGAGTTGCGGCGCCTCAAGGCCCGGCAGGAGAGGGAGTGGAAGGAGGCCTGCTGGTCGACGTACCACCAGGGCCGCTGGTCGTGAGCATGCGCGCCTCTCAGGAGATACGGGCTAAGAGGCTGCCTCCGCGGAGAATAGTTTTCTCGGCTGGCCCTGGACCCTCGCGTCGTCGCCAAGTGCTGGACTCGCTCGTCTCGCTGGGAGCCGTCTTCCCCGCCGAACGCGGAGTCGGCGAGAAAGGGGGGTTAGCGCTTTTCTTTTCAGTTGGGGAAAATACCATCCTCGGGGACACGACACATGATGATTACGAGGTGTTTCTGTCGAAGTTCGAGAGGAAACAGCTTCGGGCTCTCCGGAGAGACCGAAGGGTCGACTCCGATCTTCGAGATCTGGCTTTTGTGGAGATCTTTTCCCCGCCCAGAATAGCTCCTATTTTGGAAGGAGCCGACTTTCGATCGCCCGGCAGCCTGGGCCTCGCCGCAGGTTGGGACTTCCGACTCAAGAAGGATCGGGAGCGGGCTCTCCGCCTGGTGGCTGAACAGAAACCGTGGTTCGTTTTCCTGGACCCTCCGCGTGCTGAGTTCAGCCCGATTCGGGAGCTTTTCCGAAGTGCCTCCCCAGAACCTCCTGTGGTCCAGAAAGCTAAGAAACGAGAGGCCCTTGAGCATCTCGCCTTCTGTATGAGCGCTGCTCTCCTGCAGGTGCAAGGCGGTCGCCGCTTTGCTTTCGAGCGCCCTAATGGCGCCGACTCATGGAGAACGCATGTGGTTGAGATGATTCGAAAGCTCCCAGGGGTCCAGGAAGTTGTTTTCGACCAATGTCGTTTCGGCCTCTCGGTCGAGGACGGGATTTTGTCTCGGAAGGCCACCGGGAGAATGACTGACCCCTACCTTTTAAGTCAACTCGCAGGAGGACAGTGCAAAGGGGGACGCGTTCATCGTCATCTGGAGGGGGGTCATATCACCAGAAAAGCTCAGATCTACCCCTCGCAGCTCTGAGAAGCCTTCGCTGGCGCCGTGGTGCGCAGCATCCACGAGCAGGAGGGCCATTTCACCCTTCTGGAAATGGTCGAGGAATGCGGGGCTGAGCTTGGGGCGTGTCAGGGTGGGGTCGAGGCGTTCCCAGCCGATGATGAGGGCCCCGATGGGGCCCGGGGGGGAGGCCGAGGAGGCCGGGGCGAAGGGGGGCCCTGGGGAACACGAGGTCAACGTTAACGCCCCCGTGAACAAAAAAAAACGATTCGCAGGGTTCATGTCAACCTCGGGCACCCGCGGAAAGAAATCTTCTTGGAGGTTTTGAGGGCTGCGCATGCTCGCCCAGAAGTTATCGGGCATGTCCGGGATGAATGCGAATTTGCCGATGGCCTGGCCCAGGGTGAGCCCGTTGGGCGCCGCTCAGTGGTGATGCCGCGCGCGTTTCAGTTCAACAGGGTCATAGCGGTCGACGCTTTTTATGTAGGCCATGAGGAAGAGTCCGTTCCGGTGCTCAACTGCATTTTTCACGGTACTAATCTTCAGATCGTGGAATGGTACGACGGTTCTTCGGAAAGGGGCTTGGAGAGCCGTTCTTAGGGCCTGGGCTCGGCCCTTTGGGCCGCCCGAGATGGTTCTGTCCGACGGCGGGCCAGAATTCAAAGGGCACTTCGAGCGGGGAGTGGGGCATCTAGGAATCTTGCATAGGCATTCGCGGCTGATTGACCAGGGCACTTCATGTTCTCGGATCCCGTGGATCAGGATAAATATATTTCGGAGCAGATTCACAAGGTGTCGATGTCCCAGGGTCGAGGGGGTTACCATTCGAGTCCGCTTGTCGGCTCGGAGGTGGCGGAATTCCGGAGCCTTACTTACAAGCTTAATTGGGTCGGAAGGGAGTCTCGGGCGGAAGCTGCGGGGGTTGCGTCCATCCTCGCCACCAAGGTAAATAGTCCGTGCGTGAAAGATCTCCTCGAGGCCCACGAGATGTTGGACCACCTTCGGTCTACCGCCAGCATGCCAGTCGTGTTGCACCAGTTCGGCCCGAGCCGTTGCATTTTTGCCACCGCCAGCGACTGCGGCGGTGTCGGGGCGGACAACTGCCCTTTTCCCAGGCAGGCGTGGCAGGTTTATCTCGCCGACAATGCGCTGGCACATGTTTTGAGGGCATGGGCCACGCTCCTAGCTTGGCGATCGTGTCGTGTCAAGCGTCAGTTCGCGAGTGCGATCGCCGGCGAAACCCTTGCTCTCTCCCGGGCCTTCGCGGAGGCTCAGTGGTTGCATCTCATGTATGAGGACGTGACCCGAGGTAACGTCGTGTCCGAATCGTGGCAGGGCCAAGTGGGTCCGTTCGTGGCCCTGCTCAGGGGGGACTGTGAGCTCAAGTCCCCATCCGACACCGAGTTTCTGAGCATTGTTGATGATGAGGGAGTTTATGACACTCTTAGCAAACTTTCGAGTGGATCCAGATCGGATCGTCGGGCTGCTATTGATCTGGCCGTCGTTCAGGATATCACCAAAAAAAATCGGAAGTGCTATCGGGTGGATGCCCCGCCCCCTTCTTCCCGTGGACTGCGTGACTAAGTCCGACATGGCCAAAACCAATGCGGCTCAGTTCGAGCTGCTCCGGTCCGGGTGTTTGCGGTTGTCTGCTGAAAGCGGTGCCATGGAGCGTCGCAGAGAGGACCCTCGCAAGAGGGGTCGGTCCCGAGCCGAGTCCCAGAGGCAGCTTCAGCAGCAGGAGGGTGAACCCAAGGCAGGTGCTGTTTCAGGATCGCCTCAGGCCGAGTGACACGCGTCACGAAGGCGAGGCCATATTCAGGTGCGTTATGCCGGTTGTTTGAACCAAGGCGGATTTTAGCTTCGCTCAGAGTGGCGTGCTAGGGCGAGGGCTCGAAGCCCCACAAAGAGCGCGCCGCTCCCATTTCAAGGCGATATGGCAGCATAGTTGAAGCCCTTGGTACGACTCCTCCTCTTTTTTAAGAGCGCTGACTAAGCGCACCTCTTGACCTATCAAGCTCACTCTTTGTTGGGGGCAATGTGAGATCCGAGTCTAGAGGCCCGTTCGTTGGTAATGAGGGCTGTCTCGCTGGACTCCCTGAGCTTGAAGGTCATGAGTGAGGGGTCCGTACCTTTTTGGCTCAAGACCCGCCTACTCATTCCTCATCACTTCCCAAACATACTATCCCAGCCTTTCCCCTTTCCCATACGTTCTCACCTGTTGTACTGCAGCCGCTCTGTTCAGAGCGGCACTGTCAGGACTGTGCAGTGCGTCTGCCCGTGGAGGTGGAAATCCAGACATCATCCTCCCCGCTGTCGTCCGTGGGGCGACATCCTCCTCCTCCTCTTCCTCCTCCTCCTCTTCCTCCTCCTCCATCTCCTCCTCCCCTTCCCCTTTCTCCTCCACCTCCTCCTCCTCCTTCTCCTCCTCATCCTCCTCCTCCTCGTCCGCTTCCTCGGGTCGCCTACGGCCCCGGGGGAAACCGTGCAGGCGAAGTCGGAGCGAGGAGGGAACCCGGGGAGGCAGGAGCAGGCCGTGGTGGGTCCTCCCGGTGCTGAGCCTCCTGACATGCTCTTGTGCCCAGTTGCCGCCGGCGACGTCGTTCGCCGTGGCCCTTTGGCCGTGTGGCGCCGCTGGTGGTGTGTGGAGGGTTTTTCCGAAGGCCTCAGGCGACCCCTCCTCCTCCTCCTCCTCCTCCTCCTCCGCCTGCTCCTCCTCCTCCTCCTCCTCCCTCCTCCTCCTCCTCCTCCTCGCTGCTCCTCCTCCTCCTCCTCCCCCTTTTCCTCCTCCCGTTCTCGGGTCGCGTACGGCCCCAAGAGAAACCGTCCAGTGGTGTGATTCGAAAGCAGCGGGTGTGACTGGGGACTCAAGACGCGGCAGCGGTTCAGTCCACTGTGCGGCCTGCTGCGGCTGCTGCTAGCGTTTTTGTTGTTGCTGCTGCTCCCGTTCTTGCTGTCGGCTCGGCTGCCGCCGCTCTAACGGCTGCTGCCGCCGTCGCTGCCGCTGCTGTCGTCGCCAGCGCAGGCAACAGCGAATCCAGGAACTGGAGCCGCCTTCGTGCTGTTCCATGGCTTGCGCTTCAACGTCTCATCCGCCGCACGTCTTGCGGCCAGATACACATTCTGGAGATCAGTTTTGCTTCCCCAGGGGTTGGCAGGAACTCCCGAAAGGTCTCTGGGCAGCTTCACGGGTACGTGGACAGTCATGGTTGTCGATTGTTTCAGTATTGCGCCGCTGTGTGCTGATGGACGAAATCACGTCATTGTGCAGATCTGGTACCATCTTCAGAGACAGTGATACCGTCGCAAGCGATACGTCATACCACCGTATCTGTTCCGTAAACTCCGCGAAGAGTAGCTTCGTTTGACTGCGAGCAGAACTTGTCATGGCTGCGTGTCGCTGCCTCGTGCAGGTCTTGCGAGCAGAGGTGGTTGCGGCAGCGTGAACAGCTCAAGGAGGTGACGTTGGCTATGCCAGCTTAGTATTCGGCATCATCGGAAGCGGCTCGCAGCAAGTTTAGCAGCAGCCCCCACCCCATCGGAAGGGTCCGTCGCAGTGCGGCCTGGCCCACACTGGTCGCGGCCGATCCGAAGCCTTGCAAGCAGTGCCTTTCTGCATGCCGTCGGCGCGACCCGCCAGCCCTTCGCTGCGACTGGGGCTCGTGCTGGCCCAGGCGGGACCAGGAGTGCCGCTGCGCCCGTTTGTTGCAGCCGTCCTCAGTCAAGATCGCACGACAGCTTGCTTGACATTCATGGCGCGATTGCTTTCTTCATCGACCCCTCTCTCCCTCATCCACTGGTTTCGGGCCAGGGACCATGGACAGTTTGGCAGCACCCGGGAGGAATGGGTGCGGGGGGGGAGCGGGAGGAGTAAGAGGAGGTAAGGACGAGAAGGAGTAAAAGGAGTAAGGAGAAGGACAAGGAGGAGGAGGAGGAGGAGGAGGAGGAGGAGGAGGAGGAGGATGGGAATGAGTCTTGGATTCTTGGAGCGGTGTGTGTGTGTGTGTGTGGTGCAACAGGGCGATCACTTCCTACAGGCGAGGGCTTATGTGCATCCAAGTTGCGATAACAACTAGCGGTCACGGACCCAATGTACTGTCCGAGACGCACTCAGTTTTTGTCCAAGATGGCTTCTGGCTTAAGCTGCCAATCGAATTTGCTTTGACGATCCAGTGCCGAAGGGTCGATCTCACACCAATAATGTGGATACTTTGCTTCAGCAAAGGCTGACGTGCAAACTAGCAATATTAAGTACTTGCAAGTGCGCCAATAGCAATATGACATGTTGCGCAGGCGTGCTCAGCTCTCACCCAGAGACGATCCCGAGATGACCCCATGACCACAAAATGATTCCAATCATGCCTCAGACCACAGACGATGACTTTCAGGCGACGACCCTGGGATGACGCCGCCCCAACATGATCCCCGCATGGCTTCCGGATCGTCTCAGGTCGACTCCAAGATGGCTCAGCCTACGAGCAACGAGTGACCCTGAGAGGGAACGATGGCCGCACGATGGATCCAGTCACGCCCAACACGGCTCCATGATGACCCGGCAACGTCCGCGTGATCCAATTCTGATCGAGCATGAAAGCAAAATGATCTCAGTGTGACCCCAAGACGACCCCGACACAGCAGGGGGTCTGCAACCTTCAGCCCCGTCTCACGTATGGCCGATCCCAGGCTGGCGGGATCTGGGAACGAGACTGGATCCTGGTTTCCCGAATTTCTAACGGGTGGGATCGCGAATCGGGCAAACTTGGGTTTTATGATTAAACAGGGGCCGAGATCAGGCTGGATCCCGCCTGGCCGACGCAAGGAGGCTGACTTGCTAGGTTTCTACGGGGGTAAGGGGGGCTCCGAAGTGGGTCAGGACGGCTGGCCTTCCGACGGCCATCCGCCGTCTTCTGCCTCGTTATACTTCCGCCGACTTCGCGGGCGAGCGCCGTGATGAAAATCCAAGGAACATTCATTGGGCCGATGCGCCAATTCTGATGCCCCGCGCGACAGGACATACAGTTCAGTTTGGCAGTGGGACTTGCCAGTTTCATCGCTAATCTATGTCACGGAAGCAGGAGCCAATGAAGCCAGAACCAACACAGCTACGGACAGGAGCGGGCTTGTACAGGTCGCGTAGATTTTTTCCCTGCGCGACAGAAGTGGCAGTTCAGTTCGGCAGTGGGGCAAGTCAGTCTGACGGCCAAACCGCGTCAACGAATCCGGAGCCAATGAAGCCAGAGCTAAAACGGCTGCGGACAGGAGCGGGCTCGAACAGGCCGCGTCGATTTTTTCTTCCCGCGCGACAAGGAAGCCAGTTCAGTTCGGCAGTGGGACAAGTCAGTCCCATGGCCAATCCACGTCAGCGAAAAGGGTCAAAATAGCCACGGACAGGAGCGGGTATGAACAGGCCGCGTCGATTTTCATTTCCTGCGCGACAGGATCGACAATTCAGTTCGGCAGCGGGGCAAGTCAGTCTCATGGCCAATCCACGTCAATGAATTCGGAGCCATGGGCCTTCTTGGAGCCCTCTTGGGCCGTCTTGGGACCCTCTTGGGGACTTCTTGGTCCGTCTTGGGGGGATCTTTGGGGCCTCTTGACCCGCTCTGGACGCCGTAAAAGACCAAGAAGGCGAATATGACAAACATAGAAATTTACCTTCGGGATTGGGGCGATTTGTACCTCTTGGGGCCCTGTTGGGGGTCCTCTTGGAACTCTCTCTTCGGTCCTCTTGGAGGCCTTTTGGGCCGTCTTGAAGCCATTATATTAGTGTTTGAGCTCTCCTCGGCGCATGGGAGCTCAACTTGAGTCAGCTTAGATTGCATATTGGGCATCTCGGAGGCCACGGAGTGTCGATTTGGAGCTCCAGAAGCTCTGGGGGTGCGTTGAGGAGTTTCCCCCCCCCTCCTTCCCCCCCTCCCCAAACGCGGACCCTGGGGGACCGAGAAAGGGGGAGGGGGACAGCCAAATATCTCACAAGCCCTTTCACCCCCTGCAAGCGGGGTTCGGCGGACAAGGGGTCTTGGCCCTCTGAGTGCGGCTCCTTCGGCAGGAGACGCCATGTGAAGTCAGGAGGGTGGGGCCGAAACGTCTTCGGTTCGCCCCAGTCTCGGTTCGTCTTGCCTCCATTCGAATAGGGCCAGTCCGGCCTTGGTCTCGGTCGGTATTGCTTCGGTTCGTCTTGTCTCAGCTTTTCGGTCCGTCCATTGTCGGTGCGTTTCGCCTCGGTTCGGATTCGCCCCCTCTTGGTTCGCCCTGTTTCGGATCTGAATTGGATCTTGAGCTCGAGTTGGTTGAGCGCCCCGCACGCTTCGATTGCAAGTTGCTCTGGGCGAGATATGCGTTTTGGGCAGAGATAATTTCGGTCAGGATTCGAATGCCAAGGACGACTTGGTGCACAACGCAATGGAATAGAGTACAATTCAACACCGCATGACGCAGCACAGTTCATCAAAGCACGGATCAAATCGTAATTTGCGCCCGGATCGCGGCCCTGGGGGCGCACATCTTGGCATTTTACGAGGGGTCTTGGCCCTCGGAGTGCAGCTCCCTGGGCAAGAGACGCCACGTGGCTTCAGGAGGGTGAGCCGAGCCTTATTCGGCTCGTCCTAGTCTCGGTTCTTCTCGTGTCGATTCGACCAGGGTCCGGCCTCCGTCTCGGTTCGTATTGTTTTGGTTCGTCCTGTCTCAGTTTGTCGCATCTCCTTTCGCCGCGTTTCGCCTCGGTTCGGGTCCGTCCCGTTTCGATGCTGAATCAGATTTTGAGCTCGAGCTGGTTGAGCGCTCCGCACGCTTCGATTGAAACCAGCTATATGCGAGCTATGCGTTCAGGCAGCTCGAGCATATCCATATCAGTTTGGTCAGGGTGTGGATGACAGAGACAACTTGATGCACAACGCTATAGATCACAACACAGTTCGATTTGGCATTGTACACTGAAATTCAGCATGGCGTACCACAGCATGGCTCTGGCATTGTACACCACCGTCGATACCTGCAGCAATGCAATTGCCCGCCGCCCAGTCGGGTGCCTTGAAAACTTTCCCACGCAAGCGCATGTGTATAATGCTTGCAGGTTTCTGGAGTCGATCATGATTTTTCTTCGTGGTTTGGCTTCTCGCCTTTTCGCATTCCACGTTATCTTTCCAGAGAGCACCAACAGAGGCCCAGAATGGGCTCCAATATGGCCCCAAGAGCGCCCGATAGCGCTCCAACATCGTCCCAAGAGGGCCACATGTTTTTGGCTTGGACGGGGCAATACTCATTACGTAAGGACCCCCCCCCGATGCCCACCAAGATGTCCCCCAAGAGGGCTCCGAGAGGGTCCCGACAGCTTCAAAAGGGCCGCAAGAGGGCTCCAGTATGCTCCAAAGTGGCTGTAAGAGGTTTCTAAGAGGCTCTCGATAGGCTGTCAGAGCAACAGACCCACGAAGGCCTTCGTGCTTGACTCCTCCCGTCGTCGTCGTCGTCGTCGTCGTCGTCGTCGTCGTCGTCGTCGTCGTAGTCGTCGTCGTCGTCTCCCCCCTCCTCCCCGTCTTCCTGCTCCTCGTCCTGCTCCTCGTCCTGCTCCTCGTCCTCCTCGTCCTCCTCCTCCTACCTCCCTTCTCGTTCTCCTCCCTTCTCCCCCCCCCCTCTGGTCTGTGGCGCTTCATCTAGCCCTGCACCCCCCCGCTGTCAAGGTCATGCATCTTGCTTTCGTGGAAGGCCGATCCGATCCGATCCCCGTCCTCCTCCTCCGCCTTCTCTTCCTCTCGCACGACGGGCTTAGCAGTTTTACTTGTTGGTGCGCTTGATTCTTGGCTTCGGCCTGACGGCTCACGCAGCCGTCTGTTTTCCAGTCAGCTCGTACATTTCCTTGAGCAAGCGCGTGCTTTGCAGCATCGATCATGGTGAAACCTGTGCTGAGTACAGCAATCTATTTTTGAACAGCTTGTCAGACCAATTACAGAAGGTATTCCTTACTTTCAGGTCATAGCATGTTATACGCTTGTGTACCTGTTACGGCCCGTAATGGATTACTCGTGATTGCTGTTTTGGGGCAGCTCCAGTGCAGACGATGATGTGGGTAGGGTTGGAGGCACCTT
The DNA here is from genome assembly GCA_963575745.1 of Prorocentrum cordatum. NCBI lineage: Eukaryota > Dinophyceae > Prorocentrales > Prorocentraceae > Prorocentrum > Prorocentrum cordatum. Next base: position 84,631 of record CAUYUJ010017082.1, read on the forward strand.
GGGCTACCTGAGGCCATCTGTAGGAGCTCTGGTACGCCATTGTTGGACATTTTGGGCTATTGCCGCCAATCTCCGAGGCCAGCATTGGCCGCCTTGGAGACATTGGACGCAATTTTGAAATCGTGTTCGTGCTATCTCCGTCCCTCGTGGAGGCCTTGGATGCCGTCATGGCCCGTCCTGTAGTTCTCTTGGGCGTCCTCTTGTACGATCTTGGCCCCTCTTGGAAGCCAGCCCCCTAGCCCGACAAAGACTAGGGAGTCAAAGCACAGTGAAGCATTTCTACTTCGGCCATTTTGGTTTAGTCCGTGGGGGTCATCAAGGGCCATCCAGAAGACCATTGATGGCAGTGTGGGCCGTTTTTGTAGCAGTTGTGTGCGGTCTCGCGGCACCTTGGAGGTCAACTTGGACCCTGTTGGGCCATATCCAACAATTCTGAAGGCCATCCAGAGTCCCCCAGAGCCCCCAGGACCGCTCCAAGACTCCACCGACACCGATTGGGAATCCGCACTACCACTCTGGGTAGCAGGTGCTCCTGGGGCGGTCCTGCGTGTGCGCTCTAGTGAGTAGCAAAACAAGCAAACATGCTGTACGGAATCTCGATCGCGGTAGGCCCGTTCGGCCAGCGAGTGTCTTTGGACGGCCCAGCGTTCATATATCTTCTCGCATGATATGCAATCACATCAGTGTAGTAGGAACATATGTTTGTACATGCGTATACATACACAATGTTAGCCAGCGTGGACCCCACACACTAGGTTTTTCATTCTATGCGGTGCAGCCACTGTGGTGCAATTAATTACTGTTCGCAGTGAGTTGTCCACTCCACTGCTCGCGCAAACATCCCCACCCACCCACCCGCAACTTAGTTTGCAAACCTCATGCTGCGGCGATTGCGATGAGTGCTTGGCGCTGGCTGGTGCATATCTGCGGCCGCGCCAGCCCGCGCATGCTCGCGCGCGCAGCGGCCAGGTAGTCTGGCGCGACCGACGAGGCCGCGGTGGTGTTGACCGCTCGGCACATCCCAGCGGGCACTTGAGTGCGAATCGGACGCTGCTGCGGGTGTGGTATCATGGCAACGTCGACACTTGTAGATACGATGACGATGATAGTGGCGATGTTGGTGACGACACGTGTAGACACGATGCTGATGAGGATGATGATGATGATAGTGGCGATGACGGCGCCGATTCAGATCACGCCAGCGACGATGACAGCGTCTTCGCGTCCGTAATGAAGGTTTTGGAAAGAATTCGACATGCGCTTGTGGCAGACGCGCGAGTGTGGTTCGCATGGTGTTATTTGACACCGATCGTGCCACCCCAGCACGCGCGCAAGGGCGATTTCGACATGCGCGCGCGAAGCCCGCTTAGTAGCATGTTGTGGACATGTTGAACAACTTATGGTTTTCTGGAGAATTCGCAAGAGCGCGCGCGTACGCTTTTGTTGAACATCGGTGTTGCGAAACCCTGTGTATTGGTATGGTTTTTTGGGACAAATTTTTCCGACACCGAAGGTTTTTGAAGGATTTCGGCATGCGCGCGCGACGACGGGCGCGTGTGCACTTCGTTTGTAAGGGATTCTCGCGGCGGTACGCGCGCAAGGGCGTTCGAACGATTTCGACATGCGCGCGCGCGAAGCCAGTTTGGTAGTTTTTTTGAAGACAGAGCGCGCGAGCGCTTTTGTTGAAAATCCGTGTTGCGAGATCTGGTATTTTTTGTACGTTTTTGGGACATTCGATGTTGACATCCTTCCGAAGCCGCAAGTTTTTGAAGGATTTCGGCATGCGCGCGCGACGACGCGTGCGTGTGCACACCGCCCTGTTTTTTGCAGTGGATTTTTGAAAACCTATGATTTTTGATAAACGATTGTGCGCGCATAGTATTTTTTTGCAGATGATGGCGGGGGGGGTCGATGCCGCTCTGGCTTGGATAGTATGAATTCAAAACTTGGATGGACGATGGGGCAGAATGGTATGCGTTTTGCACCGGTTCCCGGGGGGTGGACCAGTATGGGGGGGACGGTGGTATTTTTGGTTCCGAAAGTTCCGAAAAGAGAATTCATTTGCCGACCTTGAAGTTGTTAACCCCATTGCTCGCGCAATCATCCCACCCACCCACCCGCAACTTGGTTTGCAAATCCCATGCGGGAGCAATTGCGATGAGTGCTGGGTGTTGGCTGGTGCATCTCTGCGGCCGCGCTAGCCCGCGCATGCTCGCGCGGGCAGCGGCCAGCTAGTTTGGCGCGACCGACGCGAACGCGGTGGCGCTGACCGTTCGGCACATCCCAGCGGGCACTTCTGTGCGAGTCGGACGCTTCTGCGGGTGCGGTATCATGACAACGTCGACAACGGTAAACACACGGATGATAATAGCGATGCTGGTGACGATGCTGACAGCGACGACGGGGCAGCCAGTGATGGCGCCGACGCTGATCACGCCGACAACAATGACGGCGTTTTCGAGTCGGTGATGAAGGTTTCGGAAAGAATTCGACATGCGATCGCGGCAGACGCGCGATAATGGTTCGCATGGTATTACATCCCCAGGCCGAAAGTTTTTCCTCTTGGATTAAAAATCTGAGAACATCAATGGATCCAGTTGGATCCCTGTTCGGGTGTGGGAGAGTTTCGTGGATCCTATTTTTGTGTTGCGTGGATCCAGTTTCATGTGTGTGACCAAACGATGGATCCATTGATTTCCCGGGAATGTATTTATATATATATATATATATGGTAATAGTAATACTAATGATCGTAATACGAACATTAATAATACTAGGAAAACTAGTAATAATAATAGTAATAATAATACTAATAATAATATTAATAATAATAACAATACATAATAATAATAATACTACTAATACTAATACTAATAATAATAATAATGATGATGATGATGATAATAATAATACTAAGAATAATAACAATAATAATAATCATAATAATAATAGTAATAGTAGTACTAATAATAGTAAACATCCGGGACCAAGGGGAAATGGGATCCGCGGAGCACCGTAAGTGAGGCATCATGCTATCCACGGAGCTGTGGATGTGCAGACCAATGCTGTGATTCTACGGGGGGGTCTTCCCAGGATGAAGAGGGGAATGGTGAGGGAAAAGGCCAGAGGAGGTGGGAGGAGAACAAAGGGGACGCAGGGGGGGAGGGAGGAGGAATCATCAGGGAAAAAAGGGGGGGAGGAGGAAGGAAAAGGAGGAGGAGGAAAAGGAGGATGAGGGAGGAGGGAGGAGAGAGGAGGGGGGCGGACGGACGAAGGAGGAAGGAGGAGGAGGGAGGAGGCGGGAGGAGGAGGGGGGAAGTGGGAGGAGGAGGAGAAAAAGGGATGAGGGAGGGCGAGGACACACAAGCAAAGTGTCCAAGTCGGAAGCTCGAGCGCCACAGCGGGCCCGGCCACCTCCCTTCACTTCTCCCAAAACATGTGGTTGCTCGAGCGCCACCGCGGGCCTGGCCATCTCCCGAAAGTCCTCCCATAACAGAAGTTTGCTCGAACGTCACAGCGGGCCCGGCCAACTCCCGCATCTCCACCCATAACATATTTACCCCACCTCGAAGCGAGCGCTACATCTATTCGCTCGCCTGAACGGCGCGTCGCTTCCGACGTGTGGGGCTCAAGAGGAAAATCTTTCGGCCTGCGAAAGTATTTGACACGGATCGTGCCACCCCAGCACGCTCGCAAGGGCGTTCAAACGAATTCGACATGCGCGCGCGCGGAGCCCGTTGGGTAGCATTTTATGAACCGGTTGAACAATTTATGGTTGTCTGAAAAATTCGCAACATCGCGCGCGCACGCTTTTGTTGAACATCCGTGTTGCGTGTTTTTTGGTGTTGTTGTTTTTAGTTTCTGGTTTATGATTTGTTTTTTGGACACTCGTTTTTGAAGTCTTCCCGAAACCGATGTTTTTTTGAATGTTTTCGGCATGCGCGCGCGACGACGCGCGTGTGTGCACTTCGTCACTTTTTTTTGCCCCGGATATTTGAAAACTTATGATTTCTGATAAACGAGTGTGCGCGCATAGTTGGTATTTTTTGCAAGGGAACCGAGGGGGTACCGATACCGGCGTGGCTGGGATAGTATGAGTTCAAAGGTAGGACGGACATTGGGTCAGAATCGTATGTGTGTTTGCATCGGTTCCCTGGGGGTCGATGAATCAGGGGGGAGGGTAATCGAACATTTTTTGTTTTAGAAAGGAACATGTATGCAATGTAACCTATGTGGTGCAATCCAGCGGTGCAGCGTCTGTGGTGCATTGTATGCGATGCAGTTCATGTAATGCATGTTATGCGGTGCAATCTTTGTGGTACAGTATATTCGGTGCAACCTATGTGTTGCAATCTATTCGGTGCAATCTTTCTGGTGCAATGTATGCGGTGCAGTTCACTTTGTTTGTGTTGAAGCTGTCCTCTCCGCCTCTCGTGCGAACGTCCCGCCCTCTCACCCGCAACTTGGTCGCACGACCTCTTCAGACCCTGACGGTGGGTACCAAATTGCACTTGGCAACGACACCGACGCCGACGACGACAGCGACAACGACGACGACGACGCCGACGACGACTACGACGACACAGACGGCGACTTCGACGATTTCGACGACGACGACAACGACGACGACGACGACGACACCGACGACGACGACGCCGACGCCGACGACGTCGACGACGACGACAACAACGCCGACGACGACGCCGACGCCGACGACGCCGACGACGACGACGACGCCGACGCCGACGAAGACGACGATGCTGACGACGACGACGACGAAGACGACGACGACGACGACGACGGAGAAGCAAGAAGGCCGACGACGACGACGACGACGGCGGCGACGACGATGACGCCGACGTCGACGACGACGAAAACGACGACGACGCCGACGCCGACGACGACGAATACGACGACGACGTCGCCAACGAAGACGTCGAGGGAGGAGGGGGGACGACGACGGCGACAACGACGACGACGACGACGACAACGACGAGGGAGGAGGGAGGACGGCGACGACGCGAACGACGAAGAAGGAGGAAGGACGGCGACGCCGACGACGACAACGACGAGGAGGAGGGAAGACGACGACGACGACAACGACGACGACGACGACGGCGACGAAAGAGGAGGGACGACGACTAGACGCCGACGACGGACGACGACGACGACGACGAGGGAGGAGGAGGAAGGACGACTACGGCCACAACGACGACGGAAACGACCACGACGCCAAAGCGGACGACGACGACGAACACGAGGAAAGACAGGACGACGTAGGCGACGACGACGACGACGACGACGCGGGAGGAGGGAAGACGGCGACGACGACGACGACGACGACGACGCAAGAGCGCGCGCGCACGTTTTCGTTGAAAATCCATGTTGCGAAACCATGTGTTTCTGTAGGTTGTTTGGACACACGATTTTGAAATCCTTCCGAAACCGATGGGTTTTGAAGGATTTCGGCATACGCGCGCGACGACGCGCGCGTCTGCACTTCGTCCCGTTTTTTGCAGAGGAGTCTCGCGACGGCACACGCGCAAGGGCGTTCGACAGATTTTGACATGCGCGCGCGCGAAGCCCGTTTGGTAGCATTTTGTGACAATCTAGAAAAACTCATGGTTTCCTTAGGATTTCGCACGAGCTCGCGCGTAAGCTTTTTTAGCATATCAGTGTTGCGAAACACTTTTTTTGGTGTGAAGCTCGAGTGCGAAATCCTTCCGGTACCGATGGTTTTTGAAGGATTTTGGCATGCGCGCGCGACGACGCGCGCGTGTGCACTTTTTGCACGGGATTAGTAAAAAGTCTTATGTATAATAAAAGTTGTCCCGTTTTTTTTTTTTTTGTTTTTTTTTGTTTTTTGTTGTTTTTTGTTTTTTTCCCTAACCCCCAGGAGGAGCGATACCAGCCTCTCTGGGGTAGTGTAAATTCATATTCAGGATGGACATGTGGTCATAATCATGTATGATTTACATAGCCGAAAGGGGGCCCATAATTCCGAAGGGGGGGGGGTAGAGTTTTTTTGTTTTTTTTTGTTTTTTTTTTGTCCCCCCCATTTTTTGTATATATATACAGAGGAGAAAATATGCAATGCAGTCCATGCGGTGCAACCTATCTGGTGCAATGTATGCGATGCAACCAGCGTAGGGCAATCCATGCGGTGCAATCTTTGTGGTGCACTGGATGCGATGGAACATGTGTAATGCTGTCCATGCGGTGCAACCGTGCAACCTATGTGGTGCAGTGTATGCGATGCAACCTATGTGTTGAAATATCTGTGGTGCAACGTATGCGATGTATCCTTTGTAATTTACTAGGCGCAGTTTAATCTATGTGGTGCAATGTTTGCGATGCGACCTATGCAAGTTATTCGGTGCAATATATGTTGTGCAATGTATGAGATGCAACCGATGTGATGCAATCCGTGCGTTGCAGCCTATGTAGTGCAATCGACCAGTTGCTCTTATTGAAGCTGTCCTGTCCACTGCTCCTGCAAACATCCCACCGTCCCACCCGCAACTCGGTCGCAAGACCTCTTAAGACCGTGACGGTGGGTACCAAATGGCACTTGGCAACGACACCGGCGCCGACGACGACAGCGACAACGACGACGACGCCGCCGACAACGACTACGACGACACCGACGACGTCTCCAACGACTTCGACGACGACGACGACAACAACCACGAGGACGACAACGCCGACGACGACGACGACGCCGACGCTGACGACGACGACGACGATGACAACGCCGACGACGACGCCGCCGACGACGACGACGACGCCGACGACAATGACGACGACGACGGCGACGACGAAGACGTCGACGACGACGTCGCCAACGAAGACGACGACGACGAGGGAGGAGGGAGGACGGCGACGGCGACGACGACAACGACGAGGGATGAGGGAAGACGACGACGACCACGACGACGACGACGACGGCGACGAAAGAGGAGGGACAACGATGACACGTCGACGAAGACGACGAGGGAGGAAGGACGACCACGGCGACAACGACGACGGAAAAGACCACGACGCCAAAGAGGACGACGACGACGAACACGAGGAAAGACAGAGGACGACGTAGGCGACGACGACGGCGACGCGGGAGGAAGGAGGACGGCGACGACGACGACGACGACGACGCAAGAGCGCGCGCGCACGCTTTTGTTGAAAATCCGTGTTGCGAAACCCTGTGTTGCTGTATGTAGTTCTGGGCACTCCACTCGATTTTGGAGTCCTTTTGAAACCGAAGGTTTCTGAAGGATGTCGGCATGCGCGCGCGACGACGCGCGCGTGCGCACCTCGTCCAGTTTTTTTGCAGGGGATCCTCACGACGGCACGCGCGCAAGGGCGTTCGAAAGATTTCAGCATACGCGCGCGCGAAGCCCGTTTGGTAGTATCTTTTGAAAATTGAACCTATGATTTTGTCAAGATTTCGTAAGAGCGCGCGCGTAACAGTGTTGCGAAACCGTGTGTTTTGCTATGTGCTGTTTTGGAAACTCGATTTTTAAGTCCTCCTGACATCGGAGGTTTTTGAAGGATTTCGGCATGCGCGCGCGACGGCGCGCGCGTGTGCACTTCGTCACATTTTTTACAAGGGATTCTTGACAACTAATGACTTTTGATAAACGAGTGTGCGCGCATACTGTTTTTTTGCAAAGGATGGCGGGGGGGAGTGATACTGGCCTGGCTGGGATAGTACGGGTTTATGTTTAGGATGGACGAGTGTGCGGCATAAATATGACATCGCAACCTCAGGGGGGCCGTTCATTTTTTATTTTTTTTTCTCAAAAATAAAAACAGAAAGAAACAACAAAATAAATGATACTCAGTTTCTGTTTGCTGTGAGTTGTCAACTCCACTGCTCGCGCAATCATCCCACCCACCCGCCCGCAACTTGGTTTGTAAAACCCGCGCGGGAGCGATTGCGATGAGTGTTGGGTGTTGGCTGGTGCATCTCTGCGGCCGAGCTAGCCCGCGCATGCTCGCGCGCGCAGCGGCCAGCTAGTTTGGCGCGACCGACGCGAACGCGGTGGCGCTGACCGCTCGGCACATCCCAGCGGCCACTTCTGTGCGAGTCGGCGACTTGGGCGGGCGCGGTATCATGGCAACGTCGACAACGGTAAACACACGGATCACTAGCGATGCTGGTGACGATGCTGACAGCGATGACGGGGCAGCCAGTGACGGCGCCGATGCTGATCACGCCGACGACGATCACGGCGTCTTCGAGTCGGTGATGAAGGGTTGGAAGGAATTCGAAATGCGCGCGCGGCAGACGCGCGAGAGTGGCCCGCATGGTATTATTTGACACGGACCGTGCCACCCCAGCACGCGCGCAACAGCGTTCGAACGATTTCGACATGCGCGCGCGCGACGCCCGCTTGGTAGCATTGTCTGAAAATCTTGAAAATTTATGGTTTCTCAAGAATTCGTATGAGTGCGCGCATTTCTATGTTGTTAGAAGTTGTTATATTGCAGTATGGTTGTTGTAATTTTCTGGTTGGTATATATATATGTATATATATATATATGGATATAACATGGTATCGTCACTTTTTACATTCGATTTTGATTTCCTTCCGAAGCCGACGGCCTTTTCATGATTTCGGCATGCGCGCGCGACGACGCGCGCGTGTGCACTTCGTCAAATTGGTTGCAATGTGTTCTCTCTACGGCACGCTCGCAATGGCGTTCGAGTGATTTCGTCATGCGCGCGGGCGAAGCCGTTTTTTTTTGCTTGTTCCTTTTTGTTATCCGAAAACATAGAACTGAGCAGACTCCTAGTTTTCATAATAATTCGCAAGAGCGCGTGCGCACGTTTTCGGACAATCCGTGTTGCGAAATTGTTTTTTAGTTTTGAAACAGTTTTTTTTGACACTCGATTTTGACATCCTTCGTAACCGAAGGTTTTGAAGGATTCCGGCATGCGCGCGCGACGACGCGCGCGTCTGCATTGTGTTTCGTTTTTCAGCAAGGGATTTGTGAACACTTACGAAATTCCAGACGCTTCGCGTATCCCCACCAGCCGAGGCCGCCGCTTCGGCTCGCTTTGCAGCATTCGCTGCGCGTGGTTTCTTGGATTGTCTGGGGCGTGAGAGCAACAACCAGGAAGGCAGAGGCCTGTGGAGTGGAGATCCAGGGCGCCAGCGAAGTGACAGCACTGTCCTCCGCCAGCGGACTGGCGTGTTGTTCCCCCCCGCGGTCACGGAAGACCCTCACAGGGAGCGGTGGAGGGATCACAGAGGTGACTTCCCCCCCCCGCGGTCACTGACGACCCTCCACAGGGAGCGGTGGAGGGATCAGTGAGGTGGCTCCGACCTGTGTTGTTCCCCCCGCGGTCACTGAAGACCCTCCACAGGGAGCGGTGGAGGGATCACAGAGGTGACTCCGACCACACAGCATCGAAGTGGTGCTGCCGCTTCCTTCTCCTCCAATTCACCAGTTTGTGCGGCTATCGGCTGCGTCTCCCCTCCTCCTCCTCCTTTTGTCCAGATCCACCGGAGCATTCGGACATCCATGGGCACCTGGAGGCTCACTGGCAAGGCTCCGAGGTGCATACTGGCAGCAGCGGCTGCAAAGGAAAAGCGTGGACAGCCAGGGTCAGAGGCAGTCTGTCCCCGCAGGCACGGGATCCTCCAGCCCCTGGAACGGGCGCGGATCGCCCGCGTGGACCAGGTCTGGTTCGTGGCGCTCCAAGTGCTGGGCCACGGCATGTGCACACCTGCGTGCCTCCCCGCTCCGGCACCACCTGAGGCCGGACCTGGGGTGAGCGTTGTCCTGGCAAGTAGTTCATTCTTTGGCAGGTCAGCGCGGTTCCCCCTGCAGGTCCGCCCCTGCTACCTCGGTTGACGCTCGCGACTTTGTGCCCCCGTCCCCTGTGACGGATAAGTTGCCCGCGTTGTACGCCGGCGACGTCGACGACTCGCTTCCCATGGCGGGCGTCGCCTTCGAGTTGTTGCTACTGCACAAGTGGTGTATCCTTTGGCAGTTCATCTCGGCCCTCCCGCAGGGTGGCCCGGGGTACTCGACCAGTGCTTGCAGCTGTCCCCCCCCCGGCTTTCAGAGTCAGGCAAGTTGCAGGTCTTGGACTCAGAAGTCAGGGCCGCCGTTTCCTTGAATAGGACGGCCGCTCATGCCCAAGTGCATCCTATGAGTCCATGTGAGTGAGGCCTCCTTCTGTTCCCCCCCTCTCCTGTCCCCGCGTGCCCTCGCGCCCGCCGTTCTTCCTGCCCTCGCGCCCGTCTTTCCCCGCTCCTTCGCCTCCTCGGCGAGTTGGGTGGTGCGGCCTCACCGGCCCCTCCGTGCCGCCACAGCGCGGCGCGTGCCACGCCCATACACGCTCTTCGTTACTGGCTGAGCTGGCGCCACTTGTGCGACTTCTCATCCGTCAGTTTCCCTTGATGCCTGCTGCCCCGCTTCCGGGTCGCCTGCGTCTTTATGAGGGGCATTTTGTCCCTGGCACGTGCACCCGCTGCTTCGGCCTATGCGACGTCGCCGCTAATTATCTCGCCCTGTGCCCCAGCCGAGACCGTCCCGCTCTCTGGATCTGTCCTTGGAGCCGCCAATCAAAAAGTATCCCCACCAGCGCTCTACCTCAAGGGCGTCATGGCCCGCCGTCAGCATGCCGCCTACGTGCGTTGCGACCCAGCAGCTCGGTCACCTCCAGCCATCGGCTCCCCACTGGCGTCGGTGTACTCGGCTTACGCCCGGGCTGCGTGACAGGTGTGGATTGGGTGCGGCCGACAGCCATACATTCGGTGACGCCCGAGGTCTGGCTTCGCCAGGGTGTGGCCCTGCATCGAGTGGTTCAGCCTTCTGCAGTCCGTGGTCGCCCCCCTAGCAAAACAGTCTGCTACCAGCCCCCGTCAGTACTTTGCATCGTTTTGCCCCCGAATCGCGAGAGTCGGATACGATGTGCACGCACTGACCAACGGCTGGAGGTGGCTCAGCCTCGTAAGCGCACACCAGTGGTCTTCCTCTACTGGATGGTGCTCTGACGGGTTTCAGCTACTCTTAGCATCAGTGAGCCATGATGAGTCAGGCCCCCTTTTTGCCGCAACAGCGTTTACTCGTTGTGCTGCAGTGAGCCTTTGGTCGTCGCTCGCTTTCGCTCCCTCCTCCCCCCCTTGCGGTGGTCTTGGGCGGCCCGTATCTATTTGCACGCTCGTTGGCTTCGCCTGGCCAGTGGCCATTCGGATCCTCCTTCTGTGCCGCGCCGTCCGTTTTGACCCCGCTTCCGTTTGTGGTTCGGCTGGAGCTTGGCGCCGAAAGGGCGACTTCTCCCCCCCGCTCCGCCGCCGGTCGCCGCGCCTTGGCGCCCCCACCTGCTGCGATGTCTGTGCCGGTCACCTGCCGACGCCGTATGCGTCTCAATGAGGGTCATTTTGTCCCTGGCATGTGCATACGCCGCTGCGGCCAAGTATCTTCGTTCCGCGCCGCGGACGTTGACCCGCTCCATGTCCCTCGCTTTGGAGCCGCGAACCAAAAAATATCCCCACCAACCCATCCAGAAACGACGCCCAGGCGAGTATAGGGTCGTCCTGAGGGGCTTTTCGGCGTCTTGGGTGCCTCGGGGGGGCCTCTTTGGGCCGCTTGGGATCCTCCTGGGGGCCTCCTGGGGGCCTCTTGGGGCCTCTTGGGGCCATCTTGGGGCCTCTTGGGGCCTCCTGGGCGCTTCTTGGGGCCTTCTTGGAGGACATCGATCAAAGCAGAGGGGAGCTTCCATTAGGGTTGCCCCTTCGGGAGGCCAAAATGGGGCCAAAACCTTATCAAAATCAATGATTTTGGCTTCCTCGCCGAGGCCGTTTTGGACGCCCTGACACCTCCCCGCCCCTCCCGTCCAGGTCGACGGGGAGGGGGTAAAGGGGAGGGGTCAAGACTCCCTCCCCGCCCGCAAGCCGTCTCGCTCACTCCCACCCGCGCCCTCCCAACACATACGTAACAACCGAGTCTGGCCCGAGCCTCAGCATATTCAGCAGTCGTCTTTGGATGAGCAGCTATTGGGTGCCGATCCGCCGCCGCCGCAGCCGCCGCCGCCGCTGCCGCCGCTGCCCGCCGCCGCCGCCGCCGCGCCGCCGCCCCCGCTGCCAAGTCGCCGCCGCCGCAGCCGCTGCCGCCGCAGCCGCTGCCGCCACCGCAGCCGCCGCCGCCGACACCGCCGCCGCCGCCACCGCCGCCGCCGCCGCCGCCGCCGCCGCCCCCGCCGCCGCCGCCACCGTCGCCGCCGCCGCCGCACCCGCCGCACCCGCCGCCGCCGCCGCCGTAGCCGCCGCAGCCGCCGCCGCCGCCGCCGCCAAGTGTACGCTGTATGGTTTTTTTGACAGGGATGGTGGGGAGAGGCCGCATCGGGTTGGCTGCGCATGCTCCGAATTAGGAGGCAGAGTGTGGTTTGTATGGTTTTTACAAGGGATGGTGGGGGGGTGCCCTCATGGTTCCTGGTTGGCTACCAGTCGCCTGGGGGAGGGGGTGTTCATCAATATGGAACAGTGATAAACCTTTCCCCGAAAGGGGAAGAGGGAGGGGTGGAAGAGGAAACGCCCTAAACCACCGACGCCCAGAGGGCTGGTGGGATTTGATAAACGAGAGCGCGCGCATGGTATTTTTTGCAAGGAACGAGGGGGGGGTCGATACCAGTGTGGCTGGGATAGTATGAATTCACATGTAGGATGGACATTGGGTCAGAAGCATATGTGCTTATCATCGGTTCCCGTGGAGTCGATAAGTCCGGGTGGTGGTGGTGGTAGAATGCATTTTTTCAAGAAAGGAGAATGTATGCGATGCAACCGATGTCGGCAATCTGTGGGCGGCGACGGGCGTCACGAAGGGCGACGGGCGGCGATCACCCCGACGGGCGGCGACGGGCGGCACGAACGGCGACGGGCGGCGATCACCCCGCTGGGCGGCGACGGCGACGGGCGGCGACGGGCGGCACGGGCGGCGACGGGCGGCAATCACTTGGACGGGCGGCGACGGCGACGGGCGGCGACGGGCGGCACGGGCGGCGACGGGCGGCAATCACCCCGAGATGGTTAACGCAAGTGAGAACCCCTAAGTGCTGCAAGCACTGTTTGGGGAACGTGCTGGAGTCATGGTTAAGGCCAACCAATCGGACACCGATCGCTAAAACATGCCGGATGATCGGGGTATCGGGACAGGTGTGATCTCTTCAGTGTGATTCTCCAGTCTCCCGTTGCGAACGGTATTTTTGTCACCTTGGTTGCAGGGACTATGGGTGCAAAGTCCAGGACAATGGCCTCCAAGGGGACAGATCCCTAAGTCCCGACTGGTGGCCCGAAGTGGGACGATGCGATATCGGGCTCAGCGGTAGAATTCAAACGCCAGACGCAGGAAGTAAGCCACATGCCTTCCATAGCCATTCAGGCTGAAAGGGTGCTCGGGCTTGGGCAGATTTGACTACAGCCAGGGCAGGGGGTGCTTGATTGGTTTCCCTCTGCAGATCATGGCCGTTACTGGAGCTGCGCATAAAGCAGTAGGAGCCAAGGCACTGGGGGTCAAGCCGAGAGTATCTTGCCTCTGGCATCTCTTATTCGGTAATGTGTCCTCGATGATCCGTGCGGGCAATGTCAACGGCAAGCTTGAGTTATGTGACCTGTGGAGCTTCGAATATCACCCCGAGGACGTCGCTGAGATGATCAATGCGGCGTGGGCCCAAGAGCGCCTGAAGCCGAAGCCTCAGCTTTGGAAGGTCCTGGCGCAGGTAGTCAAGCGCTTGTTGAAGACAACCTTTGTGCTTCAATTGCTAGGTGCCGCTCTGTCCATCTGTTCTCCAATGATCCTCAACCAAATCATCAAGGCCGTTGAGATGCGGCAGGGGCCGTGCGATGGCGACCGCAGCGAGCTGGGATGGGAGGCCTACCTCTGCAATGAGGGTTCTGGGTACGGGTTGGTCGCTTGCTTCGCATTGGTTAACATCGGCAAGGCGTTTTTCAACGGTTGGGGACAGCTCCTTCTCATGAAAGTTGCAATTAAGGCGCGCGGCGGTTTAATCGGTGTCGTCTTCCAGAAGGCATTGCGCTTGTCTCCTGTTGGCATGAGTGAGACAGGCGTCGGTCTCATCAACAACTTGGCCGCAAACGATGCTGAGCAGCTTCTCCAGTCGACACCGATCTTTGGGCAGCTCATTGCCGCACCGCTGCTCGTCGTTGGCTCGCTGGTGCTGCTGGCATTGACGGTCGGTCCTTCCTTCCTCGCTGGCTTGCTGGCCATGATCCTCGTGTTCGCCTCGTGTGCGACCGTGATGGCAAATTTTATGAAACTGAAGATCAAGCAGGCGAAGTTGTCGGACAGCCGCATCGGGCTCACCAACGAGATGCTCGCTGGCATCCGTATCATCAAGGCCTGTGGTTGGGAGGAGCCCCTCGGAGAGGAGGTGATGAAGGTTCGCTCGAGTGAGACGAGGCTGCTCGCGTTGCAGCAGATGCTCATCGCGATCGTGGTTGTGGTGATCCAGTGCGCGCCAGTGGTGCTAGGGGTGGCCACCTTCTCAGTTTACGCCGCCCTTGGTAATGAGATGAAGCCATCGACGGTCTTCACGGCCTTGGCTTTGTTGAACCTTGTGCGTTTTCCGATGGCATTCTTGCCTTTCGCCATTTTTACGCTGCTCAAGATTTTAGTGTCGTGCCGCCGTGTGCAGGGTCTTCTGGAGGCAGACGAGTCTGACGGCGTGCTGGCGCCAGCGTCCGAGGCTGCCGAATCTCCACCTTCCTTTGTGGCAGCACTCTCGAATGAGGATGACGACGCGACTGCTGCTAAGTCCCTGCCCAGTCTACGAATCGAACGTGCAGAGTTTGGCTATCCGCTTGCCGACAAGAAGGCTGCAGATGGCAAGGGTAAGGGCAAGGGCAAGGGTAAGGGCCGCGGCTGTTTTGGCCGCAAGAGAAAAGGGAAGGGCCAAGGCGCGGAAGAAGCTGGGCCACATGGTGAGGAGGGGGAGGATGTGTGCCCTGCGTCGTTGGTAGAGATCAAGCGCGAGTGTGGGAAGGCACTCAAAGTGCACCGGGCGTTGACAGTAGAGCATGTGGAGCCCATTGAGGGCGGCCTTACCATGGTGGTCGGCCCGGTGGGCAGTGGCAAGAGCTCCCTGCTGGCTGCGTGGCTCGGCGAGGCGGCAGTGCTTCAGGGTTCCAGTTGCTCCGTTGCCGGCCAGGTGGCATATGCTTCGCAGCAGCCCTGGATCATGAACGCCACGCTGGAGCAGAACGTGAAGTTTGCGGCGCAGAGGCAGGACCCAGAGGACAAGTACTACCAGCAGGTGCTCAGCGCGTGCTGCATCGTCGAGGACCTGGAGGCGATGCCCGCAGGCGACCAGACAGAGATTGGCGAGCGCGGCATAAACCTGAGCGGGGGCCAACGCGCACGCGTGTCCGTTGCCCGGGCGATCTACAGCTCGAAAGGGATCTACTTGTTCGACGACCCCTTGTCCGCTGTGGATGCCCACGTGGCCAAGCACCTCTTCGAGCAGGTACTTGGCCCCGAAGGTGTTCTCGCTGGCAGCACGCGTGTCCTCGTGACCCATCAGGTGCAGTTCCTGCCCAGCGCAGACCACATCATCGTCGTAGAGGGCGGGCGCATCTCTGCGATGGGCACCTACGAGTCGCTTAATGCGGCCGGTAGTCTTCATGGGTTGGGCTCCTGGGTCGAGGGGCAGGGTGGCAAGCAGCAGGGAGAGGGAGGCGCGGCCACCAGCAGCGCCGCGCAGGATCCCGCGAAGGTATCTCCTGTAGACAAGTCGAAGGGCGCTTTGGTGGATGCCGAGGGCAAGTTCGTTGGCAGGGTGTCTCGCAAGACCCTCAAAGAGTTCATCACGCAGGGCTGGGGCTGCGACCTCTTGTGCGTGATCCTCTTGGCGTTCACTCTGGTCTGTGGAATGCGGCTTCTCACTGACATCTGGCTTGCCCTGTGGACCGATCCGTCTCGGCCCATAGACTTGAGCATAGAGCAGTTCGTGGGCATCTATGTGGGATTGCTCTTTGGCCTTGCGATCCTCACATATCGAAGACGCTTGCGGCGAGCCACCGTCGGAATCGCTTCTGCGGCCTGGCGTGGTGCCAGAGTCTGGCCATGCTATCGGGCTGTATGTTCCCCCCAGCCGTTGTGCAAACCCTTGGGGGAACACTCTGGAGAGGGAGAGAGAGAGAGAGAGAGAGAGAGAGAGAGGGGGGGCGGAGGACCTTTCCTGGACCTATTGGGGTCTCCTGGGTGCCTCTAAGCGGCTTCTTGGCCTTCGTATGCTGTCTTGGGGGCCTTTCTGGGCTGTCTTAGAGGCCCTCTTGTGGCGCTTCAGGGCTATCTTGGAGATCTCTGGGGCAGACTTCGAGCCCTTTTGAAGCCGTCTTTGGGCCGCTTGGGCCACCTTGGGACCCTCTTGGAATGTCTTGGGGCCCTCTTGGAGTTCTCTTGGGTTGTCTTAGAACCATCTTTGAGGTACCTGGGACCGTCTTCGGCTGTCGGAGGCTTGAGATGGCGATAGTGCTAAACTCATTGAAACCACAAGGGGGCTCAAGAATTTCTGGCCTCCTGAGGGTCTCCTGGAATTCCCCTCAAGCATTTTGCAGCGCATCATGGGCCTCGTTAGCCGTCTTGTGGCCATCTTGGGCAGCCTTGGCTGAGGCATACTGGGACCATGTTGGGCTCTCTTGGAAGCATCTTGCCTGTTTTTTGGGGCGTCTTGGCATCGTCTTGGAGGCCATCTTGGGATTTCTTAGCCGTCTTTGGAGGCCATCTAGGATTGTGTTGGGGTCGTCTGCGGGCCCTCTGGGGGGCCTCTTGGGCCGTCTTGGGGCCATATTGGTGGCTTTTTGGGTCGTCTGAGGCTGTTGGAAGCACGATATTGAGAGAACGCTACAATAATTTCAAGCGCAACATGAAGATCAATGAACTTGAACCTCCTCGGGGCCTCCTGGAGGTCCTCTTGGAGCAACTTGGAGCGTCTCAGGGGCTCCTTGAGCCGCCTTGAGGCCGTACTCGGCCGTCTTGGGTCAATCTTGGGCTGTCTTGGAGGCATTTTGGGGCCATCTTGGGCTCTCCTGGAGGCATCTTACCCGTTTTGGAGGCGTCTTGGTTCCGTCTTGGACGCCATCTTGGGATATCTTAGCCGTCTTGGAGGCCATGTGGGATCGTATTGGGGTCGTCTTGGAGATCTCTGGGGCCTCTCCTGGGCCGTCTTGGGGCTCTCTTTGGGCCGCCTTGGGGGCCTCTTTAGGCCGTCGGGGGGCCATCTTGGTGGGTCTGTTCTGGGCCGTCGGAAAGCAAAGGAATTGCAAACGCCATAATCCGTCAAGAACTTAAGGAAAGGCATCAGTTTTGGCCTCTTCAGGCTTTCCCGGAGGTCCTCGTGGAGGCCTCTTGGTCGGACGTCTTGGGCGATCTTGGGGCCATCTTGGGCCATCTTGGGGGCATCTCGGCCCGTCTTGGAGACATCTTGGGGCCATCTTGGGCCCTCTCGAGGCCATCGTAGCCGTCTCGGAGATACCTTGGCCGTCTTGGAGGCCATCTTGAGCCGTCTGGAGCGGGAATGCCGACGACTTGTGAAGTTTATGGGTCCTTATGGTGCGGAGAGGCCGACGAGAGAGACCGTTTATGCGTTTTTACGGGTGGCCAGCGGGATCGACGGACGGACCATTGGGAACCTTCAATCATAGCCAGACACTTTTTAACGTCTAGCACGCCGTGCACCCCTGTGTCTAGCCACAGGGGGCGGTGGATCGAAGACGCCTACGGCGAATCACCGCCGCCCCCTGCCTTGCGGAAGCGCCTATGTGGTCGAACGTTGCGGCCAGAGCTTGGCTAATCTGTCGGACTACGTGTTCCCCGCAGTCGAAAATAGATAATCGACCTCTGCAGGCCTTCCTGGAGGTCCTCGTGGAGGCATCTTGGGCCGTCTTGGAGGCCTCTTGGGCCGTCTTGGGCGATTTGGGGCCGTACTGGCCCATCTTGGGGGCATCTCGGCCCGTCTTGGAGACATCCTGGGGCCATCTTTGGCCCTCATTGGGCCATCGCAGGTGCCTTGGAGACCATCCTGGCCGTCTTGGATGCCCTCTTCGGGCCGTCTGGAGCGGGAAGACCGCCGACCTGGGAAGTTCACGGGCTCTATTTTTTTAGAAAGGAGAATGTCGGCAATGCAACCGATGTAATGCATGTCATGCGGTGCAACCTATATGGTGCAATGTATGTGATGCAACCGATGTACTGCAGTTTATGCGTTGCAATCTATGTGATGCAATTCACTTGCCGAAGTTGAAGTTGGCAACTCCACTGCTCGCGGAAGTGAGTTTCCCCGTTTTTCCCCTCCTTGAGCGTCCTTCTGCGTGCTTCCAGGTGGCCGGCGGGATCGGCAGACGGACCATTGGGAACCTTCAAGAACAGCCAGGCACTACTTAACGTCTAGCACGCCGTACATCCCTGTGTCTAGCCACAGGGGGCGGTGGATCGATGACGCCTACGGCGAGTCACCGCCACCCCCTGCCTTTTAAGACACGCCTATGAGGCCAAACGTTTGGGCAAATTGTGGCCACGTTCTTGGACTATGCGTTCCCCGCAGCCGTTGTGGAAGCCATTCGGGGAACACGTGGGGGACGAAGAGGAGGATGAAGAGAGGGAGGAAGACAGAGGAGGGGGAGAAGGATGAGGAGCTTCCTGAGGGCCTTTTGGAGGCCTCTCTTGGGCCTCCTTGGGCCTCTTGGGGGCCTTTGGGGGCTTCTTGGGGGGCTTCTTTCGCAGTCTTAGGATGTTCCTGGCCCGTCTGACGCGGTCGGACGCCGTCTTCAAGGCGTCTTTGGGCCGTCTTGGGGCTCTCTTGGAGCGCTTCAGGGCCGTCTTGGAGGCCATCTTGGGCGTCTTGAAGGCCTCTTGGGCCGTCTTGGGGCCCTCCTTTGGCCGTCTTAGGGGCCTCTTTGGCCGTCATTGGGCCATCTTGGAGGCCTCTTGGGCGCTCTTGGGGCGATCTTGGTAGCCTTTTGGGCCGTATTGGGCCGTCGGATGGCCGAAAAGGGCAAATGCCCAAATCTTGCTAACACCTTCGGACAATCAATGATTTTGGCCTCTTCGGGCCTGGAGGCCCTTTCGGAGGCCTCTTGGGCCGTCTTGGCGGCCTCTTGGAGGTCTTTTGGGCCGTCATGGGCCATCTTGGGCCGTCTTGGGTGCCTCTTTGGCCGTCTTGGGTGCATCTTGGGGCCATCTTGGGTTCTCTTGGAACCATCTTGGCCGTCTTGGAGTTAATCTTGGCTGTCGTGGAGGCCATCTTGGGGGCGTCCTGGAGGGAACGAACCCACGACCCGCCTGTTGTCTCCGGCGTTCGGCGACTTTTCGGGTGGCCAGCGGGTTGGACCGAACCCCCAGGGGAGCTCTTTAGACACGAACCAACAACTTCCAATACATAAGCACGCCGTGCACCCCTGTGATGAATCACCAGGGGGCGGCGAATCGAAGACGCCTACGGCGAATCACCGCCGCTCCCTGCCTTTTGGAATCTCCCATGTGGCGGGACGTTGCGGCCAGAGCTCTTCCGAGCTATCCGACCATGTGTTCCCCCAACGGTTGTGGAAACCATTCGGGGAGCATGCGGGGGAGAAACAAGAAGCGGAGGAGAGGGAGGATCAATAGCTAAGATGATGAAGAAGAGGAAAACAGAAAGGAAGAGGAGGTGGAGGTGGAGGAGGCTGAGGAGGAGGAGGACGAGGATGAGGAGCAGGAGGAGGAGGACTCTTGGGGCCTTCTGGGAGCTTCTTGTGGGCATCTCGGAGGCCTCTCGGGATCCTCCTTGGGACTCGCAGAAGGCTTTTGGGAGCTTCTTGAGGGCACCTTTGGCCGTCTTCGGGCATTCCTGCACCGTCTGAGCCCATCAGAAGCCGTCTTGGGGACCTCTCTGAACCGACCCGGGAGCCCCCTGGAGGCGTTTCAGGGCAGTCTTAGAGGCCATTTTGGGCGTCTTGGAGGCCTCTTTGGCTGCCTTGGGGCTTTCTTGGGGCCGTCTTGGGGGCCTCTTTGGCCGTTATGGGGCCATCTTGGAAGCCTCTTGGGCGATCTTGGGGCGATCTCGGGGGCCTCTTGGGCCCTCTTGAGCCGTCGGAAGGCCGAAAAGAAGCGAACGCCACAATCTTTCCAAACCCACGGGCAATCTATGGAGAACCTCTTGGAGGCCTCTTGGGGGCCTCTTGGACCATGTTTTTGCCGTCTTGGAGGCTTCTTGGGCGGACTTGGGGGCATCTTGAACCTTCTCGGGCCGTTTTGAGACAATCTTCGAACTTCTCGAGCTGTCTTGGAGGTTATCTTGGACCATCTTTGGCGAACTTGGAGGCTCTCTCAGGCCGTCTTGGAGGGTTCTTGGGCCGCCACGGGCCCATCCTGGGGCGATCTTAAAGGCCGTCTTGGGCCGTTGGAAGGCAGAACAGAAACAAATGCTCAAATTCTTTGAACACTGGAGGAAATCAATGATGCTGGCCTGTTCGGGACCTCCTCGAGAACCTCTTGGAGGCCTCTTGGACCGTCTTGGAGGCCTCTTGGGGGCCTCTTGGGCCGTCTTGGAGGCTTCTTGGGCAGACGTGGGCCATCTTGAAGCCTCTTGGGCCCTCTTGGAGGTCATCTTGGACCCTCTTGGGGTGTTTTGGAAGCAATCTTGGACCATCTTGGGCGAACTTGGAGGCCTTCTTGGAGCCGTCTTGGAGGCTTCTTGGGCCATTATGGGGCTATCTTTGAGGCCTTTGAGGCCATCTTGGGGCAATCTTGAGGCCTACAGAAAATGCTTCTTTGGGCTCTCATTGAGAACCTTTTTGATGCCTCTTGGGCCGTCTTGGAGCCTTTTGGGAGCCTCTTGGGCCCTCGTGGACCGTCTTGGAAGCGTCTTGGGCGGACTTGGAGGCACCTTGGACCCTCCTGGGCCGTCTTGGAGGCCATCTTGGACCATCTGGGGCGAACTTCTTAGTCGTCTTGGAAGCCATTTTGGGGCCATCTTGGAGGAGAAGACCGATGGAGTGCACTTTTTCGGCGGCCTTTCGTGGGGCTGGCGAAACAAACAGAACCTCACAGGGGGAGTTCTTTTGCAAAAAGGACCCAAGCCAAGCCGTGTAGGATTCAGCACGCCAGGCAACCCTGTGATAAGTCCACAGGGGGCGGCGGATCGATGACGCCTACGGCGAGTCACCGCCGCCGCCTGGCCGTCTTGGAGGCATCTTGAAGGTCATCTTGGCCGTTGGAGGCCATTTTGACCCTTTCGGGCCTTCCTGGAGGACGTCTTGGAGGACTCTTGGGCCGTCTTGGAGGCCTCCTGCGGGCATTTTGGGCAGTCTAAGGCCATCTTGAGGCAATATGTGGCCGTCTTGGGTGCATCTTGGGGCCATCTTCGCTGTCTTGGAAGCTTTCTTGGCCTTCTTGGAGTCTAATTGGGGGCTATCTTGGCCGTCTTGGAGGCCATCTTCGGCGTCTTCGGGACCATCTTGGGCCGTCTTGGGCTCTTCTTGGGGCCCTCTTGGGGGCCTCTTATTTTAAAGTGAGCTGGACAAGGGCGAGAGATAACGAGCGTTTGTCCGCGGCCGTCTGTGCTTAAGCGGCCGGCCGCCAACATTTGACTGTGCCTCATTGCGAGGCATACGATTCGCCATCGATGCCGAAAACATCCTTCGCTTGAGATGGCCCGTCGCTCCCGCGACGACCTCCTACGACTGGGACTATCGTTACTACGATACAACAGAGCAGGAGCTGTGCGTCGCCTAAGGCGTAGCTTCTGGACGGGCCTACTGGCCCCCCTCAAACTTGGTAGCGGAGCTGGCCTATGGTGGTCAGCTCTAGCTCTACTCCTCACCATCCACGGCACTATCTGGTGGATTACTGACAGGGTGGAACATCAGGGTGCAGTGGGTCTGCGCGGAGGAACGTACATAACTACGCACAACCGCAAGGACACTTGCAGTGCTACCTCTGCTTTCGCAGAGGCCTCATACTCGAGTCCTACATTCCTGCGCTACTACACTCCTGTACTCCACCCACCTGTTCCACTTGGAAACTTCTTCGAAGATACCATGCATGGCAATACTCGATACGATCATGTGCCGCCTTCACCCCAACGCAGGTTACAACAAAACGCCACAAACTTCAGCCCATTCGACCACGACCTACGGGGCCACTGCATTTGTGTTACTATCTTTGGTGTCATATGGGTTGCTATCGGGTGCGCTGTGGGACACATGCGTGGCGGAGACGACACAAGGACAACCGGCCCCCACTGGGACCCGGCCAGTCCGGTGAAGTACCTTTCCGCGAGTTCGTTCGAGAGGCACATGGTTGGATCAACGTGACCACAGGCAACGCGACGCCTCCCCAACAATCTGCAGCATTGCAGCGTGGTCTGGGAGGCCTCGCACGGACCATCGCCATGAGAGTTCCCCCAGCAGTCATCAATTTTGGCGTCAACATAGGTGGCCGCCATACTGATGGTGTCACCTACATCATGTTCCTCCTGAGCACGAAGTTTGAGAACTCCGAGGATGAACGCCAACTAAATTCGGGTACTGATCTTATCGACTTTCGAGTCCATGTGGGTGAACGGATCGACCAGACACTGGTACGCTTCGAAATAGCCCGCTAGGAGGCTGAAGCGGCAGGCTTTAACATCCCCAACATCCACATTGTAGCGGCTATTCTGTTCAGAGCCTCAGGTGTGGGGACGTCGCGTGCACGACAACTTTACAGCCACTTAACCACCAAATGCCGAGGAATCAGCAGCAATTTGACTCTCTGCTGGGACGCACGGGGTCATATGCTCACATCGCTGAGCGACCCCCTGGCAATATTGGTGGTATCTTCAGCCACGGTCACCGTGCCGAAATTCTTCATGCTGAAGCCAATACAGGGCAACTTGCTGCGAACGTCTGGAACGATGATCCACAACCAACGGAAACCTCCACGCTATTAGCCCAAAATGGTGGTCCGGCCGCGGGGTCGCAAGACTCTTGGGCCAGGTATCAGGGACCGCTGGCAACGGCGGCCCCTACACAAGCCACTACCCTTGTAGGCTCAACGGGGCAGCCCGCTGAGTCCGGCATCGACTGTGGGACCGACGCCGACGCGTCATCAGACGACTAAGCGAATGCCCTAGACTATTCCGACATGCCCACGTATTTTACGGAAGAACAACAGGCTCAATGGCTGTTTCTAGGATATCAGAAGCATAAGCGTAGATGGAGGCGATTTAAGAAGAAGCCACTTCGTCAGGTACGACGTACTATTCGACGGGCAATTCGGGGGAAGGTTAAGGGTCGAGGCAAGGGTACGGGCAAACGACGGCGATTGCATGGCAGAGGTATGTTAGCTTTCCTGGCATCCCTGACTGGACCACAATTGAAGAACTATTCATGGGTACAGGCAGGAATCGCAGGCGCACTTTAGGAAAAAGGTATGGGGCAACCCGAAGACGCCAACGGCAAAACAATAGAATGTGACATCTGCCATATCACGGAGCATTTTCGCCGTAAATGCACCCTGGGCGATGGGGGGGGCAGAGGTCCGACGATGCATTTGGCTCCAACCGACTCGGACAGACAGTATGTCGATTAGGAAACGTTATTGGCCGACCTTGCCGACAATTCAGTTACAGTTGTTAACTTCATGCACTCGGATATTTGAGTGCCAGTATGTCCCTCGAGAATTGCGCCGACGAGCTCTCCGAGGAGATGTTCACTAGCCACAATGAGATCAATCTGGCAGACTGGTTGGGCATGCCCATCGCGGGGCAACCTGTACATGTCGAATTTGTCGAGAATTTCAACATGCCCGCCGGAATAGATCAAGATATGGCGGGGGCACCTGCGGATTCAGAAGCCAGTTCCAGCGACAGGCGAGGAAATCCAAATTGTGTTTGATCCTCGGGTATTTGGCAATCCGACAACCATGGAAATTATATGATGGCGATCCTTTTGCGGGGAAGCTCGCGAGATGCCGGCGATCTTTCAGAGCGCATGCAGTGCGGACTTGGACACGACGAAGGACACCAGTTTACATTTGTGGCCATGAGGCGGTCTCCGAGCCGCCGGGGGAGATCAGCCAGCCGTCACGTCTGGAGACGTGCGAACCCCTCGGGCGATGATGACGAGGAGTGGGAAGCTGGAGACCAACGTCTGCTACGCCGTGGTCGCGTCCGCAGTTATTCACGCAGGCATTCGCGCGCGCGCTCCAGCGGTGCTCGCTCCAGCGGCAATCGGCGCCCCCACCCTCCTGATGCGAGGGCCCCAAGGGCCCCGCCAAGGAGGGATGCGAGACCTGGCGCCCCACTTAGGAGGGGTCGCTTGCGGGGAGGCCCACCTCGGAGGGGGGGTCATCCAGAGGCGTATCCAGCAGGCGAGGTGCAGCGCCTGTCAGCTATGGTGCTCATGGATTAGCTCGTCAGTGCATGCCTCCTGATACAATGCAATGCTGGCTGGGCCAAGGTTGGTCCGATCACAGAATTCGTCACTGGTATTCTCTTCAAATTTTTGAGCGAGGCGAGAAATGCAGGATAGTTCGCTCCAACAGGGGGGGCGGGCACCACGTCGCAGGGGCCTCCTCGAAGGCGGGGCCTCGAGGGGGCCATCGTCGAGGAACGGAAGACTCACCGACGATTTGTCTGTGTGTGCTTTGACTATGCCGACCGCGCGCGTCACAAACCGTTTCATCGCAACCATATTTCTGACCGGTTCGTGTCATCGGTATCTTCTTTCGACGAGTACGATGGCTGGGTGGAACTCTCGGACTTACTCGACAACTGGCCGCCCAAGGGCAACGGGCACTGGCGCGAAGACCGCCCGAGGATTGTCCAGAGGTGCCTCAGTAACCGCCATTGGGCATATCAGGCACTGGCGGTGCTGGATCTGATTGGTATCATCGACAATTCCGGCGTGCAGAAGAACAAGCTCCAGGTGAATAAGTGCAAGTGCACTGGAGACTCTCATCCGACGTATTTTTTTCGTCCAAGCAATGGGCATAGACGCCCCGGCATAAAGTGCCCTGAGTCCTGATGCAAAAGGACAACTGATTTGACATCACCGGGGGCAGCTTGCTATTTAATTCATGGTACCAGATGGGTCAATATCCCGAACACACTTCATGTCGGGCGCTCATGCCGTGCTGATGACACTGTCAATGAAACGGGCAGACAGTTTATCCATGGATGCCCATGTCTACTTGGAGATAACGCGATTCAGTCCGGCCTGCGCGTCGATTCCGAAGTATTAATTGTGGTAAGTTTGCAAGACCAACCTCGCGACAGTATTGAAATTTGGCGTTCCGCGAATGCTATTATTATGGCAGCAGGCCGGGAAGGCATAATCCCGCCGAGCCACATTGTCCAGCTTATAGGCATCCTGCCGAATAAGGTTCAATGTGAAAATGATCGAGTAGGACAGGTGTGGATCAGTCTCTTGTACGTAAAGGACAACGAGCAGAGAAATCTGCGTGCTGACAATTCATTCCAGACTCTGCATATGATATTCCATATGATGCATCGTCTTTGAGGAACTGGTTTATACCTCGGACCCCCTAGAACCTGAAGGTTACCGAACCGACGCCCATGCTGGAGGTCGAGTTCACTGTGGTATTTGCGATGCAGGAGGGATACCAGGCGGGGACACCTGCAGGGAGTTCAGATGGATCATGGACTCAGGCCCAGAGCGCGGACGTATCCGGTATGACGTCCAATGGGATTGCGCCCAATGGCGGGTTGCATGTCAACGACCCGCGGCGTGCTCAGACGGCGCAGTTGCCAGTGCCTGCAGGGCAACCTGCTTCGTTCGCGCCCATGAGCAGGGCTACGACTTCGTTGGGGACTCCACAAAGTGCTGGGAGCACCAGTAGCCTGCAGGCAAGGCTCCAGAGCATTCGAATGGACCCGCAGCTCTATCTGGCCTTGCAGGCGACATCGCCGCTCGCATCACCGCGTCCACATGCGGGGCAACCTGCCTTCGCTGACCGCGAAGCTGCCCAGAGGACTGAAAACATGATAGGTCAGCAACAATGGATGCACAGGCAGATGGGCGAGGCCATTCAGAGCGTGCGCCGGGGTGGCATTGACCTCCCGAGCGCCAGCTGGACCCCCCCGTGGGTGTATATTCCAAATCGAAATCCATCGCCGGATAACGCCATCGGCACGGGTATGTTAAGCGTTTTTCAGCCACCCGACATGCGATCCAACGGCTGCTGATCGACCTACAGTGCCACCGATGGATGCACCGATGTTTCGTGACTACCACGCTTCGGTGACGGGCGATCCACGTGTGGGGTCGCGGCCGGATAACCCGTATGTTCGGGCGACAGCCGACGACTTCTACCAGTCTGGGGTCGAGTGGTTGATGCGCATTTGGATCGGCAGCTGGCAGGCGCGTTAGGAGGAACCGCGGGTGGGGCTCCCTGTGCTATTTGCAGGGGTTTTGGTTTTATCACAGCAGAGTTTCACAGCGCCCTAGCCGGAGATCAGGATGCAGTAGCTCGTCGTGAAGCGATACTCCGTGGGGCTAATGAGCTCAGAGACCTTCGCGAAGAGCTCAACCGCATCACGGCGATGGTGACAAACAACGCGGCTGCTGCCGCAACTGCACCTGCAGGGCAACCTGCGTCATCATCCAGTGTGGTGCAGGCGACAGCAGCCATCGCGCCTGCCACAGATACGCCTATGCCCTTAGTAGCTGAACCAGCAAACAATGCAGGGGCACCTGCTGCGACGGCACCTGCGGCGTTACCTGCTAATGATATGTGGCTGAGGCGTATGGAGAGAGCCATTAAGAGGAGTGCACATTGGCTCCAAGTATCACATGCGTACATGCCCTACGGGCGTGACATCCGCCCGCGCAACCAGCGTAGGACGGAAAGCCCAGTGAGCGCGCGCAGCGGCACCAGTGCCATATCATAGCGTGACATGTTACACACTGTGTTGATGGTGAACACAGACGGACAGGTAGCCATACGCGACGATGAGGACACGTTCATGAATATGCCGCTCTCATTCGCACAACGCCCTCACATCCGTGACGAGTGCCCGTCGGCCTGGATCTTCGAGAAGAACCCCATCGCAGAGGAAGATGCCCATGGGTACATGAACGTCTTCACGTCTCTGACGAGGAACGATTGGGCGTTGGAGCAGAGGCGTCGCAAGGGCCTGTATGGAATTACGCTGTCCGAAGTGCCAGGTATATTCGGAGAACGCCATGACTTGGCCCTGGCCGCGAACATTGGGACCATGGTGGACGGAATGCTTGCGATCCTGCTGGACATCGGCAGCAACGTCAACATCGTCGGTCTGGCAACGGCACAGACGTTCGAGCGTGTGTCCCGCCCCCGCGGGCACGACATCAAGAAGCTGAATTTGACGAAGAAGCTTTACGTGTCGGGCGTGGGACATGGCGCTGCTGTTCGTGATGATTCCTACAACGGCCAATCCTCACTGCGAAGATGCCCCGCTACCTGTCAAGGAGGCAGCCGACGCAGAGTCAACTGCTGGGCAACCTGCGTCGAGCAGTGCGGGGACACCCGCTACTAACGATACCCGTGCATATATGATGTCTCAGGTATCATGGGCACCTGCTCCTCCATTAACGAGGAGACGCTTGTTTTCGCGATCCAGTCCTTGGTGAATAACACCCTGAAGAATGGGCATCGCAGGAACACGTCCTTCGGGAATGTCCCCGCACTGGTCGATCAGGAATTCGCCTCGCGCAATTTGCAGGCGAAGGTGCATCGGGCCATCTACGAGGAGGGCAGCAAGTGGATGCCGCCCGACGTGAGTTCAGGGGCGCCTGCAGGAGTCGATGATCCCGCTGAGAAGTTTGATCTTATCACTTCGAGCAGTGGCTCAGCCTGGCTCAGCAGCGCAGCATGGCACGGGCGTTTGGACGCCCCCATCGCTTGAAAATGAGTGACGGGGGCAGGCGCGTGCCGCGGCCACTCGCGCTTGCTCCGGCAGGCCGAACACTGAGGTTCTGTCGTCAGGCGCGGGGAAACCTGCATACTTTTCCCAGGCGCCGGCTGTGCGCGCCAGGGACATTGACAGGCCCGTCTGCGCGGCCGCCAAAGACAGCAGTGGACCCGGCTGTGTGGCCGCTGCAGCAAATGAGCGCTCATGAAATCATTATTCTCGTGCGCCCGTCATTGGGGACATGCGGGCAGCTTGCGCTGAACTCCGAGCTCGTGGGTGCATGTGCGACCGTATCGCACATACAGAAGTTAGGACCTCTACAGGTACACAGTATTTGGGTGCATTACTTTCGGGGGATTACCAATTGCTGTGGGTGGCAACGCCCAATGACTGGTGCGTTCGGTTGCCTGGACAGCGGGCGGGACCATATTATCAACGTATCCAGAATTTGATGATCAAAGCTTGGGCTCTACGTATATCTATAGTATTTGTGGGACCAACAGGGTACTTTGGAAACAAGGTCCCATGCGAAATGCGATCGACGATCTAGACTTGCATGTCATGCGTATGCGATGCTGCCACTTCGGTTTGAAATGTGACCGTTCAAGTAAGTTGCCTGGCGGATCGTATCTGCAGGTGGCAACCAGCTATATGCGCATCCCAACTAACTTGTGGAGATGCACGTTCCAAACTGCAGGGGGACCTGCACAGCTTGCTGAGCGTGGATTGGACTGGTGTGGCCAAGGCGCTCAGAGGGCAGAGTGGCGCAATAGAACATTGGCTATCATGAGTGCAAAGCTCATCGACCAAATTCATTTACATAAGCAAAGAGAAACCACGCGAGTGCTGTACATCTTAGCATCCACGCAAGAGTGGATAAAGGAGCTCGAACCTACGTTCATCAGTCTCCTAAGAATGGCCCTGGATGGGACCATGTCGTGAGACGGGTAACAACGAATCTGGGCGACAATACTGTTATGCGAGATATCCAGATCCAGGATCAGCCGATCGGGTACAAGTACAATGCACCGCTACTGAATGGTGTGACATTTATTCGTACTCGATTGTGCTGGGAACCGCCGGCGCCGGTTCTCATCGGACGAGGACCAGCGACCACGCCCAAGGCGAGTTGCGTTCGTCGATGACGATCGTCTTCCCCTCCCCTCGATTGGGCGTGGCCACGTGCTCCCTTCTGTTCCCGAATTTCCGACGCTCAATTCATCCGATGCTGAGCAACAGACAGCACTGCCGACGCATGCCCAGACAAAGAAGCGGGCATCAAGCCACGCAAGATACCCAAAGTAGTCGAAGAAGGCAATGATGACTGCAGTGACGACCTGACAGGTCCCGGATGTAGCGCCCACTGCACCGATGTCCCCCTTGACTCCGAGACTGAGAGCGATGGCGAATAATGTCCTTCATGGCGCTACCTGCGGGGCTATCTGTGGATGCACGCGCAGATTTTGTTTTTTTTTTTTTGGTTGTTGTTGTTGTTGTTGTTGTTGTTTTTTCCTCATAATCCCGACCTTATGTTGCGGACGACATAATGAGGTCGATATGTCGGAACTGCGTGGAGGAAGCGGGGGGCATCGCAGTTAGCATTCAGCCGAGGTTTGTCTTCCGGATGACACTGAGACAAACGTTCATATGTTTGCTTTGGAAACAAGGATGTCCAGGATGCAGTGATGCATTATTTAGATGCGTGCTTCGTCAATGTTGTTATTTTGCAACCTAACTGCAGAACGACTGGACTACCTTCTTATTTCAATTCCCGAGTCACTTAGGACACGTGGCATGAACACCATACACTAGACCTCCGACATATCAGGTTTTGTGGGGAAGTTGCCATGCGTCAAAACGACCTTCGAGGGTTCCACCTACGAGAACAACCAGTGGGTATTTGGGTGGACCAAATACCGCCGTGGACAACATGAGCCAGATCAAAGTGCACTTGCAGAGTAAATCTGGATCGGTGTACTACTGGTCTACGTGACTCCCATGGTACTGATACGGAAACCGACCGAGATAATGTCCACCCATCGTCTTTTACTTGCACTTTTTGAATGAAAGCGGTGTACTGGCCATCGCCAACATGCCTCGGTATGCAATAATGAACTGCCTATGGCTGCGTAATATACTTCAAAGATGCAGTCCCTTTTTGTCGATGCAGTTCAGATCGCGCACGATCTATTCCAAGTGCATCGTGACCCTTTTCATGGCCACCCCTCTTCTTCCACCGCCCTTGTTACCGACGCGCGGGGATTAGATTTTGACGACGCAACTATCCCTCGACAACCCGACGGGCCGATCACGAGGCCACCCTCGGGAGGATTAGGATGTCCTGCATGCGCAGATAATGTGAACGTGCATTCCCCCTCACATGACAGCGACCCTAGACGTTGCAGGTGGTATGATGAGGGGGATTGCCATTGGACATGTCAGAGTTGCAAGAAGATCTACGCCCGCAACAAGCCTTGTCACTTACGGGCACCTGGCAAATGCAAGTTCGCCAAACCTTGGAAACTGCCCGACAACCGCGGTCAGGCGCCGCAAGCTCCCGCCCAACCGGCAGCACCACCAGCCGAGGCGCAGGCCGCGCCGCCACTTGTGCGGCTACGAGCGCCGAGGCCCAGCTCTAGGGCTGGCCCCACAGCTGGCGCCAGCATGCTGCTGAACCTGCTGCGGGGCAACCTGCTTCGAGTGGAGCTGGTAGCTCGGGCGACCGCCGACGACTGTCACAGATCAGAGCCAGACGTGGCCGACAGCAGGGAGGATATCCACCTCCACCACCACCTGCGGGTAAACATGCTGCGCGCCTACGACCCCCAGACTGATCGAGGTTCGATGCTCAAATCAGCTTACAAAACCTACGAAGCCTTGACCCAAGCGTTGGAGCGCGCGAGATGCGGAAGCTATAATTGAGATGGTTCCATGCTACAGAGCCTAAGTTGAGGCGCGGACTAACCACAGCCGGTCTGGACAGCGTCAGGCTCAATTTGATCAAAGGCGTTCGTGACACATGGCGGGGGTGCAGGGCTTGGGACAAGCCAGGTCATGCCGTTATGCCATCTACTGCACTACCAGGCAAGTTCAATGAAGAAGCCGAATGCGAACTTATGTTCTACAACATATATTCCACATCATTGATCGTTGTATTCGATATGCTACTGGAGTGGACATACCAGATAAGACAATGACCAGTATCTTAGATGCGTATCATCAGTGCTGGATGCAACTCGGACCTGCCAAGGTACTCTACTCCGATGGGAAGGGTGCCCTTAACAACGACACTGCAAAGGCAGTCCGTAAGGCAAAAGGCACTGAGCTGAAGATGCGCGTGCGTGGACAGCGCGCTACTTCAATCGAAGCCAGAAGTGGCATATTACGTCATCTACTTCACGTCATGGAGAGTGAACTCGCAAGGTTAGACATGCCTCTTGTGATCACACGACTACTGCACGAAGCCCTGTTTGCCGCCAATGCATGCTCCTTCTATAAAGAGGTGTCTCCATATATTGCTTTGTTTGGGCGGCAACCGGCCATGCTTCCTGGCCTGCCTGTTCTGAATCATGAACAGCCAACAGAGACGTCTGACCACTCTCGAGAAGAGGTGATATGCAGGGTATGCATTGAAGCTATCACGCAGGCTACTGCAGCAGCCAAGACCAATCGTGCATTTCGTATTGAGACAACTATCACCTGTCAGCATTATCATGATCAAGGAGATTTGGTTGACTACCACGTCCCACAACTACGAAGGGCGGCTGAGGGGGCTGGAATGGCGGCCCGTTCCCAGTTGTACGACATGATCCCGACAGGGGTCAAGTCATCATTCGAGTTGGAAGCCGCGATGTACAAGTCCAGTATGGCGTTGCACGACATTCACTTTACATCGAAGCTCTGATCGCCAGAGAGATCGGCTCTGACAACACTGCGTTGCGGACAGTGTTGACATTTGTTGCCAGTCTACCTGCGGGGAGACCTGCTATGATATTTGGCTATGTCCCGACCAACAACGGAACGCTTCAGATGACCAGTGCAAGCCGATTATTATCCAAAGTACATCTGGCGCTGCAATACCTCATCAGAAACTTCTTCCGTATCGAGAATGTAGTCTCTGTTCGGTTGGATAAGAGTATCCATGAGCTGCCTCCGGTGGCTTACGCTGACAGCTGCGCCGTGGTCCATGATGACCATGATGTAAATCCAGCTTTCCATTACTATGAAGCAGAAGGCGCTGCCCTGAATGTTCGTGATAAAACTGGATCAGCACGTTCGAGAATCATCCAGTGCCTAAAGGTCCACTAACCCTCAAGCGGGCTTTGACCAATATATGACAAAATTCGAGGAACTGGCTGACATGCCGACACAAGACGAAAACGCCAGAGAAGCCCCAGAAGCCGAACCACAGGAGGATGGACGGCTTCCTGCGATATATGAGGATACAGAAGCGGAACTTGAGGCACATATTATGGAAGTGTGGCGCGCAGAATTACAGAAAGAAGAGGAACTATTGGAGGCAACTCCATTAGATGACCTTCGCACTGTACCAACGCATATGATCACCGATAACGGTGTGCTGGTCACAGTAGCTGAAGAACAGCGGGGCCACCTGCCTAAGGGGGGCTATCCACGCGACTCCGATATCGAGGAGACGCATCATGTCCCATTGTGCTCTACGGTCGAAGACCACAGTTACGGATTGGACTCGGACGAAACTTGTCAAAATTTTGAATTCTGCTTCGCGGCAGAAATGTCAAAGGTAGTCCTATCCGAACAACAGCGCAGGATATTCGGTGTCGACCGTGTAACCGCCATGCGATTATATGTCACCGCCGCAGCAAAACGAGCAGTCGTTGTCAAGGAAGACGACCTCCTCGCGAAGGCCGACGTCCAGGCGATTCCCGAGAAAGTATCAAAGGCACTATATACTGAACTCAAGACATGGTTTGACAGCGAGTGTTTCAATATGCGATATATATATATATATATATATATGTAAATATATACATATATATATATATATATCTATATATAGCGTCAAACATCATGACTTCGAGGTACGTATATAAATGGAAGTTCGTGAATAACGACAAGGGCGAGATGGAACGTGCGATCAGACTTCGCCTGGTGCTTCGGGGTTTCCATGGACCTCGAAGCCTTTGACGTGGGAACCTTCTCAGGGGCAGCGCGGCGGTCGAGCCGGAGATTACTCGCAAGCGCGGCAGCGTGCAATAAGCAATGGATCATTGCTTCCCTTGACATCTACATGGCTTTCCTGGAGGGTTACTGCCGGGAACTTGCTGAGGCAACTGGTGAGAAGGAACGTGTTATGGGCTTCACCTTGTCGCCTGGATCGGCAGCGGTGCTTCGATCCCTCCCAGGATTTGAGTACTGCGACGAGTCGACGCACTGCCAGCAGTGCCTCGAGCCAGGCACCGGCACCAAGGATGCGCCCAGAGCTTTCTCACTGAAACTCAGAAGGACCACGAGAGGCTTCGGTCTTAGACCCACGTCCTACGACGAGGAGTTCGAGACGAGCAGTGACCTGCTCACAGCCAAACATGTTGATGATATCAATATGGCCGGTACTGAGGACACCATTGACAAATGCGTCAAGTGCGTCGAGGACACTTCTGGTAAGTGCAAATTCAACAAACATACATATACCAACTGTGCTGCGAAGTACACAAAGGATGGTGGCGGCGACGTCACGTTGGACCAGGATGAATACATCAAACAGCTCCGTCCCATGCGACATCCTGAACTCACCGGTGCGGACGCCGACGCCGCGCCATCGTCAGCTTCAGAGGCGCATTGGCTTGCGCATTGATCGCCCAAGTGTGGTTGATGGTGTATGTAGTCTCTGTGCAACGTGTCCAAGAATCGACCAATCTATAAGTGCGACGACTGAGCGCGATCGCCAGGAAGCTGCAGGCCTGCCCTAGGAAGACCGCTTATCAATCGATGACTCCAACGGGCGAAGTTGACCTGCGCAGCGACTCCGGCTATCGACGCCTGAGTGGAGATGCCGATGACGAAGTCAAGTGCTACGGTATTCGCGGGGCAAACATGCTGCGGCGTGGAACCGCGCCGTCCGGGAAGCCTGTCGTCCTCTTGATCGATGCGTATTGCAAATCTCACCGCTAGCAGGTCCGCTCAAGCTATTCAGCAGAGACACTTAAAGCAGCCCGCAACTTGGAGGACTGCTATCCCACGGTCGTGACTCTGCACGAGCTCCATGCAGGTCCGTTGACCCCCACTCAGTTGAAAGACATACATGAGTTGGGTGGCCTGAGCATTGCGGTCACCTAGACCATGGCCGCGGAATCTGTTTTCAAGTCCTTGTCAAGCAAAGACCTTAAGAAACCGACTGAGTGTATTCTTTTCGGACACATCAGTTGGATACTACAGATGATGGGGCGAGGAATCGTGCATAGTATTCAGTGGTGTGACACTCGCGACATGACCGCGGATTGTCACACAAAGGGGAACATTGATAGAGATATGCTCTTGCAGGTCATGGGAGGTACGCAATCCTTCAGGCATGACTTCAAGCGTCATGCTCCTTATCGGGCTGGCCAGGCAACTTGGTCTGTGGCCGCCTGAGGAGTAATCGCATGCACAGCAATGTGCTTGCAGGGCAACTTGTTTGCGGGTCCGCCTTCCTTACGGCTCCGCCTTTTGCTACCTTTTGTGCGTAGTATTTGCTGTATCTGCTGTGTAGTGGCGGCGGACTCCCGCTTCGTCGTTCTTCCCCCCCAACTCTAAATTGAGCTGGGACAAGGGCGAGAGATAGCGAGCGTTTGTCCGCGGCCGTTTGTGCTCAAGCGGCCGGCTGCCAATATTTGACTGCGACTCATTGCGAGGCATACGATTCGCCATCGAGACCGAAAACATCCTTCGCTTGAGATGGCCGTCGTTCCCGCGACGGCTTCCTACGACTGGGACTATCGTTGCTACGATACAACAGAGCAGGAGCTGTGCTTCGCCTAATGCGCACGTAGCTTCTGGACGGGCCTACCGGCCCCCTTCAAACTCTCTTGGGCTGTCACGGGGCCACCTTGGAGGCCTCTTGGGCGCTCTTGGGACGATGTTGGGGTCCTCTTGGGCAGTCTTGGGCCGTCGGAGAGCTGATGAGAAGAGATGCCACAATCCTTCAAATACCGATGGAAAATCAATGATCTCTGCCCTCTCGGGCCTTCCTGGAGGACGTCTTGGAGGCCTCTTGGGGGTCTCTTGGCCAGTCTTAGGCCATTTTGGAGCCATCTTGGGCCGTCTTGGAGGCTTCTTGGACGAACTTGAAGGCATCTTGGACTCCCTCGGGCCATCTTGGAGGCCATCGTGGACCATCTTTGGCGACTTGGAGGCCATTTTGGAGGCCATCTTGGGCCAACGTGACCTTCTCAGAGGCCATCTTGAGGTTTTGGAGATTTTTTCCGGTCGTTGAGGTGGTTTACGCTGCCTTGTGCGGTCTTTCGGGTGGCCAGCGGGACGGGCCGAAACCCCAGGGAGAGTTCTGTTGGGAAAAGGACCATAACCAAAAGCGAAAGGATTCAGCACGCCGGGCACCCCTGTGGCAAGCCAACAGGGGGCGGCGGATCGAAGACGCCTACGGCGAATCACCGCCGCCCCCTGCCTTTTTGGAAGCGCCTATGTGGCCGAACGTTGAGGCCAGACCTGCCAAGCTATCGGACCATGTGTTCCTCGTGTCGGTTTGGAAAGCCTTCGGGGAACACGTGGGCATCTTGAAGGTCATCTTGGCCGCCTGGAGGTCATTTTGACCCTTTCGGGCCTTCTTGGAGGACGTCGTGGAGGGCTCTTGGGCCGTCATGGAGGCCATTTTGAGCGTCTTGGAGGCCTCTTCGGCCGTCTTGGGGGCCTCTTGGGGCCGTCTTGGGCCTCTTGGGCGATCTTTGGGGGCACTTGGGCCGTCTCGGGCCGTCGGAAGGCCAACAAAAAAGCAAATGCCACAATCCTTCAACAACTCAGGGGAAATCAATGATTTTGGCCTTTTTCGGCCCTTCCTGAAGGTCCTCTTGGAAGCCCCTTGGGCCGTCTTCTTAGGGCCATCTTCGGCCGTTTTGGTGGGCCCCTGGCCCGTCCGACGCCGTCGGAAGCCGTTTGGGGGGCCCCTCTGGGCCGACTTGGTGCCCTCTTGGAATGCTCCAGGGCCGTCTTGGAGGCCATCGTGGGCGTCTTAAAAGCCTCCAGCGCTATCTTGGGGGCCTCTTGGGGCCGTCTTGGGGGCCTCTTGGGCAGTCCTGAGGCCATCTTGGAGGCCTCTTGGGCGATCTTTGGGCGATCTTTGGGGGCTCTTGGGCCGTATCGGGCCTTCGGATTGCCGAAACGAAGCAAATGTCAAAATCCTTTGAACACCTATGGAAGATACATGCTTTTGGCCTTCTCTGGCCTTCCTGGAGGCCCTCTTGGAGACCTCTTGGGCCGTCTTGGGCCATCTGCGAGCCAACTTCGGCCATCTTGGTGGGCTCCTGGCCCATCTGACGCCGTCGGAAGCCGTTTGGGGGTCCTCTCTGGGCCGACTTGGGGCCCTCTTGGGGTGCTCCAGGGCCGTCTTAGAGGCCATCTTGGGCGTCTTGGAGGCCTCTTTGGTCGTCTTTGTGCCCTCTTGGGGCCGTCTTGGGGGCCTCTTGGGCAGTCCTGAGGCAATCTTGGAGGCCTCTTGGGCGCTGTGGGGGCGATCTGGGGGCCTCTTGGGCCGTCTTGGGTCGTCTTGGGTCGTCGGAAAGCCGAAAAGGAGCAAATATGAAACACCTAACCTACGGAAAATCATAGATTTTGGCCTCTTCGGGCCCTCCTGGAGGACCTCTTGGAGGCCTCTTAGGCCGTCTTGGATGCCTCTTGGGCACCTCTTGGGCCGTCATGGGCCGTCTTGGAGGTTTCTTGGGCGGACTTGGAGGCATCTCCTCCTCTCTTGGGCGGACTTGGAGGCCATCTTGGACCATCTTGGAGGCCATCTTGGGCCAACGTGGCCATCTTGGAGGCCATCTTCAGCCGTCTTGGAGGAACAATTGGGGAAATCCTGCTCCGTGGCAATCCTCCCGGGACCCCGGCGGGACGCGCCGGAGCCCCAGGGGGAGTTCTCTTGGAAAAGAACCAAAACCAAAACCGAGAGGGTCTAGCACGCCAGGCACCCCTGCGATGAATCGACAGGGGGCGGCGGATCGAAGACGCCTACGGCGAATCACCGCCGCCCCCTGCCTTTTTGGAAGCGCCTATGTGGCCGAACGTTGAGGCCAGACCTGCCAAGCTATCGGACCATGTGTTCCCCGAATCGGTTTGGAAAGCCTTCGGGGAACACGTGGGCATCTTGAAGGTCATCTTGGCCGTCTGGAGGCCATTTTGACCCTTTCGGGCCTTCTTGGAGGACGTCTTGGAGGGCTCTTGGGCCGTCTTGGAGGCCATCTTGAGCGTCTTGGAGGCCTCTTCGGCCGTCTTGGGGGCCTCTTGGGGCCGTCTTGGGCCTCTTGGGCGATCTTTGGGGGCACTTGGGCCGTCTCGGCCGTCGGAAGGCCGACAAAGAAGCAAATGCCACAATCCTTCAAAAACTCAGGGGAAATCAATGATTGTGGCCTTTTCGGGCCTTCCTGGAAGCCCTCTTGGAGGCGTCTTGGGCCGTCTTGGGTCATCTTCGTGCCATCTTCGGCCATCTTGGTGGGCCCCTGGCCCGTCCGACGCCGTCGTCGGAAGCCGTTTGGGGGGCCTCTCTGAGCCGACTTGGGGCCCTCTTGGAATGCTCCAGGGCCGTCTTGGAGGTCATCTTGGCCGTCTTAAAAGCCTCCTGGGCCGTCTTGGGGGCCTCTTGGGGCCGTTTTGGGGGCCTCTTGGGCCGTTCTTGGGCCATCTTGGAGGCCTCTTGGGCGATCCTTGGGCGATCTTTGGGGCCTCTTGGGCCGCATCGGGCCGTCGGAAGGCCGAAACGAAGCAAATGTCAAAATCCTTAAAAATCCTGAGGAAACTTAAGGTTTTTTGCCTTTGCTGGCCTTCCCGGAGGCCCTGTTGGAGACCTCTTGGGCCGTCGTGGGCCAGCTGCGAGCCAACTTCGGCCATCTTGGTGGTCTCCTGGCCCGTCTGACGCCGTCGGAAGCCGTTTGGGGGTCCTCTCTGGGCCGACTTGGGGCCCTCTTGGGTTGCTCCAGGGCTGTCTTAGAGGCCATCTTGGGCGGCTTGGAGGTTTCTTGGGTCGTCTTTGTGCCCTCTTGGGGCTGTCTTGGGGGCCGCTTGGGCAGTCCTGAGGCAATCTTGGAGGCCTCTGGGGCGCTGTGGGGGCGATCTTTGGGGCCTCTTGGGCCGTCTTGGGTCGTCGGAAAGCCGAGAAGAAGCGAATGCGATCATCCTTCAAAAACCTAAGGACGATCACAGATTTTGGCCTCTTCGGGCCCTCCTGGAGGACCTCTTGGAGGCCTCTTGGGCAGTTTGGGAGGCCTCTTGGGGGCCTCTTGGGCCGTCTTCGGCCGTCTTGGACTCTCTTGGGCCGTATGGGAGGCCGTCTTGGACCATCTTGGGCGGATTTGGAGGCCATCTTGGACCATCTTGGAGGCCATCTTGGGCCAACGTGGCCATCTTGGAGACCATCTTCGGCCATCTTGAGCGAAAACTTATGAAAATTGCGGACCTTCCAGGTGGCCGGCGGCACGGGCCGAAGTCCCAGGGGGAGTTCTTTTGGGAAAAAACCAAAGCCAAAACCGAAAGGGTCCAGCACGCCAGGCACCCCTGCGATGAATCAACAGGGGGCGGCGGATCGAAGACGCCTACGGCGAATCACCGCCGCCCCCTGCCTTTTTGGAAGCGCCTATGTGGCCGACCGTTGAGGCCAGACCTGCCAAGCTATCGGATCATGTGTTTCCCGAATCGGTTTGGAAAGCCTTCGGGGAACACATGGGCATCTTGAAGGTCATCTTGGCCGTCTGGAGGCCATTTTGACCCTTTCGGGCCTTCTTGGAGGACGTCGTGGAGGGCCCCTGGGCCGTCTTGGAGGCCATCTTGAGCGTCTTGGAGGCCTCTTCGGCCGTCTTGGGGGCCTCTTGGGGCCGTCTTGGGCCTCTTGGGCGATCTTTGGGGGCACTTGGGCCGTCTCGGGCCGTCGGAAGGCCGACAAAAAAGCAAATGCCACAATCCTTCAAAACCTCAAGGGAAATCAATGATTTTGGCCTTTTCGGGCCTTCCTGGAGGCCCTCTTGGAGGCCTCTTGGGTCATCTCAAGTCCATCTTCGGCCGTCTGGGTGGGCTCCTGGCCCGTCTGACGCCGTCGTCGGAAGCCGTTTGGGGAGCCTCTCTGGGCCGACTTGGGGCCCTCTTGGAGTGCTCCAGGGTCGTCTTGGAGGCCATCTTGGGCGTCTTAGAGGCCTCCTGGGCCGTCTTGGGCGCCTCTTGGGCCGTTCTGGGGCCATCTTGGCGGCCTCTTGGGCGATCCTTGGGCGATCTGGGGGCTCTTGGACCGTCTCGGGCCGTCGGAAGGCCGAAAAGAAGCAAATGCCAAAATCCTTTATAACAGCCACAGGGAAATACGTATTTTTGTCCTTTTCTGGCCTTCCTGGAGGCCCTCTTGGAGGCCTTTTGGGCCGTCGTGGGCCAGCTTCGAGCCAACTTCGGCCATCTTGGTGGGTTCCTGGCACGTCTGACGCCGTCGGGAGCCGTCTCGGGGGCCTCTCTGGGCCGACTTGGGGCCCTCTTGGGGCGCTTCGGGGCCGTCTTGGAGGCCATCTTGGGCGTGTTGGAGGCCTCTTGGGCCGTCTTGGGGCCCTCTTGGGGCCGTCTTGGAGGCCTCTTGGGCTGTCATGGGGCCATCTTGGAGGCCCCTTGGGCGATCTTGGGGCGACCTTGGGGGGCTCTTGGGCCGTCTTGAGCCGTCGGAAAGCCGAAAAGGCGCAAATGTCAAATTCCTTCAAAAACCCAGGGAATATCACGTTTTTTTGCCTCTTCGGGCCTTCCTGGAGGACCTCTGGGAGGCCTCTTGGGCCGTCTTGGATGCCTCTTGGGCCGTCTTGGAGGCCTCTTGGGCCGTCTTGGACCTCAGATGGCCTCTTGGGCCGTCTGGGAGGCCATCTTAGGCCGTATTGTGTGCATCTTGGGCCGTCTTGGAGACATCTTGGGGCCGACGGAAAAGCCCTTTGCAACCACCTCTGGAAGATCTTTCGGCATCCTTTCAGGTGGCCAGCGGGAGGGGCCGAAGCCCCCAGGGGGAGTTCTCTTGGAAAAGAACCAAAACCAAAACCGAGAGGGTCTAGCACGCCAGGCACCCCTACGATGAATCGACAGGGGGCGGCGGATCGAAGACGCCTACGGCGAATCACCGCCGCCCCCTGCCTTTTTGGAAGCGCCTATGTGGCCGAACGTTGAGGCCAGACCTGCCAGGCTATCGGACCATGTGTTCCCCGAATCGGTGTGGAAAGCCTTCGGGGAGCACGTTTGCATCTTGAAGGTCATCTTGGCCGTCTGGATGCCATTTTGACCCTTTCGGGCCTTCTTGGAGGACGTCTTGGAGGGCTCTTGGGCCGTCTTGGATGCCATCTTGAGCGTCTGGGAGGCCTCTTGGGCCGTCTTGGGGGCCTCTTGGGGCCGTCTTGGGCCTCTTGGGCGATCCTTGGGGGCACTTGGGCCGTC
Organism: Prorocentrum cordatum; assembly: GCA_963575745.1. Taxonomy (NCBI): domain Eukaryota; class Dinophyceae; order Prorocentrales; family Prorocentraceae; genus Prorocentrum; species Prorocentrum cordatum. Next base: position 125,156 of record CAUYUJ010017082.1, read on the forward strand.
TCGGGCCGTCGGAAGGCCGAAAAAACGCAAATGCCACAATCCTTCAAAGAACCAATGGGAAATCAATGCCCTTTCGGTCCTTCCTGGAGGCCCTCTCGGAGGCCTCTTGGGCCGTCTTGGGCCATCTTAGGGCCATGTTCGGCCGTCTTGGTGGGCTCCTGGTCCGTCTGAAGCCGTCGGAAGCCGTTTTGGGGGCCTTTCTGGACCGACTTGGGGTCCTCTTGGAATGCTTCAGGGCCGTCTTGGAGGCCATCTTGGGCGTCTTAAAGGCCTCCTGGGCCGTCTTGGGGGCCTCTTGGGGTCGTCTTGGGGCCCTCTTGGGCCGTTCTGGGGCCATCTTGTAGGCCTCTTGGGCGATCTTTTGGCGATCTTTTGGCGATCTTTGGAGGCTCTTGGGCCGCATCGGGCCGTCGGAAGGCCGACAAGAAGCAAATGTCAAAATCCTTCAAATACCTATGGACAATATTTTGTCCTTTTCTGGCCTTCCTGGAGGCCCTCTTGGAGGCCTTTTGGGCCGTCTTGGGCCAGCTTCGAGCCAACTGCGGCCATCTTGGTGGGTTCCTGGCACGTCTGACGCCGTCGGGAGCCGTCTTGGGGGCCTTTCTGGGCCGACTTGGGGCCCTCTTGGGGCGCTTCGGGGCCGTCTTGGAGGTCATCTTGGGCGTCTTGGAGGCCATCTTGGGCGTGTTGGAGGCCTCTTGGGCGGTCTTGGGGCCTCTTGGGGCCGTCTTGGAGGCCTCTTGGGCCGTCATGGGGCCCTCTTGGGGGCCTCTTGGGCGACCTTGGGGGGCTCTTGGGCCGTCTTGAGCCGTCGGAGTGCCGAGAAGAAGCAAATTCCAAAATCCTTCAAAAACCGAGGCAAATCAATGATTTCGGCTTCTTCGGGCCCTCCTGGAGGACCTCTTGGAAGCCTCTTGGGCCGTCTTGGAGGCGTCTTGGAGTCTCTTGGGTGAACTTGGGGTTATCTTGGACTCTCTGAGGCCGTCTTGGAGGCCGTCTTGGAACATCTTCGGCGGACTTGGAGGCCATCTGGAGGCCATCTTTGGCCAACGTGGCCATCTTGGAGGCCATCTTGAACCGTCTTGGAGGAACATTTGGGAATTGGGCGATGGCTTGGGCGTTTTATGGGTCTTGCGGGGGCCCCGGCGGGACGGGTCGAAGCGCCAGGGGGAGTTTTTTTGGGGGAAAAGAGCCAAAACCAAAATTGAGAGAGTCCAGCACGCCAGGCACCCTTGTTATGAATCAACAGGGGGCGGCGGATGTGCCTTCGTAGGCCAAAGGCCTCTTGAATGCTTGTGGGTATCTCTTGGAAGGCCTCTCGGAAGCCTCTTGGAGGCGGTTTTGGGGTGTCTTGGGTGGGGCCTCTTGGAGTGTAATTTGGGTCTCTTGTGGGCCTCCTGGAGCGTCTTGGGGGCTCTTTCGGGGTCTGCTGTTGGTCTCGGGGGTCATCTTGAGCCGGATGCCTCGAAGTGTCACTTCGAGTTCTCCCTTGGGGCCTTCTGGGACCGTCTTGGGGGACTGTTGGGCTGTCTGTGGGCCCTCTTGTGCCGCCTTGGGGCGATCTTGGGAACCTTGGGCCGTCTTGAAGCGTGGGAGAGTTCGAACAAGCGAGAACGTTAACACATAGCAAACACTCAAGGATAACTAATTATTGATTTTGGCCTCCTGGGGCCCTCTTCGGGGGTGGTGTTGGGGCTCTCTTGGGGCGTCTTGGGGGGCTCGTGGGCCGTCTTCAGGCCATCTCGGGCGTCTTGGAGCGATCCTTGGGCGACCTGGAACCCTCTTGGACCGTCTTGGGGGCCTCTTGGCCCGTTGTCGAACCCTCTTGCCTTCGGAAGATTCACGCGAGAACGCGCGCCAGCACGCGGGAACACGCGCTAAGCCCCAGGAGAGCCAGGGACTCGGGGCTGCGGGCTGAGTGAGGAGTATTGCAGTACCCAATGCTGAGGAACCTGAAGGACCTGAAGACACTCTTCTTCGTGCCTCGGGGCACGGTGGCGGATATCCGAGCGGTCTCTGTCAATTGCATCGCATTGGTCCGATTGGCCCGTCGGACGTACAAGCGGCTTTTGCGTAGTGTTTTTGGGTCGCCTGTATGTTTCTTTGATGTCACGCCCATTGGCCAGGTGTTAAATCGCTTTACGGCCGATATGGATATCATGGACAACCAGATGAGCAATATGCTGGGGCAGACTATCGGTTGCTTCGAGGGTATCGTCATCATTCTAGTTGGCATGAGCATCTCAGACCCCATCGTGCTCGTCGCGACAATTCCGTGCGTGGTTGGCTACATCTTCGTCGCCAATCATTCCCGCGTAGCCAACCGTGACGTACAGCGCCTGGAGGCCACCACCAAGACCCCAATCTTCAACTGCATTTCGGAGACGCTCAACGGCTTATCTACTGTGCGTGCTTATGGTTACCAACCAGTCATCTCCGCCACTATGTTTTGCAATATCAACAGCAATCAGGCGTGCTGTTGGTTGAAAGCAATGCTCCAAAGCTGGCTCACGTTGCGCCTCGAGGTGCTGAGCATCGTCATCGGGAGCACGTGTGCGCTATTGCCGCTTCTGCCTCGTGGGGATAGTGATGCAAACGCCTCCCTAGTCGGCTTGGCACTGACCTACTCCTTGGACTTGTCACAGTACGTCCAGGCGGCAGTCAAGAGCCTCACAACCCTCGAGCAGCAGTTCACCTCTGTGGAGCGGGTCTTCGAGTATTGCGCGCTGCAGCAGGAGGCCGCTTCGGTGCTTCCCAGAGACAGCGATCTTCTGAAGGCAAACGGCGTCTGGCCCTCTTTCGGCAGCTTGCAGTTCAGCGGTGTGACAATGCGCTACCGCCCTGAGTTGCCACCTGCGCTCAATGACCTCTCCTTCAGCATTCAGGGGGGCCAGAAGCTGGGCATCGTGGGTCGCACGGGCAGCGGCAAGTCATCCATCATCGTCTCGCTGCTTAGGCTCACCGAGGTCGAGAAGGGGCAGGTGCTCATCGACGGCCAGGACCTCCAGGGCATCGGGCTCACGACTCTAAGGAGGTCAATAGCAATGATTCCACAGGAGCCGGTGCTTTTTGGCAAAACGACCTTGCGCTACAACCTCGACCCCACTGGAGAGCACGCAGACGAGGCGTTGGAGCGCGCCCTGCGAGAAGTACGTATGGACAGCAAGGAAGTTCTGCCAGACGGACTCCGTACAGAGCTGCAGGAGGGTGGCAGCTCGTTCAGTGTTGGGCAACGTCAGCTGCTCTGCATGGCCCGCGCGGTTTTGAGGAAGTCGAAGGTCGTCCTCCTGGACGAGGCGACCGCCTCCGTCGACAACGTTACGGACGAGGCCATACAGCAGACCATCCGTGAGGTCTTCGCCAGCTCCACTGTGCTTTGTATAGCCCACCGCATCAGGACGATCGTGGACTCGGACGTAGTCCTGGTGATGGGTCAAGGCAGGTGCGTCGAGATGGGCAGTCCGAGTGAGCTCTTCGCCACCGAGGGCTCGCACTTCCGCTCCCTCGCGATCGAGTCCAAGATCGACTTGTCGAATGGTGGTGACGTGGGCTTCCTCGGACAGTGACTGCGCAACACTGCAGATAAGCTCGAGTGTACCGAAGCTGTCCAAAGATGAAGCTTTGAGCAATCTTCGCCATAATTTTCGAAGATCGCCCCAAACCAGTGTAGACACATTGACACTTGGTGGTGACTCCTTCCGCGGTAGCCGGGGCCGGCACCAGAAGAACGCGTGCTTGCAAGTGCAAGAAAAGTATGTACATGAACATGTTCCCCAAAACGTGCCTGAATTAATGGGTTCTTATATGGGCAGTGAGTAGTTGGGTTGATGATTCCGGTTTTTGCCCAGTGCCCGCCCTCAGGCGCCTCGTGGGCGCCCCGTGCGTTGGCTGGGTTCTCAGGATTTGTTGCCCAGCGCCTGCACGTAGGCGCATCATCGTGGGTGTCCCGTGCGACGGCTTCGGGTTGCATTTCTTCGCACGTTGGGCCTCGTGCGCATCGCGGATGCACATAGCTTGTACGACACAGATTGCACACACTTTCTGTGCATCATATAGATACTCCTTGGAAAAGGGAAAACACATCCCCCTCCTGGGCCCAGACTTACCTGGTCGCCTCGGGACACTGCAAATCACAAATGATTCTGCCCCATCGTTCATTTATTATACAAACTCATACCTTTCCAGCCAGACGGGGTATTCATCCTCGTCACACTCGTTTGTCCCAAGAGATCTTGCTCAAGGGTTCCTCGCAATAAAGGGGGCACCGTCCACGCACGCGCGCGCACATGTTGAATTCATACCGAACACATTCATTGTGTAAGCATGCCAACATCCCCCCAACACATCAGACATCCAAGTTTTTCTGCCCGCGCACATTTGCTAAGGTCGCACGAAAGCCACATGCTGTTAGCAATCTCGTGCAGCACTTACATTCTCATTTCACCACGCAGTGCATCCGTTCCGATCCATCAAGCGCCCACTGCACGAATCCGTATCAAATCGTATTATTCGGACCCCACGCGCCGCCACGCGCGCGCATGGAAATCTTTCCCAAAGCGCATTTCAAGGGAGAGCTCTTCAAACACATATGAGCAGCCACATATCTTTCAAACATCTGTCAGGTTTCTTGCGTTTCCGCGCGCACGCGCACTTTTGGACCATCTCCCTCATCAGTGCCACCGCGTCACATAGCTTTCAAGCTGTATCATGCGTTGTCCCCCCAACAAGAACTTTAGTTCCACCCTCCACACCGAAGCCAGTTTTCGCTTTTCGTCGATCCATAGGTACATCTGTACACATATACATGTAACTGCACACGCATCTATATATATAAAAGCACCTCTCTATCTTTATCCTATGTGTATACGCGTTTATCGGTACAAC
>CAUYUJ010017082.1:135039-165805 GCA_963575745.1 Prorocentrum cordatum
GCCACAAAGCTTTGGACTGCTCGTAGTTCGGTGTCCAGAAGGGACCATCGGGAAGCCAGGCCTCGGGGGGTTGACCCTGGCGAGGCCTGGTTTCCCGAAGTTCGCCTCCGCGAATTGCGGGAAGCCCGCAGACATGAGGAACATGTCCGACTGCCCATCATACCTTTGGAGAACGACCATTCTCCGAGGGGCCGCTGGCTTCCCATGATTCGCCCCCCCCCCACTCCGAGGGTCGACCCTCGCCCCCCCCTCCCCCCGTTGGTCGAGGCTCTGGTTCTCCGAGGTCCGAATTTCGAATGATGAGCAACCCGTAGACCATTGGACAATTACCATTCTCCGAAGGTTTATGGGAAACCCGTCGACCATGGGAAAATTGTCATCATCCGAAGATCTCCACGGGCTTCCCATCATTCGAGCCTCGAGCTCTTGCAGAAATCGGGGCCTTGCCCCCCGGAGGGCCGCCCTGCTGGAAGCCCGCGTGCCTCTGCACGGCGTGGCAGTTCTCCGAGGGTTCCTGGGCATGCCCATCACTTTCGGCTTCCCGAGGGTGGACTTCCGGGTTTCCCAGAGTTCGGTGCCAGAGGGCTTTTCTGTGGGGGATCGCGGACTGACATAAACATAACAACTCGGGGGTCCGCGCTGATTTCTCGGATCCGCGCTGGACCCCCCTCCCTGGCGCGCGGAGCGCGCCAGGGGCGGCGCCGGAGGCGCAGCCAGGGGCCCCAGCGCGGACCTCCGAGAAATCCGCGCGGACACCCGAGTTTTTCCCAACCATCCTGTGGTGTTGGGTCTTCGTTTTGAAGAGACGGCGCCCCGCGTTCCTCCTCCTCTCCTCTCCTCTCCTTCCTCCTCCTCTCTCCCCTCCTCCTTCCTCCCACCATCATCTTCACCTCTCACACGTTTCGTGGCCCCATACGGAGCTTCACCCAAGGTCCCAGTGGCGCAGCCCGCATGCGGTACGCGCCCAATTTTGGCACACCCCTCACACGTTTCGTGGCCCCATAGGGAGCTCCACCTATGGTCCCAGTGGCGCAGCCCGCATGCGGTACGCGCCCCAATTTGGCACACCCCTCACACGTTTCGTGGCCCCATAGGGAGCTCCACCTTAGGCCACAGTGGCGCAGCCCGCATGCGGTACGCGCCAAATTTTGGCACACCCCTCACACGTTTCGTGGCCCCATACGGAGCTCCACCCAAGGTCCCAGTGGCGCAGCCCGCATGCGGTACGCGCCCAATTTTGGCACACCCCTCACACGTTTCGTGGCCCCATAGGGAGCTCCACCGATGGTCCCAGTGGCGCAGCCCGCATGCGGTACGCGCCCCAGTTTGGCACACCCCTCACACGTTTCGCAGCCCCATAGGGAGCTCCAACGTAGGCCACAGTGGCGCAGCCCGCATGCGATACGCGCCAAATTTTGGCACACCTCTCGCACGTTTCGTGGCCCCATACGGAGCTCCACCCAAGGTCCCAGTGGCGCAGCCCGCATGCGGTACGCGCACCCATTTTGGCAAACCCCTCACACGTTCGTGGCCCATAGGGAGCTCCACCTTAGGGCCCCAGTGGCGCAGCCCGCATGCGGTACGCGCCCCATTTTGGCACACCCCTCACACGTTTCGTGGCCCCATAGGGAGCTCCACCTTAGGCCCCAGTGGCGCAGCCCGCATGCGGTACGCGCCCCATTTTGGCACACCCCTCACACGTTTCGTGGCCCCATAGAGAGCTCCACCTATGGTCCCAGTGGCGCAGCCCGCATGCGGTACGCGCCCCATTTTGGCACACCCCTCACACGTTTCGTGGCCCCATAGGGAGCTCCAACGTAGGCTCCAGTGGCGCAGCCCGCATGCGGTACGCGCCAAATTTTGGCACACCTCTCACACGTTTCGTGGCCCCATAGGGAGCTCCACCCAAGGTCCCAGTGGCCCAGCCCGCATGCGGTACGCGCCCAATTTTGGCACACCCCTCACACGTTTCGTGGCCCCATAGGGAGCTCCACCTTAGGCCCCAGTGGCGCAGCCCGCATGCGGTACGCGCCCAATTTTGGCACACCCCTCACAGTTCGTCCCGCGCGCGCACAAATAGGGCACGAGCGGGCGAAGATGGTACTCACAATTGCGGTATTCACAACTGCATATGGTTGGGTCTTTCGTCAGGCTAATTTTATGTTTATGTCAGTCCTCGTTAAAGCCCTCTGGCACCGAACTCTGGGAAGCCCGAACGTCCGGCCTCGGGCAGCCGAAAGTGATGGGTATGCCCAGGGACCCTCGGAGAATTGCCACACTGTGCAGAGGCACGCGGGCTTCCAGCAGGGCGGCCCTCCGGGGGGCAAGGTCTCGATTTCTGCAAGAGTTCGAGGCTCGAAAGATGGGAAGCCCGTAGAGATCTTCGGATAATGACAATTTTCTTCATTCTTTGTTCCCTTATTCTGGGCTTCCCGATCTCCGTGGCCGCCCTCGGGGGGGGGGGGGGGGCGGCCAGAAAGCTGCCGCTCTCCCAGGGCCCGTGGGCTCCCTGGGCCGAGGCTCGAGGGCCCGGGCTCTCCCCTATTCTGGGTTTCCCGAGGTCGGACTTGCGGGCTTCCCAGAGTTCGGTGCCAGAGGGCTCCTGGGCTTCCCGATCTCCGCGGCCGCCGCCCTCGGGGGAGGGGGGGGCGGAGAGCTGCCGCTCTCCGAGAGGGCCCGTGGGCTCGCCACAGCTCGGTTCCCCCTCCCCTCGCCCGAGGGGGTCGAGGCTCAGGAGGAGGAGGAGGAGGAGGAGGAGGGGGGGCGGAGCAGGAGGAGGAGGAGGAGGAGGAGGAGGAGGAGGAGGAGGAAGGAGGAGGAGGAGGAGGAGGAGGAGGAGGAGGAGGAGGAGGAGGAGGAGGCGGGAGGAGGAGGAGGCGGGAGGAGGAGGAGAAGGAGGAGGAGAGAGGACGGTGGGAGCCAGAGATGAGGAAACAGGATGATGAGAGGGGGTGACGGGGAGGATCCATAGATCCGATGTCGTGATTTTTCCCCAACCGTCCTGTGGTGTTGGGTCCTCGTTGTGAAGAGACGGTGCCCCCCGTCTCCTCCTCGCGCTGCCCCCTCCCTCCTCCCTTCTCCCCTTCCTTGCCTCTGCTCTCGGCACACCCCTCACACGTTTCGTAGCCCCATAGGGAGCTCCACCGAAGGCCCCAGTGGCTGCTCTCGCATGCAGTTCCCCCACCCAGGGCAGCGTTTCGTGGCCCCATAGGAAGCTCCACCGAAGGCCCCAGTGGCTGCTCTCGCATGCGGTTCCCCCACCCAGGGCAGCGTTTCGTGGCCCCATAGGGAGCTCCACCGAATTGCCCCAGTGGCTGCGCTCGAAGGCGGGTGGTTCCCCCTACCCAGGGGCCAGGGGGCAGCGTTCGTGGGCCATGGGGGAGGTCCACCCGAAGGCCCAGTGGCTGCTCTAGCATTGCGGTTCCCCCCCCCCACCAGGGGCAGGCGTTTTTCGTGGACCATAGGGAGCTCCACCGCAAGGCCCAGTGGCAGCTCTCGCATTTGCGGTTTTCCCTCACCCAAGGGCAAGCAGTTTCGTGGCCCCATAGGGAGCTCCACCGAAGGCCCCCGTGGCGCAGTTCGCACGCGGTTCCCTTACCTAGGGCAGCGTTTCGTGGCTCCATAGGGAGCTCCACCGAAGGCCCCAGTGGCGCAGTTCGCATGCGGTTCCCCCGCCCAGGGCAGCGTTTCGTGGCCCCATAGGGAGCTCCACCGAAGGCCCCAGTGGGGGTGTTCGCATGCGGTTCCCCCACCCAGGGCAGCGTTTCGTAGCCCCATAGGGAGCTCACCGAAGGCCCCAGTGGGGGTGTTCGCATGCGGTTCCCCCACCCAGGGCAGCGTTTCGTGGCCCCATAGGGAGCTCCACCGAAGGCCCCAAGTGGGCTGCTCTCGCATGGCGGTTCCCCCACCCAGGCAGCGTTTCGTGGCCCTATAGGAGCTCCAAAGAGGGCCCCAGTGGCTGACTCTCGCATGCGGTTCCCCCACCAAGGGCAGCGTTTTTTGTTTTCGTGCCCCAAGGGAGCTCCACCGAAGGCCCCAGTGGGGGTGTTCGCATGCGGTTCCCCCACCCAGGGCAGCGTTTCGTAGCCCCATAGGGAGCTCCACCGAAGGCCCCAGTGGGGGTGTTCGCATGCGGTTCCCCCACCCAGTGCAGCGTTTCGTGGCCCCATAGGGAGCTCCACCGAAGGCCCCAGTGGCAGCTCTCGCATGCGGTTCCCCCACCCAGGGCAGCGCTTCGTGGCCCCATAGGGAGCTCCACCGAAGGCCCATTGCGCAGTTTCGCTGGCGTTCCCCCACCCAGGGCAGCGTTTCGTGGCCCCATAAGGGAAAGCGCTCCACGAAGGCCCCCCAGTGGCGCAGTTCGCACGCGGTTCTTTCTGTAGCCAGGGCCGCGTTTCGTGCCCATAGAAAGGGAGTTCCACCGAAGGCCCCAGTGGCGCAGTTCGCATGCGGTTCCCCCACCCAGGGCAGCGTTTCGTGGCCCCATGGGGAGGTCCACCGAAGGCCCCAGTGGCTGCTCTCGCATGCGGTTCCCCACCCAGGGCAGCGTTTCGTGGCCCCACAGGGAGCTCCACCGAAGGCCCCAGTGGCGCAGTTCGCACGCGGTTCCCGTAGCCAGGGCAGCGTTTCGTTGCCCCATAGGGAGCTCCACCGAAGGCCCCAGTGGCGCAGTTCGCATGCGGGTCCCCAGCCCAGGGCAGCGTTTCGTGGCCCCATAGGGAGCTCCACCGAAGGCCCGCCCAGTGGCGCAGTTCGCATGCGGTTCCCCCACCCAAGGCAGCGTTTCGTGGCCCTATAGGGAGCCCCACTAAAAGCGGCACCCACAACGCGTTACGAACAATTGCTTATGGTTGGGTCCTTCGCCAGGATAATTCAATACGGTGTCCCCGGAAGTCTCGACCCCTTCCCCGGGACTAGTTTTTCTTCCAGAGTCGTTTTTGACGGCCCTGGGGCCCGGCGAGGGCCCCTAGATGCCGAAGGTTGAAAAAAACCTCCGTCTTGATTGTTCCAATGCGTTGGATCTCCGGGGAGGAAGGGGGGGGGCAGAGAGCTGCCGCTCTCCGAGGGGGCCCGGTGGGCTCCCCACAGCTCGGTTTCCCCCCCACCCCCCGGCTCGACCTGCCCTCTTGGGACTCTCTTCGGGTGCTCGGGTTGACCCAACAGGGGGTCCAGCGACAAGGGGGTGGTGCAATAGATTTGGTGCAATAGATTTGTGGGGTTGCAATACATTTGGGGCGTGCAATGCATTCTGGGGCGCAAATGTATTGCTGGATTTTCGCGTGCCAAATATTACTCGCAATGCAATGCAATCCAATTCTCCGGCGCAATACATTTGCAAAAACATTGCCCCAAATGTATTGCACCACCCCCTTTCAGCTGGACCCCCTTTTGTGTCACCCAAAAGGAGGAATTCAGTCAGGGCGCTGAAGAAGGAACCCTTCTCGTTGTTCCTTGATTGTTTCGCAGTTTGCCTAGGGTCTCCTTAGGTTCAACTTACGGGAACAAGGGGCCTCGTTCCTTATTTAGGGTTCCTCCGGTCAGCGCCACGATTATTTTCAAAAAATAGCTGGGGAACGATCTTCTATAATTTTGGGTATTTGTTTGAATAATTTTTGGAGTACCTTTTATTTTTCCTGCAGGATCCTCCTGTAGGGGGACATGCCCGACCTAACGATAGACCTTCGGCCAATCTGTCATTTTCCAAGGGTCTGTGGATTTCTCGGAACTCGAAGCCAGAGCCTCAGGGGGCGTCAGAGGAGGCCAGGGTCGGCGCGGCAGTCGTGCGGGTGTGGGCTCCTCATGACGTGCGCCGAATTAGGGGAACCCATCGACCCTTGGAGAGTGGCAATTTTCAGAGGGTGCATGTGCGTTTCCATCATTCGCCATGTCCGTATTCGCAGATCTTCATGAGGTGGTACCCCTGGCGGCATGACATTGCACATGTATGTGATGCAGTGCTGCAGTGCCCATGCCGCGCAGCCCTACTTTTGAGCCAGGCCAGTGTTGACGATCCTGCCAGCTGGGGCGCTTGCCCCTGCCAGGTCCCGAGGCCTGAGTGCTTTGGACCGCACCGAGGCGTGTTATATAATGCCGATGCTTCTCGAAACCCCAGTTGCCCATGTGATCGTTTTTTCCCAACCATCCTGTGGTGTTGGGTCCTCGTTTTGAAGAGACGGTGCCCCGCGTTCCCGCCTCCTCCTTCCTCCTCCTCCTCCTCTCCTCCTCCTCCTCCCCCTGCACACCCTCTTCCCTGCGTTTCACCCACCCAGTACAATGTTTCGTAGCTCCATAGGGAGCTCCGCCGAAGGCCCCAGTGCTGCCGCCCGCATGCGTCACCCACACCCAATTCGGCACACCCCTCACACGTTTCGTGGCCCCATAGGAGCTCCGCCGAAGGCCCCAGTGCTGCCGCCCGCATGCGTCACCCACACACAATTCGGCACACCCCTCACACGTTTCGTGGCCCCATAGGAGCTCCGCCGAAGGCCCCAGTGCTGCCGCCCGCATGCGTCACCCACACCCCGGCACACCCCCACACCCGCTCACCCACACCCACACACACACCCCTCACACGTTTCGTGGCCCCATAGGAGCTCCGCCGAAGGCCCCAGTGCTGCCGCCCGCATGCGTCACCACACCCAATTCGGCACACCCCTCACACGTTTCGTGGCCCCATAGGGAGCTCCACCGAAGGCCCCAGTGCTGCCGCCCGCATGCGTCACCCACACCCAATTCGGCACACCCCTCACACGTTTCGTGGCCCCATAGGAGCTCATCCGAAGGCCCCAGTGCTGCCGCCCGCATGCGCCACCCACACCAATTCGGCACACCCCTCACACGTTTCGTGGCCCCATAGGAGCTCCGCGAAGGCCCCACCGCCGCATGCGTCACCCACACCCAATTCGGCACCCTCAAACGCTTCGTGGCCCCATAGGAGCTCCGCCGAAGCCCCAGTGCACCGCATGCGTCACCCCACCCATTCGGCACACCCCTCACACGTTTCGTGGCCCCATAGGGAGCTCCACCGAAGGCCCCAGTGCTGCCGCCCGCATGCGTCACCCACACCCATTCGGCACACCCCTCACACGTTTCGTGGCCCCATAGGGAGCTCCACCGAAGGCCCCAGTGCTGCCGCCCGCATGCGTCCCGCACACCCAATTCGGCACACCCCTCACACGTTTCGTGGCCCCATAGGGAGCTCCGCCGAAGGCCCCAGTGCTGCCGCCCGCATGCGTCCCGCACACCCAATTCGGCACACCCCTCACACGTTTCGTGGCCCCATAGGGAGCTCCACCGAAGGCCCCAGTGGCGGCGCTCACATGCGCATGCGTCCCGCACACCCATTTCGGCACATCCCGTCACAGGTTTCGTGGCCCCATCATCCACCGGAGGCCCCAGTGGCGGCGCTCACATGCGTCACCCACACCCACCCAATTCGGCACACCCCTCACACGTTCCGTGGCCCCATAGGGAGCTCCACCGAAAGCCCCAGCGGCCGCGCTCACACGCGTCCCCGCCACCCATCCTGGCACGCCCCTCACAACAACAGGTTTCGCGGCCCCATAGGGAGCTCCACCGAAGGCCCCAGTGGCGGCGCCCGCATGCGTCACCACCCGCACCCAATTCGGCACACCCCTCACACGTTTCGTGGCCCCATAGGGAGCTGCACCGGAGGCACCAGTGGCGGCGCCCACATGCGTCCCCGCCACACATCCCAGTACACCCCTCACGCGCTTCGTGGCCCCATAGGAGCTCCGCCGAAGGCCCCAGTAGCGGCGCTTACATGCGTCTCCGCCACCCATCCCGGCCCCCCCCCCCCGCAGCAGCATCATGTTTCGGGGACCCAAAGGGAGCTCCACTGGAGGCCCCAGCGGCGGCCCTCACATGCGTTTCCGCCACCCATGTCGGCACGCCCCGCGCGTGTTTCAAGTCCCCATAGGGAGCTTCACCGAATGCCCCCCAGTGGCACCCATCTCGGCACACCCCTCACACGTTCCGTGGTCCTATGGGGAGTTCCACTGAAGATGAAACCCGCAGCTGCGGTACTGACAACTGCATATGGTTGGGTTCTTCGCCAGGCTAATTTATTCATTGTTTTTCCGATCGGGGCGGGCTCCCACCCCCCCCTCCCTCCGCCCCCTTGGAGTAGATGTTGGCTGTTTTTTGGCGCCTGTTTCGAGGGGGTGGAGTCTCCCCCAGAGGCCGCACTCTTGCAAACAGTCGGACTAAGCAGAGGTCTGGAGCCAGAACCCCCCCTCCCCCCCCCTTGCAGCCCAGTGCCGAATCGCCGAATAAAGAAACGCTCCCCATCCAGAAACGGCTCCCTACTGCAGCTGCAATGAGAGGGGAAGTGGAGCAGCACTAAGTGAACACAACGAAACAGGTGGACACAGGTCAAGTCGACGCTGGGGCCTGCTTGAGCACCCCCCGGCAAGGGCCAACGTGAGGATCTAGAGCCAGCTGGAGGCCTCCCGGAACCATCTTAGGGCGTCGGCAGCCGGGAGTCCCCGTTGGGGGCCATATTGGGTTTCTTTTGGGAGCCTTTCAGGCCCTGTTGGGGCACTCCTGGATGACATCAACAAATATGGGTGCAGCACCTGATCATGGTCGCTCCCTTCAGGGCTCGAGAAGTCTTCTCTTGGGGCCCTCTAGAGACTCTCTTCGGGTGCTGCTGGGGGCCTTTGGGGCATTCCTCGGGTTGACCCAACAGGGGGTCCAGCGACAAGGGGGTGGTGCAATAGATTTGGTGCAATAGATTTGTGGGGCTGCAGTACATTTGGGGCGTGCAAGAAATTCTGGGGCGCAAATGTATTGCTGGATTTTCGCGTGCCAAGTATTGCTTGCAATGCAATGCAATCCAATTCTCCGGCGCATTACATTTGGAAAACAATTGTCCCAAATCTACTGCACCATCTCATTTCAGCTGGACCCCCTTTTGGGTCACCCAAAACTTCGGCTCAAAGCTGATACCCGGTCAATGCATGTCTCTCCTACGGGAGCGACGAGGATGGGGAGAGCATGCACAGGTGAGTTTTAGTGCCGCCCCCAGAGGCCCCCGCAGATCGCCTCCCGAAGCCCACAGAGGGTCCAGAACCTTGAAACAGCTGTAAGAAAACGGTGATGTGAGTTTTTTTAATTTGTTGTTTTGCCGATCGGCGCGGGCCCCCCTCCCCCCCCCTCGCCCCCCCCCTCCCCCATGGAGTAGATCTTGGCTGTTTTGGGCGTCTCCCCTCATAGGACCCAGTGCTGCAAACAGTCGCACTAAGCAGAGGTCCGGAGCCAACCCCCCCCCTCCCTCCCCGCCTTCCGCCCAATGTCGAAACGCCGAATAACAAAGACGCTCACGATGTGTTTTCTCCGTGGACGGAATTGTCCGTTTACATTTTTCTTGGCATTGCTGTGCCTCCTGACTCTTCTTCCTCTTCCTCTTCCTGGGTCAGCTGTCGCACCGTGGAGTCCCCTTCCCATCAGCTGGGAAGCTGGCGCTTTTCATGTCGAGTTGCCTTGAGTGGGGAAGACAAAAACTGTTCGAACACGACCTAGCCATGCCGGATGTTGGAGAGTCTAGGGCACAACTTTCCAGGATGGGTAGGAGGGGTTGCTTCTTGGGTAGGTGCGCAGCAGGGTCTCTCGACGTGTTTGTTCTTTTTGTCGTGCACCCCGCGCGCAGAAAACGTATCTTTTCGATTCTAGCCAACGACGCGGGTGACCTAATAATAATGCATTGTAGAAGTGCGTGCGTGATATTGGGGCACTCCCTGTCGAAGCAGGCGCTGCGGGCATGGCAAGTAAATAGGCGCAGGCACCGTAGTCACTGTACGCAGCACGACGCGGGCGCGCTCCTTGGCACTGGAGGCACCGCTTAGCGCTTAGAGTAGTAAAGCGGCGACGACAGGGACGACGGCGACCGCCGTGATAGTGTCGACAACGACGGCTGCGGCGACGATGGCGATGGTGGTGACAATGGCGACGGCGACTACCGCGATGGTGGCGCAGTCGGCGACGACGACGAGGACGGCGGCGACGAGGGCGACGGCGATGACGACGGCGGCAACGACGATGTTGGCGACGGAGGCAATGTAATAATCCACATGGCGAGGGCGCGGGCGCCGTACAATTCTAGTTTCGCGGGGCACCGTCAAATTCTATAACTGAAGATGTTTAAAGCGGGGTATGTTCCAGGGCGTTTTGGCGAACTACATCCCTTTCTCTAGATCTCTAAACATCCTTAAGTATGGATTCTGCTCGGCCAGAGGAAATCCGGGTCACCGGGTCACCAGGTCAACTGACCCGCACAGCCGGGTCACCGGGTCACCGGGTCAACTGACCCACACCGCTGGGTCACCAGGTCATCGGGTCACCGGGTCAACTGACCCACGCCGCTGGGTCACCTGGTCATGGGTCAACTGACCCACATCAACTGGGTCACCGGGTCACTGCATGGGTCACCAGGTCACCTGATCACTCGGTCACTGGGTCGCTGGGTCACCGGGTCACCGGGTCACTGGATCACCGGGTCACCTGGTCACCTGATTCACGCTACCAGGTCACCGGGTCACCGGGTCACCGGGTGACCAGGTCACCGGGTCACCGGGTCACCGGGTCACCGGGTCACCGGGTCACCTGACCCATGCTACTGGGTCACCAGGTCACCGGGTCACCGGGTCCTTGGGTCCCCAGGTCACCGAGTCATCGGGTCACCGGGTCACCGGATCACCGGGTCACCGGATTACCAGATCACTGGGTCACCGGGTCACCGGGTCACCAGGTCACCAGGTCACAAGGTCGCTAGTGGCACCGGGTTTTCGGGTCACCGGGTCACCGGGTCATTGGGTCACTGGGTCACCGGGTCACTGGGTCACCAGGTCACCGGGTCACCGGGTCACCGGGTCACCGGGCCATTGTGTCACCGGGTCACCAGGTCAGCGGGTCATTGGGTCACTGGGTCACCGGGTCACCGGATCACCGCAGTCACCGGGTCACCGGGTCACCGGGTCACTGGGTCACCGGGTCACTGGGTCACCGTGTCACCAGATCACCGGGTCACCGGGTCACCGGGTCACCGGGTCATTGTGTCACCGGGTCACCGGGTCACCGGGTCGCTACTGGGTCACCGGGTTTTCGTGTCACCAGGTTTTCGGGTCACCAGGCCACCGGGTCACCGGGTCGGGTCACCGGGTCACCAGGTCACCGGGTCACCAGGTCACCGGGTCACGGGGTCACCGGATCACCGGGTCACCTGGTCACTGGGTCACCGGGTCACCAGGTCACCGGGTCATTGGGTCACTGGGTCACCGGGTCACCGGATCACCGCAGTCACCGGGTCACCGGGTCACCGGGTCACTAGGTCACCGTGTCACTAGATCACCGGGTCACCGGGTCACCGGGTCACCGGGTCATTGTGTCACTGGGTCACCGGGTCACCGGGTCGCTACTGGGTCACCGGGTTTTCGTGTCACCAGGTTTTCGGGTCACCAGGCCACCGGGTCACCGGGTCGGGTCACTGGGTCACCGGGTCACCGGGTCACCAGGTCACCGGGTCACGGGGTCACCGGATCACCGGGTCACCTGGTCACCGGGTCACCGGGTCACCAGGTCACCGGGTCATTGGGTCATTGGGTCACCGGGTCACCGGATCACCGCAGTCACCGGGTCACCGGGTCACCGGGTCACTGGGTCACCGTGTCACCAGATCACCGGGTCACCAGATCATTGGGTCATAGGGTCACCCGGTCACCGGGTCACCGGGTCACGGAGGCACCGGGTCACCGACCCAATTAATAAAATACCTTTAGTTCACATCCATTCGGAAGTCCGCTGCGACAGTTGTGCCCCCTCCGCGATTGCCCATTCGTAATGAGCCGTCCTTTGTCGCTTCGAGCATCCGAGGGTGTCAGTTATTGACCCGCCGATTGCGTGTCCCGGCAAAAATGTTGCAAGCACGACTCGGCCATTGCGGCGGAAGTCACGGTGACTGCGGGTGGGCATCAGTGTTGGGACGGACCCTCGAGTCAGCAGAGAGAAACAAACAGATAGGCGGAGGGCGCGGTGAGTCTTCGCTCTCACTCTTCTTCTATCCTCCTGCCCCCCTTTTTCATACGTGCTGGCCAGGAGAAGGCTTTCGCAGCAGAGCAGTCCCCAGCCGATGTCGCCCTCGGCGGGCGAGCAGCTGGCTGGGCCCAGGATCGCCGAAGGGAGGAGTCGGGGTTCTGAGACGTGCTTGAGGGGGCGAGCAGCAGGAACACCATCCACACATCCTAACCCCTCCATCACGGGCAATCAACACTGAGAAAGGGAGATGGCGACGGCGGAGCGGCCAGGGTGGCTAGGGATGGGACGCTGCCCGACTTTCAAGGACTTACCGGAGACTGGAGGCGCCCAGATAGGGGTGGTGCGAGGGAGGTTGTCCTCTAACAAGGACAGAGGATTTTCCAACTTTTTGAAGACATCCTAGAAGCGTCCGGACCTGTCTGAGACGCCCCCTGCGTTGTAACAAGGCCCTCCCCTCGGCCCACTCCTTGTTTTGCGCCGCCAAGCTTTGAGGGGTGATCGACGGAGACGTGCATCGCCAAGAAGAGCATGGGAAGAGGAGAGCATTGCCGATGCGTGGTCAGCACATGGCCCTGTGATGCACCGAACGTGCGAGCTCGCTTGGCTCGTGAACGGGCGATGCCCAGAAGTTTTCTACATCATTGCGAGCGTGAGAAGGACGAGCGTGACACACATATACGTACACACACACGTCATACACGCATACGTTCTGTGTATATGTATAACCGACCACTGGCGATAATAAAGTAGCCCCCCTTCACCCCCTCTTTTTTTGATCCCCGACCACAGCGATGTATATGTGGGGAAGGCGCGGAGGCCGAACTTGATAATCCACGGACAAGTTGCGGGGATCGAAACTGCTATCATATCATGTTGATTAGCAACAGCATCAAACACGCTGAGCATGGCCATGGCGGTCTCACCACACCAGCTTCGTCGAGATCGCTCGAGTCAGCCTTTTGTCGTGCGCCTCTGCGGGCAAGTAGCCACGAGCCTCGAGATCGCTCGAGTGAGGCTTTTGTCGTGCGCCTGGTTTAACCTCCTCCTCCTCCATCATCGTCGTCATCTTCTTCATCATCATCATCATCAACACCATCATCATCATCATCATCATCATCATCATCATCATCATCGTCATCATCATAGCTTACCTTCCCCGGGAAAATCCTTCATTATCCCCGCGGGAACCGCGAGCTTTGTTGTCCCAGGGGGCTTAGTCTCGCCCGCGCAGGGTTATGTATATGTATGCCCGCGTGAACCAACGCGAAAGTGTATCCTCATTCTCTGCCTGACGCTTGTGGCCATTTGGGCTCAGGCGCGTGGCTGATTTTGCGTAACGGTTGGGCATAGATGCTGGCCCTTGGGCCGCGCGCCCTCGATGCCGCGCGGCGACGGGCCAGCAAGGGTTTTCAGGACAGCGATCTCCTCGGCCCGCGCCTGGCGCTCCAGGCGGATGAGCTAGGGTTCGAGGGAACGTCGGACAGGCAGCGGCGGCCGCGGACCTTGGCGTGAAGGAGGCGCGAGTGCCGCTGAGGGAGTTCGTGGACCAGGCGGTGGCCGAGGAATCAGTGCAGAAGCGGATGAGCGCGCTCCATGGCTGCCCTGAGCGGGCCATGCTGGAGGACGCCGTGGCGAGCCTCGTGGCGGCGGCCCCCGAGGCCCCCTCGCTTCCGGGGGCCCGTGCGATGGCGGGAACCCTCTTCGTGCGGAGGTGCCGCGCTGCAGCGGAGGGGAGCCGTCGCGGGTTGGAGGCGCGAGTGGGTTCGATGGAAGCCTCGCCTCATCATGCTGCTCGAGGAAGTGGGGGCGCCCTCGCTGGAGACGGCGCGGTCCTGCATGGACCCGTAGCGAACGAAGGGCGGCATCACGGGCCGCACGCGCATCAACACGGTGAGGTCATACGTGCGAGCCATGGAGACGATGCGCAGGTGGCTTTTGCGCGCGCGCGGTGTCCCGTCGCCAGGGACGATCGTGCACTTTATCGATTGCGTGCGCGCCAGGGCTGCCGAGCCTTTCGGGCAGACGGTTCCCAACCAGGCCCTGCGCGCCCTGGTGTGGACGGAACGCGTGGCCGGCGTGGACCAGAGCGACAGGCTCTCCGCTCGGCCTGAGGCCCAGCAGGTCGTCGCGAACGTGGTGGTGCTTCTGGGTGCTGGCAAAGGCCCGACGACGAGGGTGGTACGGCTCACCAGCGCGCTCCTTTGGGCCCTGGTGCGGTTCGTCATGGACGCGAGGCGAAGCGCCTGCGCGGGGTTGCGTGGCTCCGCCTCGTCACGGTGTGGGCGGTGCTACGCTGCAATGACCACAGCTGGCTTCCGCCGCAACGCCTCGCTTTCGTGGGCTGGGGGCTGACGGCCACGCTGTGGCCCGCGAAGACCGGCGTAAAGGGGCGCAAGATGCCGGAGCTGCCGCTAGTGGTAGCCACCTGCATGGACACAGACGGGCTGCGACCAGTGGCAGAATATCGCGGATTTCGAGAGGGACGACTTCGTGCCGCGGTTCGCAGGCCTAGAGGTTGACGCCAACACCAAGATCGGCGGTGTCCCTCCACCGAGGGAAGACGATCCTGATCCCGGTGATGGTGGTAACATTCTGGCTTCCAAGGTGACTGAAACATTACCACCGACACCGAAATCTAGGATCATCTTCCCCATGTGGAGGCATCCCCTGTGCTGGTGTTGGTGCGAAGTTCCAGGTTTCCAACGCGGTGCGGTCGCGCAGGGCAGGAGGCGGTCCGCAAGCCCGCCAGGTGCGCAGAGGCGGCAGCAGCGGGTCAGGAGGATCTCCAGAGGACGCTGGATCCAGAGGCCTGCGCGGGCGAGGACGTCGAGCTCCCCGCCCCCGAGGAGTCGTGAACTTCTGGGCGGAGCACTCAGAACGGGCGACGATCCTTCGGCCATGGCGGCGATTGGGACCCCGTAGAACGAGCGCGACTACCTGGGCAGGGGGTCTCCGGAAGGTGCGGGCGCTTGCGCGAGGGTGTGCTTCGCTGTCGTCTCTGCGCTCTAGTAGCGATTCGCAGAGGTGTTGCGTTCTGCGGGGGGGGGGCTTGCGTGGAGCTCCGAGCTGGCGGCCATTCCAGGCCTGGCTAACTAGCTCGTCGCGAACGTGGCCGCCGAGACCCGCGCGCCCCATCGAGGCTTGCGCTGTCTCGGTGGCCGCGGCGCCACGGGGGCGACGATGGGCGGCGCCTCCGGAGGCCGCCGTCGAAAACGGGGGAGAGGAGGGCGCCGCGCCGCCGATGGGGGCCGCGACGCCCCGCGAAAGTGCAGGCGGCAGATCGAGGGCGGCCGTGGCCGCGTAGACGGCGGCAGCTGGATGATCGCCCAGTTCGGGGGCAGAGAGCGGCGCCCCCGCCCGGGGAAGGCGCGGGCGCCGAGGTCGGCAGCAACCTCGTTGTGTGCACGAAGAAGCGCAAGGTGGCCAGGCTCCAGAAACTTTGGGGCGGTGGCTGGGCTTCCGGCAGTTCGCCGCTGAGCGCGACCTACTTCGACGACGTGCTGGGACCGAATGAGCGCGGCGTGGTCTGCCAGAGGCGCTGGCGCCGCATCGTGGCCGAGAGGGCGGCGGCGGCTTGCAGGGGCGGGGGCGAGGGTTCGGAGTGTCCATCGAGCTCCTCGAGCTCCGAGGAGTCCGACGAAACCGCCCAATGGGGGGCGCCCAGCTGAGAAGCGCGCCGGCGGCGGCGGGCTCCACGTGACTCTTCGGGGCGGGGGCGCGCCAGCTTGGTGGCGAGGCAGGCGAAGCGGGCGCCGGCGGCGGCGGGGCGCCGCGCGATCCTTCGGGGCGGGGGGCCCGCTCAGGCACGGGCCGCTTGCAGAGGATGGCGCGCGGCAGCGGGTGCAGCGCAACATTTCGGGTCGGGTCGGGGGCCGCGCTTGCGCGCTCGCTGGGGGTCGGCCGCCGCGCGGCACGGGGCGCGCCCGTCGCGAGCAATGGGCCGTGGGCAGCCCGATCTCGGCGGAGGAGGGCCGCGTCCAGGTGGAGACCTCGTCGGCGCGCCCTCGGCGTTGCCCCGGGCCTCCGTCTGCCGGTGGGCGCCCCCCCGCGCCGGGGCGCCCGCCCCGCCCGTGGGCCACTGAGTCCGCCGCGGGCGGGGGGTGGATGGTCCTGGTGGGGATGGGCGTCGTCGCGCATGTTTGGGCCCCGTGGCGGGCGGGCGGTGCATCAAGGCTGCGCGGCGCGTCGCCGCCGGCCAGCTTGTCCGGGAGGTTTCGCGCGATCCGCAACCATTTAACACGATCGACCTCGCTGGGTCAGGACTTAGGCCCGCTTGGTCTCTGGTAGCCTCCCCTTAGCGTCACTTGCGCGACCCGGAGAAAGGGGGGGGGCTCGATGGCGTGCCGCTGGAGGCGCTCGCGCAGGGGGGGGAGGGCATGGCGCCTGCGTCGGCGAGCTTGGACTTGCGCTGAACGCGCGGGCGCAGCAGTGGTTCTACGGCGTGGCGAGCCTGGAAATGTTTTCCGCGCTGATGAACGCAGGCCGGGGCGTCGGGGAGTTCGGCGGGGGCGCGCTCGATGCGGGTGCGGCGGCCGGGGTGGGGCCGCGCGGGGCGGTCGCGACGTTGACTCGCGCGTGGCAGGCGGCGCGCGCGAGGATCGAGCAGGGGCGGCAGACGGAGGGCGAAACCGAAGCGCGCTAGGGGGTCAAGCCATTGAGCGTGACCGATCACCAGGCGATGCGGCTGACCTTCGAGAAGGCATGCTGGAAGCTCGAGGAGAGCCAGGCGCCGTCGAGATCCTGTCTCGAAGCCGGCCGGGCGGAGGTCGAGCTGGGCGACGTCTGGGCGGAGGCATTCGCGGCGGTGTCCTCGGCCGAGGAAGACGAGGGCCCCGACCTCCCGACGCCGGTTTGGTCGAGCTTGGGCGCGCTGCAGTTCGGGAAGGCGGCGATTGTCAAAGTCGAACCCCAGCGGGGCCCAGCTGCTCAACAGATTCGCATTGTGTTTATGGGTGCGGGTGTCCGCGTGTTCGGTCAGTGCCGCGCGAGCCGGAAAGAGTTGCAATGCGGAAGCCCACGGCAGTTCCAGTCGTGGTCGTACCTGGATTACATGCTCGGGGAGCACGTCTGGAACCTCGTGGCAAGGGGCGTGCGGGGCGACGCGGCTGCGCGCCCGCCATGGGCCCGGGCGCTGCTCTGCGTGCGGCGGGTCCGCAAGAAGGCATGGGAGCTGGAAGTTCCTGAACTGGGCCGAGCCGAGGTCCGAGCTCTTCGAGGGGGTCGTGGAAGCCGCGGGCGGCTGGGGCGCCGCAGAGCACGCCCCTCTCGAGTTGGCGGTGCAGAGGCGCCCGACCGGGGCCGACCCGAGCGAGCCATCCGACATCGTGGGGCGGGGGGGGCTTGCGAGGCGACCGGAGGGGCCCTCGAGGGCCGACTGTGAGCTGGCCGCGGCGACGATGTAGGCTGCGTCGCAGAGGGGCGGTCTATCCGCCTTCGCCCGCTGGCGGTGCCACGTCGCGAAGTGGGGGGCCCCGACGCGCGGGTGATGAGCGGGCTGTGGGCGGGGTCGCAGCGGGCGTCCTGATGCCCCGGCAGGAGGAGCTCCTCGAGGCCGCGGAGTGGCGCCGCGACCAGGGGCGGCCAACCGGGCCGCCCCAGAAGCAGCCAACAACAGCACCGTGGGAGACCGCGGCGAATGGCTCCGAAGACACCCTGCGGTCGAGGTGAAGGCGGCAGGGCGATTAGGATGTCCAGGGGGCAGCCGCGCAGAAACTTTCGCGACAGCCGCGCCATGGCGGCGCCGGCGGCCCTGGAGAGCGCGAGCGGCAATGACTGACTCGTGCGCTCTGGTGCCTGCGAGGTCGCCGTGAACCGCCGTGTCTGACGCGCGGGCCGACGGGGGGTGCCGAGGCCCGCGGGGGAGATCTATTTCCTGAGCTACTACGAGGACCTACGCGAAATAATGTTCTCGCTCCCCGCCAGCGTCAAGGGTGCGCAGCGGAGCGTCGAGACCGCGAGGGCGAGCGGGGCGTGCTGGCTTGCGAGTTCGGGGGCGAAATTTACCGCCGCGCCGCCAGCACCTTCGGTATATCCAGCGCCGCAGACTGGTGGGCCAGGCTGTTCGGCCAGACTGCGGGCGCCCTTCTGCTTGCTGGGGGGCGACTGGCCCGTGGAACAGCTCGCCTGTGCTGATGACTCGGAGGCGATCGGGTCGGGGCGACGGGGGAGGGTGGCAACGCTTTTCGTCGTCGTCCAACTCAGTGTCTTCGGCCTCCCGGCGCAGAGGGCCAAGACGCAGGGCGGCCTCGAGGTGGACTGGTTCGTCGATCGCTGCGACTACTCCACTTGCAACATGGGCCTCTCGGAGGCGAGGGCGGCTTGGGTGGCGGTCTGGTGTCCGGGGGCGGTCGAACAAGGCGCCGTCCGCGCGGGCGAGATGGCGTCGGGCTCGGGCGCCTGGGTTTCGCGGCCATGGCCCTGGTCTTGGAGAGGCTGGCCCAGGGGCCTGTGCGCGCCTGGCTCGCTGGCGTCGTGGGCGCAGGCAAGAAGGTCTCCCTGCCGCGGGCGGCCAGGCTCGTGCTGGCGTGGATTGGCAAGCGACTGACAAGTGGGAAAAGGCTGGAGGCGCCCTCCAAGTTCAAAGCCGAGAGCGCCGGGCACTTCCCCTCGTGTGCGACGCCGTTGGATTGGCGGCTGGGAAGCACCGCGGAACGGCAGCGCGCGCGGAGCTCGTTGGTGCGCGCTGGAGGTAGAGGAGGGATTGTTCCCCTGGGCGTGTGCCAAGGTAGACGGCCCGAACGGGGCCATCGCGGCGCTGGAGGTGCCCGGCGCGATCCCCCACCTGGGGCTGTTTTGGAGGCCTGGGGGGCTACGACAGAGGGGTCGACGGATGACCTGGGGGGGACCTGCGCAGTGATTAGGGCCATGTCGACCAAGTGGCCGTTGACGGTCCTTTTGGATGAGCTGAGGTCGGCCATGCTGATGCCGAGCCAGGACTGGTTACCGCTCCAGGGGAACCGGGGGGCAGGCGACCTTGGCAACGTGAAGACGACGGAATTCAACGAGCCCCTCGGGGTCCACGCGGCGGCCGCGGACGCGAGGTGGCGCGTGCTCGGCGAGATGCAGGCCCCCAAGGAACTCTACGTGTCGATCGTCGATGAGAAGGTGGCCGCTTCGGGCAGGGCGCCCGCGGCCAGGCGCGGCCGCGGGGGCCGCGGACGACGCGTGCGCTTTCGGCCGTGGTGACAGCCCCCTTCAGCGTGTCTCGGGCGACGTCGCGCGGGCGGGCCTGAACGTGGCTGCAACGGCGCGCGGGGTCCCGCGCGATCGTTCGGGGCGAGGGCCCAGCAGCGAGGAGTTATTTCGCGCCGACGGGGTAGTCTTGAACCCCCGCCCCTGGTGGGTCCGCCGCAGAAGGCCGCCCTCCTCGCCGTGGATCCCGCTCTCTTTCCGCGGCGGCGGCGATGGGGGCCCGGGGCGGGAAGGGTGCCGCCGGCCGCGGAGGGCCTTATATTGAGGGTGGGCAGGGCTTCGGGGCCGCGCCCCTGCCCCCTCGCGCGCGGGCGCGGCGCGGTAGGGCGGGTGTGGCGGTGCTTGAGAGGGCGGGGCGACAAGGAACGAGGCGTGGGGGTGGCTGGGCGCTTGCAGCGTCCAGTGGTGCCCCCGAAATCCGCCCCCGCACCTCGTCTCCTTCCCCCCTCCTCGGTGACCCATTCCCATCGCAGAGGTGGGGCGCCCAGTTTATGGGAGTGGCGACGGCCCTGCGTGCAGGGCCCCCAGACCCGCCACTCCTCTTCAAGACCTGGGCAGGTTGGTGGACGACAAGTCGCCGCCTCCATGCCGGTGCGACGCGTGCTGACGGACCTTGTATTTTCGGCTGCTGCCGCTTAGAGGATCCTGGCGCCCTCGACGCCATGCCTCACTATGTGCATTGCTCTCGTCCCTGGCACACTGTCTGCAGCGTTTGGTGCATCCGCATCCCTGCCCCTGAATCGTTGCCTGCGCGTCTCGGTCTGTGCAGCGAAGGCGCAGGCGTGCACGCGCAGCGCTTGGCACTGGAGCGCGCTATCATAGCATTTCATACGCGCAACATATGTGCAATCGAAACTGGACCCATCCAAGTGTTCTCAGCCCGTTGCAGCTACGGAGAGCGCCCGTTCTGCGAGGGCGATGCTCCTTGCAACTTATAAGCCTGCTGTGCAGTAAGTCGTTGGACGCTGCGCCCTGCCGAGCCACGAGTGAAATATGGCAAATAGTATTTGCACGTGTGATCTCCTGCCCAGACGTCGTATACTTGTTCAAAGCCTTTCCCCCCCGCCCGGCGTCAAACCTGTCCCCGTGTGGCCTGGGGGGATCTCAGAGCCTCGAGGGGCGTTTTCGGCGGCCTCAGGGGGCGCCCAGAGGCCGCCGAGATGTCCTGAGTTGGCGCCAGAAAGATATCAGAAGGCTTCGCGATGCCCCGCGTGGCTTCTGGGCGGTCCCACAAAGCTCCACGGCGCCCCGGGACGCGTGCAAGAGGGTTTGCAAGAGGGCCCCAAGGGGCAATGACAATTTGATTTCGAGGGAAATCGCGGGCGATTCTTGGATAGCCATGTTGGTGGGATTTCGAGGGGGATCGAGGGAACCATTTGATAACCATTTTGATTTGATTTCTCGTGGGTCTTTTGGGCGTCCAGAGCGGCCCAATAGACCCGCGAGATCGCCTAGAAACCTTTAACATCGCTCCAAATGTTGCCAGAACGGCCCCCAAGAGAGCCCCCCAAGACGGCTCAAAAACGCCCCGAGACAGCCCAATATGCCCCCAATGCGGTTCAAAAGCGCTCCAAGAGAGCCCCAAGAGAAATCTGGGAAGGGGAACTCGAACAGATAGTTCGGACATTCTGCCCCAGAGGGACTTCTTATGCCACGACGAGGCCCCCAGAACCACGCCCAAAATCCCCCCAAGATGCCCCGCAGAAGTGCTTAGAGAACTCCACTTGACCCCCAGGAGGTCCCAAGAGGCTTCGAAACTGACTCCAAGAGGCTCCCCAGAGATTTCCTGAGGGTTCCCGACAGGCATCCCAGGAACTCTGACCTGAGGGCAGGTAAGGAGGCAGGATGGACCGAAGACCAGTGGGAATGGCACGAATCGAGAAACTATGCATTTTATGGAAGTCATTCGGAGGCTTTCTCTTGTGCCCCCGCTCGAGTCGTAGTTTGGTGCGTTTCTGATGTCCCGGAAGTTTTCAGAGATATCCCAATGACTCCTTATTTGGGTGAAGAGCCCAACGGGTCCTGGCGGTTTCCAAGGCGCCACCCAACGAACCACTTGAGAGTCACCACAGGTCTTCCAGCTGGTTCAAAACAGACAGAGACCCAATCAATTCTGATTCAACAAGTTCTGCGTATGCGGCCCCACGAATCCACGATAACCAAACACAGGCCTCTTAGTTCCTCCGTCCTTCCTTTTTGTTCCCTCCCTTCTCGGTCGTATCCCTCTTACCCTGCCATCTCTTCTCTCCTTCCTCCCTGCTCCTTCATCCCGCGTTCCTTCTTCGCCTTCCTCTGTTTCTCCTTACGCCGTCCCCTTTCTTGACTCTTCTATCATCTCTGCTGCGACCCGGATTCTCAATCCTCCCTCCTCCTTCCCTTCTCGATCTCCCCTCCTTTCTCTAGCCCTTCCCTTGTGCAGGGGACCTAGTGGCACTTACGACCTCCAGCCCAGGTTTTATGGCTCTTTCGTCGGATTCCCCGCCCCTACGCTATCCGAAACCCACTTTCCCTGAGTTAGCGGGTTTGTCTGATTTTTTGGCATTCGATCGCAGTCTGTTGTTTTGCACTTCAGTTGAGCTGCTTACGCTTCGCAAATTATTCTATCACATTGTTTTGCTTTGTCTGGTCTTTCATTGCACTGCAGTTCCTTTAGTTGCTTTGCTGACTGTTCCTTAAAATTCTTGGTTTGCATTGAGCTACGATGGATTGTCGCTGCATCCGCTTAAGACGACAATGCCCTTTTGATTTCGCTACCACGGCGAAGCATTCATTTCATTCCTTGGTTTGGCATTGTTTAGCATTGCGTCGTTTTGAAGTTGCACGGGCGTGCCTCTGTCGGTAATTTGTATATGCTCGGTCAGCCTTCGTGTTACTTTCTCAAGTCACGGCTAATTTTATGTTTGGAAATTTGCATACATGCGTGCAGGTGTTACCAGGGGGTGGTGCTTGCTATAACCTGAGCGCGCGAAACGCGCGCGGTGCTAGTGTATATTTATATGTATATGTATAATACAATGTGTACGTTTTGACGCTGTTGCGATCTTGGGCGTGTAGTCTGTCAGGTCTGGACCTAAGCGCTGCTTTGTTGGATTTCGGTTGGGTTTTTGCCACAAAACGAAACGAGCACAAAACGAAACATAACGTTTAGGTCCAGTCTTGTAGTGTGTTGCATCGTATTTTTGAATGCTATTCGCGCGCAGGTCATTTGCGAGTTGTGTGCAATACAGTCGAACATTCGACAAAGGAATCTCCTTTCGAAAAGCGGGGCGAGCGTTTCGCAACCAAATTGTGGGAAAGCTGGCCCAGTTTCTTAAGCACGTTCGCCCCTCCAGCATGAACACAAAAACGTTGGCCCAGCTTTGTTTGAAGAAACTGATTTTCTTCGTCAATATGTTGGTTGTAATATATTGACAAGCAGTGATTGCTCCCTCACGGGGCCCGGGCCCGCCTCGTGGGCCGCACCGCGCGCCCACTCTTGCGAAACGAAGAAAAGTAAGTTCGCTTGCGGGCTCTGCTTCGCTGTCCGTCTGGGGGTGGTGCGCGGCAATCCTTCGTGACATCCGCCTGTGGGTTCTTGTGTATTTCCACGCGCTAGGTATTCTGCGCGCGCTCTTAGGTCTGCTTGTGTGTCATGCTATCAGTTTGAACGGCTTCCATGTCGAGACCCAGTTGTGCTCGGTGCGAGGGCGCATGCCGATTGGTGCCGCAAGGTATTTTACGCCTGGGGCGGGTACCAACGGGGTCTCGGAGCGGTGTCGAGGGAGAGCCCTTCAGCTTCCGCAGCACGCACCACTCCTGGCGGGCCCAGGGCGGCGCGCAGGAGCAGGGCTCGGCCCTTCAGCTTCACACCTGCCCGGGAATCCTGGCCGATGCGAGGTCAGTGCACGAACTGATCGGAAGGTGATATGTCCTTCATGCCCAGACCTGCGGACCGCTGAACGGCGGACCGAGCACCAAAGCGATGCGAGTCAGTGCCCCCCGTGGTCCAGCTTGGCTCGAGCTGCCCTCGGACTTCGCTCTCGGAGAGGAGTGCGCTGTGCTGGGCAGTGGCCCCGCCGCTGGGGATTAGGCGACTCCGAGCGGCGTCCAAGGGTCTCTCATCCGCGGACTCCTTGAATGCACCGTACCACGTAGGCGTCTCCAGAGGCGTCGTCGATCTTCGACCCAGGAGTGGTTCGGTGCATAGTTGATCCGCCCTCAGAGCCGAAAACCATGCACCGTACCGCGTTGGAGCGGGGCCTGGAGCGAGCCCAAACATGTTACGTTGGATGGGTACCGTTCTCGAATCGCAGGCGAAGGAGGCCATGATGAGTAAGCCGCATATGGAGGAGCTCGAGTGGGGATGTCGGCCCTCGATGGATCTGCACAGAAGCTGCCCACCGACCAGACGCGCAACGGCCAGTGCCGGGTCGAGGAGAGATGCAGGGGGGTGGGCGAGGCCGATGGGCATCCTCTTGAATATCAAAGGCATGCGGCTCCAATCCACTGGCCGTTGGATGTGCAGGTGCATTGCGATGTAGCCTTTTCGCACTCACGCCATGCACTACGAGAACTTGCACGCGATGGTTCCCGTATGCAGTTTCACATGTGTATGCGCACACGTTAACGGAAACTCGGGCGCGAGAGTCGAGTGAATGTGGTGTGCGGTGCGCATGCTTGTGCACATTAGTCCGATTTGAAACAATGTCGTTCAGAGCATTTCTTGCGTCAGAATGGTTTTCATTTTTCATAATACTCTTCTTCCAGGAAAATACATCACCATATGGTGATATTTATATACATATGTATACATATAACACCACCGACTATTTGCGAAGTTCTTATGGTAAGTACGTCCTGAAGACGTGCGCAAAAGATGGCGCGGTGAGCCCCATGAAATATTGGCCTAAACACGGACACGCATCAGATGCGTGTCCGTGTTTAGGCCAATCTTTCTTCCACTGCAGGCGTTCTCTCATTTCACGGCTCGAAACATCACAGTTCAGGCGTGGTCTGTGTGCCGCTGCGTTGCCGCTGGCACTGCTGGCATTCGCTTTTATCAGCGTCAAGTAATAGGGTACAGGCATCGCCTGTGTATCTTGTTTGATCGCAGGCGCCGCAGGCATTTTTTTTCCGCGGGCGCAGGCATGCCACCCCGTGTGGGGCTATACATCTATAACGCGAGAGGGGAGGGGCGGTGGGGGGGGGGGGGCGAGGAGTGGGCGGCTGTGGGAGGGGAAAGGGGGCGCCGCGCATTTCCAGCATTGTGCCGAAGGGTTTGCCCCAAACGAGGCTGCGCCGTCCGTCGCGGGATGAGTCGCTGGTATGTGGGCGGCGCCTAGGATGGGGAAGCGTCGAGCGGGTTGTGCCTGGGGGACCCGCGCGCCCCTCATTTCCCGCTGAAGCGTAGTCGCACGGCCTGGTACATGTACGTAAGTTTGCGAGGTGGCTTAGCAATTTGATACATAAGGCGGCCGCCCGCAATCTAGCACATGTTAGCATAACGTGCGGTAGTGCGATGTACTTTGTCTTTAGGCATATGGCCATGCACACCTGTTACTGCAGGGTGCGGGTGCGTGGCCTCTGGTAAAGCAGCACATTTACCCCGTGATAACGTATTCCTTGCGGTATGTATCCATATGTACATGGCCCGCGCTAAGGTTTCATGTGTGTGTGTGTGTGCATGCATCATGTGCCTGTAGGTCCGATGGGCACGACATGTCAACCACACATACATTCATTCAACATGTGATCATTCTGAACATCTGGATCATATAAGGTCACAGTTTTTCAAACGTGCCGTAGGAACATGGCCGTACACTTGGCGTGTAAAGCGTCGCAGTTCGTGTTCTTCAGTTGTGTAGGGGTTGTTTGCGCAGTTCTAGCCTCGTGTCGGTCCGACTTTACTTGTTTGAAACAAGAACGGGATGTCTCGGGAGGGTTCTGCCTCCTCATCGAAATGTGCTCTGCCCCACCGTCTGCCCCGAGGCCCGCGGTGGACAAGGTGAGCGGAGCGCTTGCAGAGTAGCGCCTCGTCGAAAGATGCCGCATCGCTCTAGCCTTGCTTCAAGTCTTTGTCCACGTCCTGTTACCAGCCGCGATTTTCCTTCTGCGCTACGGCTAGAGAGGCAGATCGTGCTGGCACGCGAAGTGCTCGCGCTTGAAAAAGATTGCCGAAGCCCTCCCTTCTCCTTTTTTTTCGCTTCTCGTCGGGAGGAGCGATTCAGGATTTGGGCGTCCGTGGCAGAACAGGCAGTTGGACGATATTTGGGCAACTTGTGTCATCATCGTGTAGTCTTGAGCCTAGATCGCATGAAGAGAAATAGTGGCGGCGAACACACGTTTGACCACAGGCTGTAGCGCACGACTCTATTCAATGCAATGCACTTCCCACTGTGTCCATGCCGAGATTAGCATCGAGCGCAGTAGTATGTAACGTCGAAAGTATTTTCGAATACTCACACGTCCGTGCCTGCTGGGCTGCAGTTGGACTTGATGTTGGGCGGATTCGGTTTGGCTCACTCTTCACATTCTGATGGAAGG
This sequence comes from Prorocentrum cordatum, assembly GCA_963575745.1. Taxonomy (NCBI): domain Eukaryota; class Dinophyceae; order Prorocentrales; family Prorocentraceae; genus Prorocentrum; species Prorocentrum cordatum. The sequence continues at coordinate 160,804 of CAUYUJ010017082.1, forward strand.
GTTGTTGTTTGGGGGCCACGTCAGTGCGCCTGCTAGCATTAGTATGCGGATTTATGCGCGCGAAGTATTCCAGTGTACTGCATTTTCCTCACTGCCATGACAAGCTTTGGGCCCGGGTCTGCATCAACGATGTCATCATCACCCAACAACGGTCTAGCGCCCCATCTCTCTCATGCATCGTGGTACTTGCCTATATTTTGGCTGGGCCAGTAGAATGTTGAGTTCGTAATTTGCTTCGGCGAGAGAGCGGGACTCGGCCGCGTTGACCATTTCTAGTGCACAGTTGTGCGCGCGGTGCCCTAGCTCCAGCACTGACGTTGAAATGCCAGCGCGTGGATGTGCAGCGAGAGTTCCTGATAACTTTAAAGTCGCTAGCGTTTTCCAGTTCGAGCCTGCTGCCTTGAACCAGGTGCTTAATGGACCGGATGAAAGTAAAGTCTAGACGGGTAGCCGCGCCCGAATCACATGGTTTGAGGTGCTCAGGTGTTTAGTGCCCACGAGAGGTCAACAGCTTCTGTTTCGCTGGCATTCCCGTCCTGCAGCCAATGTGAACATACTGCTGCCCTGCACCAGAGCAATGCCCTACTAACAGCTCTTGGGCGTGCAGCTTTTCGCCCTCACGTCATCCTTGCTAGCTTCGAGGACGTTGTAGCCCCTGTCAGCGTCGCTGTGGAGTGCATGCCCGAACTGTCTTTGAATGAGGCAGCCGCTCGTCTTGATTATAGCTGTTTTATCAGGTAATCCCCCAATCAGTGCTTGCCCAAGAGATTCCTCCTCATGCCCTTCAGGAGTTGGACGCGTGTGTCGATGGTTCGCCCCGTGGCCGCCCTTTCCCGCTTGTCGCCGCTCTTAGTCGCCGCTCGACTTATCGCGAAACGGCCCGCCTGGTAAGGACTAACTCAGGGCGGAGAGCGCGCGCGCTTAAATGAAGAACCTCCATCGGCTCTGAGATGCGTTGGCTCTGCAATACGATCAACCACTCTCGCTTGTCCTTCCCTTCCTCCACTTTATGGTCTCCTCCTCCTGCTTCTCTTCTTGCTTCTGCTTCTGTTTCTGTTGGCCGCGTCATTACTTTTTTTCTGCCACCACTACAGATGCTATGCCTAGTATTCTTTCTCGCCTCCAAGTGACTGACATGCGGTTCGTAGTGTTACTCGTACCCCTCGGCTGCACGACGTATATGGCAACACATGTATTATGCAATATCTATGAGACCACATATCCTATACCATGGAGCTTGCACTACATAGCTTGCACAACGCAGCTATCATCACGCAGCTTAGACTAAGCAGCTTGCACAACGTACACTCTACCACGTAGCTTATGCATCTGCTCTGTAGTGGCTCACTGTTTGGGGCCCACGTGAGCGAACATATGGGTTCCCACCCCGTTGGCGTATCGACGTAGCTCCGATCCTGATAATGTCAAGAGTGTGACGCACGTTCATTGGCGCGTTTTCAGAGGTGTTCGGCCGTGCATATTAAACTTTGTACGAGGCCAGGCCAGTGCATGCGTATAATCATCCAGTGCTTTTCGCAATGCTCGTTTCCTGTATCGTGTGTCATGCCGTTGTACAGCGACCTTTGTCTCATCCCCGTCAAGGTGCCTGACTTGTGGGCCAAGACGCAGAGGGACCGATTGGATGCCACATCACGCTTCCGACCATGCTCTTGGAGAGCCTGCATGGCTGGGCATACGTTACTTTCGTGGTGCCTGGGCTTCTTCGGGGCCTGTTGGGGCTCCCTTGGGGGCCTCTTGGTGACCTTCTCGTTCTGGGGCTGGGGACCCTCCTTGGGTTCGTTCGCAGTGCCCCTTTCGAGCCCTCTTGCGGCAACCTTGGGGACCCCTGTTGGGCCTCTTGGGGGCTGTCTTGGGGTCCTATTCCTCAAGCGTGGCTCAGGCCCAAGACGGGCCCCTGGAGGGCCAACTTGGCGCATGTTGGAAGGCCTGGCTTCCCAACCACAGGGGCAAGGCCCCTGGAGTAGAGAACATAATGCAGGAACACCCAGGAGCTGGCAAGAGCCCGACGCAGCCCACAGGAGCCAACGGCCTGGTGCGCTCCAGAGCTCCGATGACTTGGTCGATCGTCGTTATCCCGTTCGTTTTTTTTTCTCAGTCCACGTTTTACTCTGATGCCAGTGGAGCCATTGGACAGCATGGTGCTGTATTTATAGCTCGCAGTTTAAAGGAGGTTTCCGCACAAATCAAGCGCACTTCCAAACAGCGTAATAATGCAGTGAACTTTGACGTCACGTGCTCCATTGTTGCGCGTTGTGGTCTGAAGGCCTTCGGCCATTGCCGTCGGCCCCCCAGACCTAGCTATCGAAGGATCCCTTGTCGCCGTCAATGGCGTCTTCTTCCTCTCCTGCTGCTTCTGCTCCTTCTCCGTCTGGGGCTGTCAGGGTCTTGTTGTCGCTATCTTTGGGCCGTCGTTGGGTCCTGGTGTCTCTGTCAGTTTACGAAGGGGTCGCTGCCTTCGGAGCGCGACCCCCTAGTAACTTACTGGATCGTGGCCCTCTGAGCGCGGACCCTTTGAAGTAGCAAAGGCTCGCGGCCGCAGGAGTGCGAACCATTTGTAAGAACGAAATATTTCTGGCACTGGAGCGCGGCCTCTTAGAAATCTAGAGGGCATCGTTGCCCTGAGAGCGAGGTTCTATAGGCAGTTTCAAGAGATCTCTGCTCTAGTAGCGCACATCCTTTTCAGTTGTGGATCGTGGCCTTGGGAACGCGGACCGTTTGTAGTTTGCGAGGGGTGGTTTTCCCCATGGATCGCGGACCCATTCTGTCATTTATGAAGGATCGTCGCCGCTGGGAGCGCGGATCGCTTGTAAGTCGCAAGGGGCCGTGGCCCTGGGAGCACTGGCCCTATTGGCCCGCTGGGAGCGTTGATCCTCTGCAGATAGAAAGGGGCGGTCATCGGTCATTCATGAGGGTTCGTGGGGGGCTCGGAGACTTGTGGCCCCCTCACGGGGTAGTCACTGCCCGCGTTCGTGGGCTGGGGGAGGGGGACAGAGGGTGCAGCGATGCATCGGGATGGCTGCCCATCAGCTGCTCCATTTGGTCTGTGTGTGTCGGTGCGTGCTGGTGACATCGAGCACATGTGCATCAGGGTTGGTGGAGGGGCAGGGTGTGGTGGAGAGGGGGGGAGGGAGCGATAGGCGGGTGGCAGCAAGGAGGGATTGACGTGGGTTAGTTGGCGGGGAGACGGGGGAAAAGGCAGGAGGTGGGTAGAAACGGGGGGAACAGGGCGGATCCAGCGCTGGCCCAGGGGGGTCTCCCATTCGGGGCCCGCCTCGGGGCGCGCAATGCCGTCGCGGTCGGCTGTCTCTGCGCCTGGAGCGCCAGGAGCGGAGCCGACGCGGCGAAGGTGGCCAGTGACGCCTTCTCCCCCGCCCCCCTCCGTACCCCGCTTCCTCCCCCCACCTCCTCCCTTCCCCCCCTCCTCCCACCCCCCTCCCCCCTCTCCCCCCCCCTCCCCCTCTCCCCTCCGCCCCTCGCCCCCTTCTTCTTCTCCTCCTCCTCCTCCTCCTCCTCCTCCTCCTCCTCGTCAATTCCTTTTCTTTATACATTATTTCTCCCTGTCGCACCCGGGGGCCGGTCGAAAGGGTGGGCCGGGCGTTACGCCTGGAATTTCCTCACCTTCCTCACCACTCATGACCCTGCAGCTGAAGCATCGGCAACAATTTCACAGATGGAGGGCGGGTGCCTTTCAACATGTGGCTCTCGCCTTAGCGCCGCGCACATTTGTTTTAAGATAATTGCAAGAGTTTCACGGATTGAGGCCGGGTCGTTTTCAAGATGTGGCTCTCGCCCTCGCGCCGTCACATTCGTTTCAACACCGTGCAGGAGTTTTATGGATTTAGGGCGGGCCGTTATCAAGTTGTGACTCTCGCTTTAGTGCCGCGCACATCAAATGTTGAAATTTGCAAGAGTTTCACGGGTTCCCATGGTCAACATACCAGAACTTGCGTTTGGGAAAGATTCGGGATTATGAGGGTGTAACAGTTCCGTTGATTCGCGGTGTTGAAGTCCCAGAAATGGCGTTCTGGCACGAATCAGGATCGTCAAGGCGCAACAGTCAGGTTGATCCACGGCGTTGGAGTCCCGAGAATAATGTGTTGGCATGCCTCAGGGTCTTCAACGGTTGTCTTCCAACGAGGCAGTTCCCTCAGTGTAAAAGAACCGTCGTAGGGGCCTATGCAAGGGAGCTTGGAGGGAGGGTTTATTCCAACATCGTTGATGACTCTTGGGTTTTCACTGGTCCTCTTCTCCTCCTGCTGCTCTTCCTCCTCCTCCTCCTTTCCTCTCCCCGTTCTCCCCCTCTCCTCCCCCTCCTCCCCCTCCTCCTCCTCTTCCCCCTTCGTCGTCCTCCTCCCGTCCTCTCACGATCGACCTGGTCAGCCCAATGCGGCTTGTCTGGATCTCCAGCCCCAGCAGCCAGGGAGTGGCTTCGGTGGATTCCCCTCGTACGGAGGGGGGCACAGCCTGGCGGATAGCACGCGCTGTGCTGTCCCAGGTGATGCCGCAGACCTGGTTCAGGGCATTTCTCGAGGGAGTGGCTTCGGTGGGCTTCCTGCGTCTTGCGGGAGGCACGGCCTGGCGGATAGCACGAGCCGTGCGGTCCCAGGTGACGCCACACACCTCCGCTCCCAGGGAGTGGCTTCGGTGGACTCCCCTCGCTTTGAGGGGGGCACAGCCTGGAGGATAGTGCAGAACGCTGTCCCAGGTGATGCCGCAAACCTGTCTGGAGCTCTGGGCTGACGCTTTCCCTGCGCCAGTCCAGTTCCTTTTCCCTTCTTCAATCATGGGTCTGGGCGCTCTTCCCGCGATCCCTCGGGTGGGGGGGCGCGCCACTGACAGATCCCGAGGCGGGCGTCTGGCCCTGTCTCCTTTCTTAGGTGAGCGTCTCTGCGCACCGCGCGGCGTTTCCCTGCAGTGTCGTATCCTCCTCCTCCTCCTTCTCCTCCTCCTCCTCCTCCTCCGCCCCCTCCCCCCCTCCCCC
>CAUYUJ010017082.1:165905-219487 GCA_963575745.1 Prorocentrum cordatum
CTCCTCCTCCTCCTCCTCCTCCCCCGCCCGCTCCTCCTCCTCCTCCTCCTCCTCCTCCTCCTCCTCCCCTTCCCCCTCCCCCTCCCTCCTCCTCCTCCTCCTCCTCCTCCTCCTCCTCCTCCTCCTCCTCCTCCTCCTCCCCCTCGTCCGCCTCCTCGTCTTCCCTGCCCTTCAAGAGGCCGTGCGCCCTGGTGGTGGTGCTGCTGCTCGCGCGCTGCGCCGGCGGGGCGCAGCAGGTCGCCTCGGAGGCCCCGCCGCCGCGCAAGCCGCGCCCTCCAGGGGGGAGCAAGGCCCCCACATGAGGCGTTCCAGAAAGGGCGTTGGTGCGTACACGCTGGTCGTTGAAAATAGGTATTTCTGGATTCGAGGTCCCAATCTATTTTAGCTCCCTTCTTATTTCAAGAGTCGAGCCGTCTTCCCTCTTCCCTTCCTCAGGGGGCGGGCGGAAACCAAATCTACTTCAACGCCTTCCTACTTCATGCTTCTATCCACTTCTTCCGACTGGCGGGTACCTCTTCCTCGGCAGAAGTCTGGCAAAAGGCCGTTGGAAGGCTGGCGGAAGGCGGCGGAAGCAAACCGAGGCCGCCTCCGCCGGCGGAAGCTGGCGGAAAGCTGGCGGAAACCGGCGGAAGCAAACATTGGCCTCTTAAGAGATGGCAGGGTTTTTGGTTTAGTTTTTTTCCGACCCGCCACATGGGGTCCCAGCAGGGGGGATCGGAGGATCGGGCCCGCCGATGCATCGACGATGCGGCTCAATGTGGAGCCCGATTTTCTCCACGCCGACGTCTTCGATGCATCGCTGATGAATCGGTGATGCGTCGACGATGTATCGCGATCCTGCGACCCCATCTCCGCGGACCTCATGTGAGAGTCCTCTTGAGCAGGAGCCGCGTGACCGCGCCCTCTTCCCAGACATGCTCGCGTCATGGAAACAGCCCGACGGGAGGTTCTTGCCAATTGTCGGCCTCTGGGGGCCCTCGCCGGGCCCCATGACTGCAAAAACAACGACTCGGGGTGAAAAACTTGCCCCAGGGGCAGGATCGGGACTTCTGGGGACCACGTATTGGACACAAATCGGGACGTCGCGTCAGGCTCCGGGGGAGGGGGTTACGAACGGTGGGCTCGTGTCGTGCCGACGCGGCGGCGACCCCGCCGCGAGCGTTCAGGGTTTCAGCGCCGCTAGTGGCCCAGAGTCGGCCAGCCTGGAACGATCTGGCGTTTTGGAAACAGACGTGCGATCGTTCAAGGTTGAATAACCTCCACGGTGTCAGGAACCAGCTCCGGGGTCGTCACGACACGAACTGGCCCTAGCTGGGGTGGCACGACACGAATCGTTTGGGCATCGCTCTTCTAATTGTTAATGCTCTCTCCCCGCTCGCTCCCTGTGCTTGCCGCCGTGGCCACCGACGCTGCCCGCAGCTCTGAAGGATTGGCTCGAGGACCGAGCCGAGGATTGCGCGCCGTTTGCGCGCGTGGGAAAGGTAGGTTGGGGGTTGTCGCTTCGTCGTCGTCCTCTCCTCCTTTGCTGTCCCACCTAGTTCCTATTTGTACGAAGTATAGCTGCATGGATCCATCACGAGCAATGATACCCATATTACACAATTACCATTAAACCCCCTCTCACCCGGAGTCGTTATTCTCTGGCGACTGACTGGTTACCAACCGAAATGGATCAGATGCGTTGATGACACCAGTTAATCATGGCAGCGCAATTGTTCATGCAGAAAATACCCGCGCTCGGACTACAGTGCCTGTAGCGGATGAACCGATCAATGTCCCTCTTGGGGTACCAGTTTTCTCGCTACTCGACGACCCATGTGTTCCTACGGTGGACGGTGGATCGGCGTTGGTTCAGCCGGCGGAAAAAAGGAAACGCTGTGGCACGCGAGTTCTCTGCTATTCTGGAAGATGAAAGTACCAACTCTGACATTTCGAGGAGAGGGGATTGTGGAGTATGCGGTCTGCCAACCGAAACGTGAGGGAGGAAGGAGGAGGAGGAGGAAGAGGAGGACGGATCTTTGTATGATGGATGACGTTTGCAATTTGATTCCTTTTTGTGAGGCGATTTACAATTAAATTCCTTTTGTGGCAGGTTTGCAATTGAATTCCTTTTGTGGCGATTACACTTAGAATTCTCCTTGTGGGGGTTCTGGAGATTTCATTTTTTTTGTTGTTGTTTTTTTTTTGAGTGTTTTCAAAGAGATTCTATTTGTACGTGTATTACAATTAAATTCCCTTTGTGGCGAGTTTACACAAGGATTCCTTTTGTGTGGCGATTTACAATCAAATTCATTTTGTGGGGGGTTACAAAAGGCATTCCCTTTGTGCGATAATTTTAAATTGAACTCCTTTTGTGGCGGGTTTACAAAAAGGATTCCCTTTGTGGGGAGTTCACAATTGAATTTCTTTTGTGGCGATAACAAGTGGAATTCCCCGTGTAACGGTTCTGGAGATTTCAGTGTTTTCAGTTTTTTCAGTTTTTTTAGTTTTTTCAGTTTCGTCAGTTTTTTATTTTATTTTTTGATTGGTTTCACATAGATTCTATTTGTACGCGAATTACAACTAAATTCATTTTGTGGCGTGTTTACACAAGGATTCCCTTTGTGAGGCGATTTACAATTAATTTCCTTTTGTGGCGGGTTTACAATGAAATTCCTTTTGTGGCGGGTTTACAATTGAATTCCTTTTGTGTTTGGTTTACAATTGAATTCCTTTCTTTGCGCATTTACAATTAAATTCCTTTTGTGGCGGATTTACAATTGAAATCCTTTTGATGTCGGTTTACAGTTAAAAACTTTTATTGGTGCGCCACAAAAGGAATTCTATTGAGAGCTGAGAAAAACTGAAAAAAACTGAACAAATTGAAAAATCGGAGAAAATTGAAAAACTGAAAAAACGCAAAAAACTGAAACCCTCCAATAATTTATTTTGGATTCGCATTGCAATCAAATCCTTTTTGTGGCGGGTTTACAAAAGGATTCCCTTTGTGAGGGAATTTACAATTAAATTCCTTGTCTGGCAGGTTTACACTGAGTTTTCTATTGTGGAGGGTTTACAAATGAATTCCTTTTGTTTTGAGTTTACACTAGGATTCCTTTTGAGACGGATTTGCACTTAGATTCCTTTTGTGGCGGCTTTGTTCTTTAATTTTTATTTGGTCTACAATTGAATTCCTTTTGTTGGTCCGCCACCCGCTGACGCCGCTGGAGGCGAACAAGAGCAGCTGCCCCCGAACGCCCCCCTCGCTGCTCTGCCCCAGCGCAGCCTAGAGCCAGCTGCGCTCGCGGCGCCGGACCCAACCCAGGTGGGTATTATGCTGCAAATGGTTATCGTTTACCCCCCCCCCCTCCCCCCTCAAGACCCTTCAAAATGCGCAAAGTCGCATTCGGGGTGTTTTTTTCTCCTGATGGTTTGAGAAAGCGTTTTGCTGTGTGTTTAGTTTGGCTTGATAGATTCTGTCGTTGTCGTTGGCTCATTTGCGTGGCGGGGGCCATTATTTTTCTCTGGGTAGCCCCCCCTCCCCGTCAGGTGCTGGGCCAGGGTGCGTTCCCCGTGTGCACTCTCTGCGCGGTGTACACGGCGTTCGCGCAGGTCGTGGGCGCGAAGTTCGGTTTCGGCATAGAGGGCGGGACTGTGAAGGCCCAGATCGTGCGGCTTCACGGGGGGCCCAGCGGGGCCGAGTGGCCTGATGCCCTCGTCGCGCGCATGCCGTGCGTGCGCGTGGAACTGCCGGACTTGTGGCTGCACTTCCGCGTCAAGGTGCGCGTCGCCTACAAGTTTGCGAAGGCGCTGCAGGGGGTGCGCGAGCAGGGCGGCTGGCACCTCACGGTGATCGTCGCCAGGATGGAGGGGGGCGCCCACGACCTGCACAGCATGGTGGCCAAGCGCGCCACAAAGTGCGGCCGGGTGCAGTGTCTCAATTCCTGGGGCACCAGCGAACACTCTTCCGCGGCGCGGCCCTTTCCACATATAGGAGAGAAGCAGTTTGTTAGGGTTTATTTCTTAGATCCTGAGGTGACGCAGGCTTCCCAGGCTAGCGGCTCCAGAATCGTTAGCGTTGCTTTTCCACGCCCCTCGCAGTTTTGGAATGATTCTCCCCGCCGGGAGTGGGCCGTCATCGCTTCGACTTGCGGCAGTTGAAAAACTTACTTGTGTTCTGCCTTCGCTGTCTCTTCTCCTCTCTCTCCTCCCACACTCCCCCCTCGCTCTCCTTTCTTGCGTGTAGAGGAGGGAGGAGGGCGAGGGCGGGAGGGAGGAGGGCGAGGGCGTCGACGAGGAGGAGGGCGAGCGGTAGCGACGACGTGGCCGTGGCGATATTGCACGGGAGAGCACGTGCGACGGCCCCTGGCCGTGTTTGATGGGGAAAAGCACAGCCCGCGACCAGCCCGCGAACCGAAGCGCATCCTGAGTGGAAAAAATCAAGAAAAGAAAGTGCCGATTCGGATCCGATTTTGTTTCTGGTGTTTGGGCCCCGGCAGTGTCATTATTGCACGGGAGAGCATGCGCGGCGGTCCCTGGCCGTGTTTGATTGGGAAAAGCACAGCCCGCGACCAGCCCGCGAACCGAAACGCATCCTGAGTGGAAAAAATTAAGAAAAAAAGTGCCGACTCGGATCCGATTTTGTTTCTGGTGTTTGGGCCCCGGCAGTGTCATTATTGCACGGGAGAGCATGTGCGGCGGTCCCTGGCTGTGTTTGATTGGGAAAAGCACAGCCCGCGACCAGCCCGCGAACCGAAACGCATCCTGAGTGGAACAAAAATCAAGAAAAGAAAGTGCCGATTCGGATCCGATTTTGTTTCTGGTGTTTGGGCCCCGGCAGTGTCATTATTGCACGGGAGAGCATGCGCGGCGGTCCCTGGCCGTGTTTGATTGGGAAAAGCACAGCCCGCGACCAGCCCGCGAACCGAAACGCATCCTGAGTGGAAAAAATGAAGAAAAAAGTGCCGAGTTGGATCCGATTTTGTTTGTGGTGTTGCCATTCGCTGTTGCCGCTTGCTGTTGCCACTTGCTGTTGCCATTTGTTGTTGCCACTTTCTGTTGCCACTGTATGTTGTCACCTCATGTTCCCACTTGATGTTGCCAATTGGTGTTGCCACCTGCTGTTGCCACTTGGTGTTTCCGCTCGCTGTTGCCATTTGCTCTTGCCATTTGCTGTTGCCATTTGCTGTTGCCCATGGCTGTTGCCACCTGATGTTGCCATTTGCTGTTGCCACTTGCTGTTGCCACTCGCTGCTGCCACCTGATGGTGCCATTTGCTGTTGCCCATGGCTGTTGCCACCTGATGTTGCCATTTGCTGTTGCCACTTGCTGTTGCCACTCGCTGTTGCCACTTGCTGTTGCCACTCGCTGTTGCCAGTTGCTGTTGCCACCTGCTGTTGCCACTCGCTGTTGCCACTTGCTGCTGCCAACTGCTGTTGCCATTTGTTGTTGCCATTTGCTGTTGCCACCTGATGTTGCCACTTGTTGTTGCCACTTGCTGTTGTCACTTGCTGTTGCCACTTGCTGTTGCCACTCGCTGTTGCCACTTGCTGTTGCCACCTGTTGTTGCCACCACTTCTTGTTGCCACTTCTTGTTGCCACTTGCTGTTGCCACTTGCTGTTGCCACTTGTTGTTTCCACTTGCTTGCCACTTGCTGTTGCCACTTGTTGTTGCCACTTGCTCTTGCCACTTGCTGTTGGTAGTTGCTGTTGCCACTCGCTGTTGCCACTTGCTGTTGCCACTTGCTGTTGCCACTTGCTGTTGCGACTCGCTGTTGCCACTTGCTGTTGCCAGTCGCTGTTGCCACTTGCTGTTGCCACCTGATGTTGCCACTTGTTGTTGCCATTTGCTGTCGCCACTTGCTGTTGGTAGTTGCTGTTGCCATTTGCTGTTGCTAGTTGCTGTTGCCACTTGCTGTTGCCACTTTGTGTTGCCATTTGCTGTTGCCACCTGTTGTTGCCACTTGCTGTTGCCACTTGCTGCTGCCAACTGCTGTTGCCATTTGTTGTTGCCATTTGCTGTTGCCACCTGATGTTGCCACTTGTTGTTGCCACTTGCTGTTGCCAGTTGCTGTTTCCACCTGCTGTTGCCGCTCGCTGTTGCCACTTGTTGTTGCCACCTGTTGTTGCCACTTGTTGTTGCCACTTGCTGTTGCCACTTGCTGTTGCCACTTGTTGTTGCCACTTGCTGTTGCCAGCTGATGTTGCCACTTGCTGTTGCCACTTGCTGTTGCCACTTGCTGTTGGTAGTTGCTGTTGCCACTCGCTGTTGCCACTTGCTGTTGCCACTTGCTGTTGCCACTTGCTGTTGCCACTCGCTGTTGCCACTTGCTGTTGCCAGTCGCTGTTGCCACTTTGTGTTGCCAATTGCTGTTGCCATTTGCTGCTGCCACTTGCTCTTGCCACTTGCTGTTGCCACTTGCTGTTGCCACTTGCTGCTGCCACTTGCTATTGCCATTTGTTGTCGCCACTTGCTGTGGCCACTTGCTGTTGCCACTTGCTGTTGCTAGTTGCTGTTGCCACTCGCTGTTGCCGCTTGCTGTTGCCACTTGCTGTTGCCACTTTGTGTTGCCACTGTCTGTTCTCTCCTCCTGTTGCCTTGTCATGTGGCCACCCGGTGTTGCCATTTGCTCCTGCCAGTTATTGTTGCCACTTGCTGTTGCCACTGGCTGTTGCCACGAACAGATGTGGCATGATGTTGCCATTTGTTGTCGTCACTTGCTCGTGCCAGTTGCTGTTGCCATTTGAAGTTGCCACTTGCTGTTGCCATTTGATGTTGCCACTTGATGTTGCCGCTTGCTGTTCGCACTCGCCGTTGCCACTCGCTGTTGCGGCCTGCCGTTGACGCCGGTTGAATGTACAAACATGCACTGGGTATGCTCATAATAGTACGTGCGAGTATTCATACAAGTAATATGTATGTATGTGCAGCTGTTTCTGGCTCAAAGGGCAGCGACGGTGGCCTTTATTAAGGTTAAGGGTTGAGCCGACGCCTCCCTCGGCACAGAAATGAGCGCCTCCCCAGGTAGGCCTCGCTCGCCCCGCAGCCAAGCTGGCGCGGGCGATGGCGCCGCCATAGACATAGACGCGGCGCTATCCGATGCCATGGAGGATGTGTACGAGGACGCCGTCCTGGAATAGTGGGGACCATCCGTTTTCCGAGCGCTGTTCGACGGCGGTGGCGTCCGAGCTATAGCGGGCGAGCCCGAGGTCGAAGTCGGGGAGGAGACGGCGTTGGAAGCAACGGCGCGCGTCTTGGCCAAATATGAACAGGAAGTGTCGGACTGGGAACCGCAGCCGTCTGGGGTGAGCCGGCGCGCCCTCCTCGTCGTCGCCGTCGCTTTGGACGACGAGACCGCTTGGACCAAAATGAACGAGCTGCTGATCGCGCGTTTGTTCATGGTCATGTACGGCAAGGAGTACGTGGGGCACTTGGACGGCGTTTGGCAATATCGGAACGGTGCCTACAGCTGGCTAGAAGAGCTGCCCGACGTAACGCTGCGGGGACTGGAGAACAGCTTTTCCAGGGCGAAGAACTTCTTCCCCCACATGAAGCGTCCGAATGTTGGCAGAGATTGGGAGTGCGTCTTCGCAGAGATGAAGACCTACTACAACACTGATCCTGCGTCCTTGCCGACGTGCTCGACCGATTTCCAGGCAGGGGAAGCCGAGGCGGTCTGGGCGTTGGACATGGCCAAGGGGCTCAGCAACATCAGCACCTACTACTTGAGCCGAACGAGGAGCAAGGACGTCGTGGACACCGTGGGCGCGTGGTTCCAGGTGGACAAGCCGGACGGGGATGCCTTCATCAATTACGAGGACTCTACCTACCAGATCATGGACGGGGCCGAGGCGGAGGACGGCGATGGCAGGCTCCGAGGGTAAACTCACCGCTGCAGCTTCCAGCAACATTAAACAATGACATCAAACAGAAGTAATGTGCGTTATTTTCCCGACGCACGGCGTCGACAGAACGGTCATTGCGCCTCCCCCAGGTTGAAGCGGGTCCCCAAGACGAGCGACAACAATTGCTATCTTCACGTGCCCTGCGGCATTCTCTTGGATGCTGACCCCGACGCCGTGCAGCTTATCCGCATGGTCCTGTGTGCAGTGTTCGCTGGTAACCCAGAGGCGAGGTTCATCGACGCTGCTTAAGAGGCCCGTGTATTCTTCCAGAGAGCGATGCCCCACGTTGCGGTGCTGTATTATAGTGGCGGGGGCAATGGCAAGAGCGCTCGCACAGCCTTGTGCGGCAATGTCTTCGGGGACCTCCACTCGATCGTGAGTCCCGAGGTGCTGCAGGTTCCAGAAGAATTCCGCAAGCAGATGTGCCGCCACGCGAAATGCTTGGGCCTCACTTCTCAGGAGTTTCTGGCGGGCGTTCCCTTCATGGAGGGCGCTCTCAAGACACTTATCAGCGGTGGCTGGCACTCCTGTCGACCCCTGTTCGGAAAGAGCACTCAGAAGTATCGCTGGCCCAGGACGGCCTTCTGGTTCGAGGTCAACAGCGTCTTCGCGTCCATCAAGGGAGACCCCGCGATATTGCTTCCCTGAAATCGTTCTGGCGGAGGTTTCTCGCACTGAGGGTGAGTTCCTCTTGCTCGAGCGCGGCTCGCGAAGTGAATATCGACACTCGCATGTTCCGGGGCGTTGACGAGCTCGTCGCGAAGCTGGAGTCGCCGAAAGTGAAGCACGCCTACCGCAAGAAGTTCCTGTTGCCCTTCATCCAAAAATACTCCGCCGCGCAGTGCCGCCAGGCGGTGTTGCGGCCTGGCGAGGCGATCAAGGCGCGCACGATTGACGTTGCGCGCCAGATGGCGAACGGGGGCGTGAAGCCGCCCGGCCCAGTCCAGAAGGCCAAGCGGGCGGGGGGGGGCGCCGGCGAATCTCGGGGGCGCTCGGTGAGCGAGCGCCTGTGCAGGGACGTGTTCTCGGAGCTGCCACTGGGGGCCGATGTTGTGACAAATCAAGCAATCGCCTACGTGAAGATTATCCCGGGCGCGTGGGCCAGGGCGAACACCATGGGGAAGAAGACCGAGACCCAGACGTTCGAGGAGGCGATTGCGGACTGGCCATACCTCTTCCGCGCCCCGACCAGCAACTACGGCGGCTTCTCCAAGCTCGACCTCGACCTGGCGAAATTCGAGGCGCTCCTGGGCGAGCACGGGCGCCGCCACTTCGGCGGGGATTTCATGGATTGGGGCGACGTCTTCAAAACAAAGGAGAAGTTGATCAAAGCCCGCGCGCGGGGCGACGTCGCGCCCGACGATTACGACGACTTCGAGGGCATTCCGCCGTTGGGCGAGGCAGCCGACACCTTCGCGGGAAGCCTGCAGCAGATCCTGAAGGTCGTCGCCCTCTCGGAGCGCGTCGACGAGGTAGAGGCCAGCGAGCGCGACGCGGGCCCCCTGCGTTTGCTGCTGAATCGCCATCTCGGCGCCTCTGCCACGCGCAAAGGCGACCTCTCCACCGTCGCCGTTGGGTTCTGGAGGAAGTTCGGCATGCCGGGGCGCAGGTGCGCCATGGGGCCGTCCCTGAGATGAACGCAACGAAAGATGACCGCCGAGCGATCCTGGCCAGCGACCCCGCGGCGTCTCAGGGGGGCGAGTTCGTCGTCGCCGAGGTCGACATCGAGGACTGCGTTCCCTCTCTGATGTGGAACGAGTTGGTGGATCGCGTCGGCGATGACGACCGCGACTGCCTTGCCGACCTCAATCTTATCGAGCTCTTTGTCAAGAACCAGCTGGTGTGGAAAACCTTCATGTCGGAGTGCCTGGGAGTCGACGTGGCCGAGGCGAAAAAAACGCTGCTGCGCTTGTTCTTCACCGGCCTCCCTACGAACGACATCCCGTTCCTATGGGCTCTACGGGCGCAGTTTGGCCTCGCCGCGAAGATCGTATTGTCCAGCCCGAAGTGCGAGTGCCTGGTCGAGAAGTTCAGCGAGCGGCAGAACCCCGCGGCCACGCGCCTGAGCTACGCCATGTTCGGGAGAGAGGATGCTATCCTCACCGCGTTTGAGGTGCAGCTGAAGTCATCTGTTCCCAGGGTAACCATTCTCTCGTACCAGTTCGACGGCGCAATCATCCAGGCCCCCGCCGACGAGCTTGACATGGTGGAGCAGGTCCTGCGCGACGTCGGCGAGCGGGAGAGGGTCGTCCTGAAGATGACGACGCCGCGAGGCGCCCCCGAGAGCCAGGCTGCGCTCTCGCGCAACTTATTAACGCCAATCTTTTGCATCCACAAAGAAATTTCTGTGATCGGTGGGAGGTGTCCGTTTCCATATCTCTCTCTCTCTCTCTCTCTCTCTCTCTCTTTTTGTCTCTCTTTTTTTCCCTCTCTCTCTCTCTCTCTCTCTCTCTCTCTCTCTCTCTCTCTCGCTCCCTCTCTTCCCCCTCTCATGCCGCGTCGCCAGCCATGGTTCCACCTTTCTCAACTGCCGCTTTGCCCGAGGGGAACTGTGCGTCAGGCATAACATTCCGCCGCCCCTCTCGCCTCTTCACAGTCGCCTGTTCTTTCTCTGAAGCAATGGCCGGCGTGACTGCGCTCCGCGATGCTCAACTCTTTCAGACCCAAGTCGATCAGGGTGTCGACTACCTGGCTGGTCTTCGCATTGCAGGATCCCCGTCGGTGAGCCCCCCCCCCGCGCGTGGCCTCGCCCACTCCGCCCGCCACCCGCACTCCCTCCACCCTGCCCCGTCCCTGCCAGCACTCCGCTTGTATCCAGATCCCAGGGAAAGTGGCGCTATGACGCAAACCGAGCTCTCGTCGCGCTGGCGAGTGGGCAATCCAGCTCTGGGGCAGGATTGTATTCGGCGGGGGGCTCGATCTCACGCGATCGACCTGCGATCGGGGTCGAATGTGGGCGTGGGCGCCCGATCCTGCCGCCGATCGCCGATCGCCGACCGCCGTGCTCTTTTTCGTGCTTCTCCAGAGCATGAAAAGAACAAACGATGAAACAAGAAAAAGTTGATAGCGCACAAGATAAACGACAATTGTAGAATAGTACAAAAAACAGAAAATACAGACACGCGAATGAAACGGAGGAAATGAAAGCGAAACAGAAACACAATCACGCAGAAAGCTGCAACTAAATCAAGCAAAAACAGCAGTTGAACACAAGTGGACAGAGGGAATTTACAAACGAACTAAGATATAACATGGCAAATCGAAAAGAAAAGAAAATAAAGCATCGAGGTCCCGCTGAACATCCAGGGCCTGCTCGCGTCCTATTTCAAATCCAGCGACGCGGAGCCCGCCGCGCGCGGGACGTTCGCGGCGTGCCCGACAATCGAGCACGCCGATAACGATCCCGTGCCAGTGGGCATGCATATGCAACTGAAACAACCACTCGCAAGAACTCAGCCGCCCCCCCCCCTTCCCCCCGTCGCCTGTCGCCTCCAAGCGTGAACCTACGGCGCTGTCGAGGAGAGGCGGGTGATATTATTTGTTCCAGAAAAGGGCGGGCCCGTGACACCCATGAGCGGCGTTGTCCCGCCCGCAGGTACTGCCGCACCACGCGAACCACTGGCTGCGCGGGTACCTCGTGGACGGTGAGGGCTTCCCATCAGCGCAGCCCGAGCTCCACGACGCCGCCCGCGTCCGCTTCAAGAGGGAAGCGCTGCGCTCCTCCATCCGCTTTATTGTAGGGGAGTCTTGGAGGCTGCGGGCAAGCATTCTGTAATCTATATATATATATATATATATATATATATATATATATATATATTGCGTCTCGGATAGTTTGAGGTGGTGCCGTGTACCTGTGTTGGTGTAGATCCGCGTTCGGGGGTCAAGATGGCTTTCGCTCAGCGTGCCTGCGCGTGAAATTTCGATGAGAGAGACCCAGTGATGTTTCGGTCTCAAATCCAACGTATAATCATGCGCATGGGATATGGATAGGGACTTGCGTCTCCAGAGGTCGGGTTTGTAGTTGCACCCGCTGCGCTTCGGTTTCCCAGGGTGGGGGCAGCGGGCGGATATCCGACGCGTAGTGGATATATATATATATATATATATATACATAGCCCGCGGAGGTTGCGGTCCATGGTCAGGGGGGCCGCGGGGGAGAACGTGCTCGCGTGGGGCAGTGTGGCGTGGCTGTGGGCGCAGGGCCTGGCGACGGTCGGGGAGAGATGGGCGGGGGGGGCGCGCGTTCACCGCTTCGCCGACTTAGGTCAGGCCAATGGTGTGCCCAGGATCGGTGGCCAGGGAGGCCGCGTGCGCCGATCCAGGACATGGGCCCGGCCCGATTTGGATCGGCGAGAATGCTGAATGGCAGCTCCCCGCTCTCCCACGACAGGTCGAGAGCGATTCTCCGGGCCCCGAGCTGGAGGCCATCGCGAGCGTGATGGCCGTGCTCAGCTTAGATGACGACTCGCCGTGACCGCGGCGGCGCCCTGAGGGGGGAGATTGGCGGGGCGAAGGTCGGGCGGGGCCCTCGCGTTATTAACTTGCATTATGCATTGGCGCCCGCATCGAGGATTACGGCGCGGGGAGGGCGCGCGGCGCGTCTGCCCCCCCGCCAGATGCGTCATCTCTCTGAGGTGTTTCGGACGCTTTACATAGCGGGTCCATGGGGGGCCCCACTGGGGGCATTGAGGCCCGAGCCCCGCTGCCGTTGCCGCATTGCCAGCAGGCAAGCGCCCCCTCGGTCCCTGTGCCCCTGCCGTTCGCAATGGCGTTCGAGTTCGCCTTCCTGCGCGACGTGCGTCCGGGCGCCCCTTTGCCTCAAGATCTGTTGTGGAGGGAGTTGAGCTCTTTTCAGTCAATTCGTTTGCAGGCTGGCCAGGACCGACGGATGGGGCGGGGTCGATCGAACAGCTCCGTTTGCCCTTTCGAGGCGGGGGGGGGGGGGGCGAGTCTTGAGGCCTTCAGCAGCGGGGTGCCCCGCTGGGATGGACGGCGCGGGGGCGTGCGGGGCTCGGGGGCTAGTGCTTCACTTCGCCCCCTTCCAGATCATAGTTTTTGGGTTTTCAGCATCGGGCCAGTGCCCCGTTTGGACGCTTGGATCCTCGCCCCAGGGTCGTCTGTGCATCAGCGTCCACGGCTGGCCCCGCATGAAGCACTACAACAAGACCATGCTCTTCTTCGCGGCGCCTGGCTTCGTTGGGCCTGTATGGTTGCCAACGGATCACACGCTGCTGCCGCTGGTCATTCGCCCGTGCGCGCGCATCAGGGTGGCCGTGCACTGCGTCGGGTACGACCGCGGAGTGACGTGCTCAGCGCGCGTCGGTCGGTCGATCGATCTGTCTCATGTCGATCGATCTCGATTACTGCAGCGACCGACGTCGATTGCGATATTGCGAACGATGCGCTGTCGGTATTACTGCCGATGTCCGCCATCGTCAACGGTTGCGCGGGGCGCTGAGGCTCGCGTCTGCACGCTGGTCTTCACCCCCGAGCACGGCGCGCCCTGGATCGACACGGTTGGCTGGGACACGACCTGGAAGGGCATGGAGAGGATCGTGCAGACGGTGCTCTCCGTGCCGCCGCATCGGTGCGTGATCTTCCAGGCGGGCACCTTGCCCGCTGCTGTTCGCGCGGCCAGATCGATCGGCTCGAACCGATCAGCTCGGACTGGGTCGGGTCGATCGGGTCGGATCGACATCTGGGCGTGTCGTTGAAGTTAAGGTGGGCGGGAACCAGCCGACCAACCGCCAGCACGTCGGGCCGACCTTCGGACTGCGCCCGTGAGAGGCGCGCCCAGGCGCTTGCGCGCGGGGGAGCTAGCCCAGCGCCGCATGGGCGGCGCGCGGAACCACTTTCCTCAATCTTGTTGCACTTGAAGATATAAGTTTATCATTTCCGAAAAGCGGGCGCCCATTGCGCCTCTGCGAAGTCAATCACCGTGGTATCTTGCCCCCCCCCATAACGCTCCCTCCGTCGAGCTAACAAGTTCTCCGAAGATCTTACTGCGCCCGAAATGTAATTTATCGTTTCCGAAAAACGGGTGGGAGACGCCCCGCGCGGGGCGCGCTTCGGTGTTGTGTTATTTTTTTTTCGAAGCGATTTCTGAGCGTGCACGTTCGGCGAGATCGACTTGGTCCAGGCGTTGCCTATATTTTTTTTTGCGGGGGCGCGGACGGGGAGCTCCGCTGTGAGATCTTGCGCGCCCATGGCACATTCAGTTCGTCACTCGTCGCATATGCGCCTACGTGTCAGCACTTCTTATGCGGTAGCCGCTTAGGCTCGATCGCCTCTCGCGGCCCATCGCCGCCGACGCCCTGCGCAGGCGGCGAGCCCCCAGCGGCATAGCCAGCGCAGACCGCCTCTTCAAGCCAGGGCCTGGCCTTCAACAAGACATCGACCTAGATGGCCCTTTTGAAACCCACTTGTGGAACTGCGCGCGCTGCAATTGCAAGCTCGTCGCACGCGCGGGCATGGCCTCGCGCCCAGGCACGACTTGCATCCTCCGCGACTTGCGCGGCACGAATGAGATATCCGTCCGACAGTGGAGGTGCCAGGGCAGGAACTGCATGCTCACCTACGGCCCTAACTTCGCGTGGATCGACGGCAAGAAGGTCAACACCGCTTCGCTGAACGATTTCGACAAGATCGGCGTCGTGTTTGTAAGCAACAAGCGAGCCTTCACTCTGCGGTACCTGAGGTACCACGAGAAGGCCATGTTCAGGATGTGCACCTCGGCAACGGGCACCGACTGGGTGATGAAGGAGACGTTCGCCGACAAGTCCCAGCGCGCCTACGGCGGGGAGTTCTTGCACGACTACAGGAAGCTGCACTTGGGGGGCATCTTATATCTGCTCGCAGTGCAAGAGATGGAACCGGTCGGGGAGCATTTGAACATCGTGCTCGGCGAGGAGATTAGCGCCGCCGCGCTCACGAAGTTTGACGGGTACCTGCGCGACTGCGTCTTCCCCGATCCCAGGCCCAACAAGGTGCCCCTGCTCATTGGGGACGGGCGCGAGAAGGTTGCCATGAAGTGCCCCAAGCCCGTTGCAGGGAGGTCATCCGCCGTCACGAAGAGGCCCGCCGGCATGAAGAGACGCTCAATGAAGAGGAGCGTGGTCAAGAAGCCGCCCGCCATGAAGGGGGCGATGAAGAAGGTGCGGAAATTCTATCTGAAAAAACTTGCCCTCAAGAAGAAGAGCGCGGCGACTCAGAGAGGCAATGCTACCGCGACGTTGGGATACAAGCGCAAGCCCCCCCGCGGTCAGCATCGCAACTACGGGTGGTACATGGTCGTCGCGCCGCAGGGGCGGGTCGTCGCCGCCATCGAGCAGGCGGTGCCCGAGGGCAACGGCGTCGCTGCCGCGGCGCTCGGGAGGGCCATTGTCAACCACCCAAAGGTCGACACCTTTGCATATGACCGATGCTGCTCGTTCTACCAGTCTGCCATGAAGATGGTCGCGTTCAAGCCAATCAAATATTGGACCGTGGACTGGATGCACGCCAAGCGGCACTCGGACACCTGCCCGTGCAATCCGTACCACATCCGCAGGCTGAAGCTCAGGCTGAAGGGCGTGAACACGCAGGCGGCAGAGCAGACCTTCAGCTGGTTCAAGGGGTACTCGCGCATCCTGAACGAGATGTCGCCTCTGCGGCATCAATTCATGGTTTTGTACTTCTGCAAGCTCCACAACCAGTGCATTGCCGAGCGCCGAGCGGACTACCTTCCACCGATGGCGGCCGTCGTGTCCAGCGGCATGAGGGTCGGCCACTACGGGTGCTAGTCGTGCCCAGCATCATTCGGCGTTAGAGATTTCAGTGAGAGCGAGCATGTGCGCCATTGCGAAAATCTGTATGAATGAGAATCTTTCCGACTAGACAGCTGGGCGGCGGGGAGTAGGGTGGTTGACTAGTCCGATATGCGGCGCCGCCGCGGCAGCGGTCACGTTGCGAAAAAAAAGACGACCTTCCTGCCCGCCTCGTCTTCCTCCTACACACAGACACACACGCGCGCGCGACTCCACGCGCACACACGAACGGAAACTAGAGAGAAGAAGAAAGCAAAGAAGAGCGAAGAAATGGCACAACATACCGCATACTTCACACACTCCTGGTTCTCACCGAGCACCGCCGCCACCCCTTGTCCACCACCGCGATTACCGCCACCACCCTCTGGCACCCCAAAGGGAATAGCGACGAGGAGCTAGAGGAAGGAGATGATGAGAATGAGGCCGAAGGCTGGACGCGCCCGAGTGTCTCGTGCAGCGCGCCAGGCACGGGCCCGCATCTTCTCCACTCACACAGTTAACACACAAAAAGTGTGCGCGGCGCCGAGGCGAGAATGACGCTTTTGAAAAAACGTACGCGGCGCCGAAGCGAGAGTGCACAATGGAAAGAAGTGGTATGGCAAACCGCATACTCCACAATCCCCTGGCCTCGAGGATTTCATCCATTCAAGGAACCACGATTCCTATTGTGACCCAAGCAGATCACACAAGGGGTAACACGGGCGAGACACCTGGGGCGAAGCGTCGCAAGGCACCTGGAGATGTCAGCGTGGACAAGGATTCCCCAATTCAGGTCCCCGAAATGACAGAGCATATGATTGATGAGCAGCAGCAGCCGGCTGAGAGTCAGGGTTCTGGACCATTTCCGATTCCGAACATATCCCCGCGCAGCGGTGGGAGAAGATCCCTATGAAGATCGTTTTAGCATCCAGGTTGCGTTGCCGATCAAGAAGCAGTTTAGGATCTGGTATAACCTCCCGCACATGCAGCTCAGCCAAGAGTGGCTGTTGGGCCATAGGGTGGAGGTGCTATCCCGCAGCCGAAAACAAAGGCCCAGGGAAAACACATAGGCTAGAGGGATAGTGCCAACGATCAGTATGCGCAGGATGTTCACACATGTGTCAACATTGTAGCCTCAAATTGCTTTGCTCCGAATGCTAAGACATGAAGGAGCATAACTGCCGCCACCTCGCACTTTTGGAATGACATTAGGCAGACGTGGAGGAAGGATTTGCCAACGAGAAGAGGTTGCGTGAACAGTTGGCCGCGCAGGTTCGCATTTTCAAGGCTGAGAAGGACGAACCTACTCGTCGAACTTATACTGCAGAGGAATCCTTCCAATGTCGCTCGTCGGGCACAACTGAACCAATTTGTTGTTCCAGGAGCAGCCCAGTCCAAATGTCTTTGATGGAGGCAAGAAGGTATTTGAACAACTAACAGAACAGAGGCTCCGAGAAACAAGAAGCCTAGAGGCAGGAGAAACGATTGCGAAAGAGGCCCGGATGCAACGCATATTGCAGAACGTTGAACACGGAACAAGGGAATCTCATGGTCGGCAGAATCTGCATTGCAAGAGAAAAAGATACAGGCAACTGCCATGGTCCAACGCGCAAGGGAAGAATCCATATCGATGGTGCAACATATGAGCGTTCTTGGGCATAATGCTACTAATCGGGCAGAACAGGTAGATACTGATTTGCATATGGCCACTGAAGACCTTGAGCGGCAAAGGGAGGCACATGCTGACTTGCCTGCACTCTACGAGTCCCGTGGCGCGGCCGTGCTCGGCGATGGAGGAATGCCAGTGGCGCCTCGTGCTCTGCCTGTATCGCGAAGCGATCTTCAGACAGCCTCAATTTCCAGGACGACACAGAAGGGTGCATCTTCTTCAGAGGACGGTAGGATGAGTGGAACCGTGACCGAGGCTCAGTTTGTAGCGCCGGACAATTCTTTGCACCATGCCCCGGAGGGTCGGCCGCAGCTGCGAGTTGCAGTGGCTTCGGGAAATGCGAAACAATTTTTGCAGTAGCCCCAGGTCGTCTGAATGTGCCCAATGTTCTTCGCCGTGTTGCGACAATCGCATATGTTCGATGATGAGTTGCTGTGGACATTGTGCTCGGAGCACGTCGGGGGCCCGAGCGGGCGCAGAGAGAACGCGTCAAAAACAAGAACGCTGTCCGATACAATGGAATCGGAGCGTATGCGCCCGGGACATGCAGAGAAACCATTTCGCGAGATTCCGACGTTCCCCGCATTTCTCAAATAATCTTCTTGAAGCTTGCCGATCGCATCGGAAGACCCGCCTAATCAACCAAATCCCTGCATCGTCTCAGCTGGAGGGGGGGCGGTGGCAGAGGGGGGCCTCCCGACGGGAATGGCGACGGAGGAGGAGTCGGTGATGGGGGTGATCGTGGACCTTTAACAGATCGTTTGGAACTCTGGAAATACGCGGGAATATCGTCGGCTACCAAAGTAATGCCGATTCCTGGCGCGACAATTTTTTGAGAGAGTGGAAGCTGCATGCGACAAGGGTGATCTCATCATATTCGTCCGACGTATGTCGTGCAACGCCATGTGCCGCGCAGGCGTTCGATCTTGGAGTAGACGCAAAGGTATTGCAGAAGTCAGGCAAGTACGAGCGTATCTACATGATGATTGCTTCTGACCTTACAGAGAAGTTCACCAATGCGAAACCAAAGAAGGACCCGCCTCCACATCCGGTTCATCTCATCGCGCGGGCGCTTCGCATGGAGCACGAGGCGCGCGGCGAATCTCGCTTACTCACTGGGCGAGAGATGATGCACCTAATATGTCGATGACTTTCAATCCATGCAGAACATGGCAGGGGCGTGGTCGCAACGAGTGGATGGCGCTGCGCGGTGGCTTCGGCGATAGTTCTGGCCCGCCCCCCGAAATGGCAGCCGCCAGTCGAGAACATTGTTATGTGCAAATGAAGCTGTCCCCGAAGATGAACAGGGCCATTGCGCGCTATGGCGTGAGTGGCGGCCCACTAGGATCAGGCGTCAAAACATATGAGTGGCTATCTTGGCAACTGCAGAATATTTTGACAAAAAAACGAGAGGAGCGAACGTGATCTCGATTGTCGAAAGAGAACTCTCAACGCAAGGTGCAAGGTAAAGGATAAACACGCAGCCCCTGGTCCTGTCGACCAGGAGGAAGTGGGGAAGACCGCGGACAGCTTGAAAAACAGGCGGTTGTAGTAAGACGTCCTATGCAGGCATGTTGAAAAAGGTGGTTTTTGACCGCGCGAGGAGCAAGGGGGTCCATTCGATCATCAGAAGCCTGCGGCAGCTCCGGCGACCCCGTCAGTTGTGGAGAAGCAAGATAAGGGCAATAACGCAGGCATCAAACGCAGACCGGCTACCCCGGGGCCCAATGGCAGCGGGGGTTTGTCCGCGGGTTCGATTGAGAAACAACAGAAGGAGGTGTTTTGTTACGCCTTCTCGAGAGGCAGGTGCCTTGGCCGGCGCAATGGCCCTCCCTGTTGCCGCGCGCGCAGGAGACAGACTCTTGAGAACGTTGTGTAACCGGACAAGTGGAGGCCAGCTGTGCAGGAATCTGGCAAGCAGGTATAAGGGCGCGCTCAAAAAAATGCGGAATCTGCGGCGGCTAACGTAGCGATGGCATTTTCCGCGGCTGGTTCTGACGCTGGCAGCGAGAAGGGCAGCCAGCAAAGTACCAGTGGCATAGGGATTTGTAAAGGCAAAGGAGAAGCGCCATGCTGGAACTGGACGGAGAAGGGCGAATTTTCTTTTGGCACCCGATGCCGATTCCGTGCCATCACTCCTGGACACCTGTGACTATGGCTCAGCTACCTGCTCCCTGGGGTGCGCTGATCACCTGTATTTTAATATCATGATTATGGCAGTGATTCTGTTCCGATGCGTGCTTTCCGCCTCTGCGTGCGCGCGACGCCGAATACGGAGTCGTTGCAGCCGCAGGCCATGCCCAGAGAGGGCATAGTATGGTCATGATGCTTGTCCAGCACCGTTGCAGTTCGGTACGTACTCCGACGCGTCGGTGTCTGTTGATGAGAAACGTTTTTTCCAGTGGTGCCCCCCATCTAGCACCCGCGCCCTGCGCGGGATACATCAGGGATACTGTAGACCCAGCGCCTGTCATAATCTCAGCTGCGTCGGAATGGGAGGGCCCTCTCCACTCCATGCTGAATGCCGTTTCTGCTGACGGAGGCCATCGAGATAATGCGTGGTGTAAGCCCAAGGCCGAGTTGTGTGTGAAGGCTGCTTTTTCCGCGCCCGGCGGCTTAATTGTCCGGTCTCGCCATCTCCCTAAAAGTCCCGCTGCGACTCTGAGGAGACCCCGGGTAGGGAAGGCACTCCCGTCGTTTAAAAATGACAGATGGCTTTTCCCTCAGGGAACAATATCGAAGATGGCCCTTTCATCGAACGCGTCACTGTCTAAGGCCATATCCAAGGCGTCTAAGCTTGAGAGTGAGGTTTGGCGGCGACGCGGCCGTCGGAAATACAAGACATGACCGCGTCGGCCTGGGTTCAATGCCTCTCATCGTTGACGCCGGCCGCGGATTCAACTTGGCTGCTGAGCGGTATATCTGGAGCGCCAATGCAATTGATAAGATCAGGAAGCCCTTCCCTGGGATTGCCCTGAGTACTGCCGGAGGTTCTAGCGTGGTGGCGCTCGGTTCAGTGGGCGTGGCGGGCAACGCGCTTCAAACTGGTCATGTCAAAGCGCTCGACATGCCAGAAATTCCGAGGGCACTTTCGCTTGGGGAACGATGCATGGAACATGGATTCAGTCTTTACTGGCCTGCTCGTTAAACCTCGTATTTACCCCTGCCCGACGGACAGATAATTAATTTGACGGTCGATGGGGCAATGCCGTACCTCGCACTGTCGGGAGGAGAGGCCTTCGGCCGATGGAGCTGTGCAGTCGCTCGAGGTGCAGTTGCCCTGGAGAGGTGTGGTTGCGTGATGCTGGTCGCTGCGAGCTTTCTGGGCTATGTAGAAGCGGTGGGAGGATTTCCCGCTGATTCCATCCGAACCCGCATAACAATAGTTTTTGCGCACTCAAGAGCTGATTTCAACGCGCATGTGCCAATGTGGACGACCGATCAAATTGGGCGATGATTTTCCATCAGAGGTACCTGTGGACGTCAGTGATTATCTTTATTGCGAGCTTGCGATTGCCCGAAAACGGGGTTGGTCGCGTTGTGCACCGAGCGTTCTCAATGCTATCCTGTTGCCGTCGATTCAGTCGATGGTTTGCGGATCGGGGAAGCGCGAGCGAACCTACTTTGACTGTCTTGGGATCCGCCATATCATGGAGATGATGGGTGCCTTGATTTTACCCCCGCCCCCGCTGGGCCAGAGGCAGCTGAGATCGCTGGCCAAGGCGACGAAGAGTCAGTGGATGTCGCTGGGCCACCTGTAGAGCCAGAGAACGTTCGCGTTGTGATGTCGAATGCCGGGCGTCTAACGCGAGACGCGGTCTTCGTCCAACATCTTCTGGCGCATCTCCTCAGTACTCCGTTTTGCGAGACGCCCAGAATATCGAAGGCCCTTCGGTTGCGTCGCCGGAAGAGGCAGTGCAAAGGGCTAGAATTTCCCGGGCCTGATGCTGATCCTCGTTGCTTTGGACACCTCGCCGCCATTGGTCGCTGTTTCGCGGCTGACGAGCTATCGCAGATACTTCGCGGAGAAAATGCGTGCGTGAAGTTTCGCGATTGGTTCCGGAAGTTCATTCCAGCGCAAGGTTTTCATGGTGAGGCAGCGGTGCGCGTCTGCAGTTTCTCGGTGAATCTGAAAGCCCCGGGAGGAGAATTTGCGTGCTGTTTCGCGGATGGTGCCCGCGATCGTGCGAATGCTTGCCGGGAACTTGAGATTGCGCAGGATGCCGCCATCCCGGGGGGAAGAGATGCGCGGCGGTTGCCGAGAGATCGGACGGTGTAGTGCAATGCGCGGTAGGACAAGGATGGAGAGTCCAATTGGCAGACCAGGTTTGGATCTCACTTCTCCTCAGCACTTCTTCCTTTCGGACCCCTGATCCGCTGCGAGCCTCCACCCGAATCGTGATATCAGGTTGCTGAGGCAGGCGTTTCCATGGTCCCGGGGGTATGTCTGGGGCATGCGCGCAAAACGGGGGGCTCGTTGGACCAGAAAGTTATGTTGCTCCCTTGGGGTCGCTCGAAGGGCAGGGCGTGATGACTGGGCGCAGACCCGACGGCGCTCGACCTGTCATTGGAAGATCAGAACAAGTCTACAGTGGCATTCTTGACCCTATGGCGTCGGATCATGAGCCTGAATTTCCGATGAAAGACGCTTGGGGGGCCCTCGCCCGCATTGCTTCGGTGACGGTGCCGCCCAAGGAAGCGGCTGGCGATTCGCCCTGTTCTGGAACTTTGAAGAGATTGCAATTGTGGTACTGCAAGAGTCAGGAACAGTATGCATCGAGTGGCCCGCGGCTTGCCGGTGCTGGCGAGGCCCGCGAGTGCGGGATTTCTTTCGTGCTAACCAATCTCATAGATGTAGATTGCACGGATGTGCAAATAGACTGACAGACATGCTGGGACACTTTGTGAAACAAAACCCTGGGCAATCGCATCGACGTCGTCGGAGGTCACGGATGGATTGCGCCGTTGTTGAGATGGAATGCGAGCGCGTGTCGCGGCAAGAGGAACGACTTGCAAATCAGCCGGGGATTGCGCCGACGCGCTTGCAAAGCATTTTCATGATGGTCTTGCGCGTGCCTCTCGTGTGCGTATTGCTATGTCCACGTGCAATCCGAATGCGCGCGCCGCCGTTGTCGTTTCGGCTCAAGGGCCCGCGGTCGCAGCGACCGCCGGCCCGCGAACTGGGCCGCCCCTCGGGCGGCCGTTACTTCCCCACTCTTGCTGCTTTGCTGAGTCGCTCCTCGCTTGCGCCGCATTGACTTTCGCCGTGTACCAGACAGCTGCAGCAATCAGAAAGCGCGTTAAGTTTGTGCGTGCGGTTCCTGATGTAGAGGAACCGCCGCGGCAAATTACCAGATGGAAGGATCGATCGGTCGGTCATTAAGAGAAGATGGGCGCAGGCGCGGACTCGATCCAGAGGCATGGCACTGCCCCGCTATCTGACCACAATTCGAATAGCACGAACCAGGCGATGTTCAGTTGCATGACTGGCTTGGCCGGAGAAGCCGCTGACAGGTTCGTGGCCCGCCCTTCTCTCGCAGTGACCACGGCTGACATTATTGGAGACGTTGAGGTGGCCGATGTTTCCATGGGAGGAGGTCCCGCTGGTCGCGCAGGAGTGAGTGCCAAGGTGGGTGATGTTCCAACTGGTCAAGGATCAGTGGGCGGCTCGTATCAGCCTGCTGGTGACAGGGGAAAACCGAATCCCTCCGCCACCAGCTCAGCTGGTGGAGGAGGTGATGAGGGGATCCCGCCGGCAGGACCACCAACAGCTGGAACTCAGACTTCTGGGCCAATGGAAGTGGAGAAGGATCCCGACTAATTTGCCCGAGGCCCCTGGAACATCGTGCAGTGGCAGAAGGCAATGATTCAGGTCTCTGAGGGCATCGAAGGTAAGAATGCAGAGAGGGTTCTCGGCCTTCCGGAATGGAACCAAGTGGTTGAGGACATATTGAAGTTGTGCATTGACGTAACGAGCCCGGTAACTTCCGACGTCAATCTCCTCCCATTTCACAAGGAGTGCCAAGCCATGGCCGCCACTGCGGAGGCAAATGGCCACGCGTGGGTTCCTGTCATCGGAGAGGATCTTTTCTCGGCGTATAACACGGGTAAATTCCCGGATCAGTTCATGAAGCCAATGGAAAAGACGTCGTACAAAACCGGCAACAGGGAAATGCGCAAACATCGAAACATGGTGTCTCTGATTGTTGGCGATTCGACGACGACGACGGCGCCGTAGCGCCGCGCACATTCGTCTCAATATTAGAAAGAGGTTCACGGATTGAGGGCGGTTCCTTTTCATAATGTGGTTCTCATTCTATCGCCGCGCGCATTCGTTTTAAAGAGTTTTAATCGTTTCCGTTTTCCAATGGTCAGCATACCAGGACGGGCGTTTTAGAACGACTCAGGATTGTCAAGGCGCAGCACTTTCGTTGGTTCGCGATGTTGAAGTCCTAGAAATGGCGTTCTTGCGCGTTTCAGGATCGTTCAGACGCAACAATCAGGTTGACTCGCGGCGTTGGAGTCCCGAGAGTGATGTTTTGGTAAGCTTCAGGGTCTTAAAACAGTTGTCTCCCAACGAGGCATTTCTCTCTGTGGAAAAGAATCCTTCTAGGTGTTTCTGAAGAGCTTGGAGGGAAGGTGTATTCCAACATCGTTGTTGAATCTTGGGTTTGCAGTGGTCCCTCCGCCTTCCTTCTCCCGCCTCCCTTCTCCTTCCCTTATCTTCCCCTTCTCTCCCAACTCCTGTTGTAATCCAACATCGTTGATGAATCTTGGGTTTGCAGTGGTCCTCCTCCTCCCTTTTCCTGGGTGCATGGATGCAGCGTATGTCCATAAGTCCAATCCAGGAGCAGAGAGGGGGAACAAGTAAGATTAGCCCAGGGGCTAAGGGCGCGCCTGAGGAGAAGAAGGAAGGCCGAGAGGAGGGAGGACAAGAGAGAAGAAAAAGGTATGTGCCCCGATCCTCTCACGCTCCCCGCGCCTCCGTGAAGTTAAACTCCAAGAGGGCCCTACGACATATTTCTTGCTGCTGGCGCTGCGAAGGGACAGGGGAGGGGCGTCTCAGCTTTTGCGGGGTGCTGCAGAAGACGCGCGCTGCGAAACACCTTAGAGGTAGCGACATCGTAGGCGACAGGCGCTTTGAATTCAAAGTAGTGTTCCAGGAGAGACCGCATGGCGTCTCGGTCGAGATGGCTCTCCGCTCAATCTCGGCGCGATCCGGCGTTGGCCGTGCTGACTCGCGTTGAGGAGGCTTGCGACACCGAGTCAGCACTGTTCCGCTTGTGCTTCCAAGCCACCGCCAGGCTACATCCGCCTGTCCTTTGTGCACCCAGCCGGATTCCTATCTCGTGCTGTCGCCACATACGTCATCACACTCTTCGTCGTCGTTGTCGCCTCTCTCTCGTTGTTTCTGTGGCTCTTCGCACCAGTTCTTCCTGCATCGATTGGTTTTGTCTGTTGAGGTGGATGAGGGTGAGGAAGGGAAGGAGGATGAGGATGAGGATGAGGATGAGGATGAGGATGAGGATGAGGATGAGGATGATGATGATGATGATGATGATGATGATGATGAGGAGGAGGAGGAGGAGGAGGAGGAGGAGGAGGAGGAGGAGGAGGAGAAGGAGGAGAGGAGGAGGAGGGGAGGAGGGGGGGGGAGGGGGGGGAGGAGGAGGAGGAGGAGGCTGGGACGGGAAATGAGAGGACGAGGGGCATCTTGTCCTAGGCTTCTATGGGAAGCCAACACGGACAGGGCCCAGTGCCGACTGGAGCACGTGCAAGCACTGGGGGCCCGCTCGTCGTGCGTCGCTTCCTGCGTCTGAGCCCCTGGTTTCTCTCAGGGCGTGGGGCGTCTGGGTGCCCCCGCTGGAGGAGGAGGAGGAGGAGGAGGAGGAGGAGGACGAGGACGAGGAAGAGGACGAGGAGGAGGAGGAGGAGGAGGAGGCTTTTTCTCAGGGCTCCGCGTGCCTCTTTCTTGGTGGCAAGGCGGTTCATTATATGCTCGCCCTTTGCGCCTCTCCCCTAAGTTGTCGGAGGTTGATAGGCCTCCTACCCTGACACGTCGATTAGCGAATTGGCCGTTTTCGGTTCGCGAGAGCGCGTCGCGGCCGTCATTTTTGCGGGTCCAGGTCCGTCGGTGCCGGTCCGAGGCCGTTGTCACCAGAAAGGGTGGCTTACTAAAAGGAGGTTTGTCCACCGCCGAAGTTGCCCATGCGCCGCCTCCCAGTCCCACTCCCTCCCTTGCTGTCCTGTGCTGAGCGACCACCCACGCTGCGCTTCTCGGCACCCTCTCAGCACCGCACGTTTCTGTGACCCTCTCATGGATCTGCGCCTCCCTCCCCCGGCCGGCAGGCGCCGCAGGCGTGCCCGCTGGAAGTTCCGCGAGGTCGGTGGGGGGGGGAGGGCGCAGATGGGGCAGGAGGGCCCAAGTGAACAGGCATGCGGGGCAACGGCCACTTTCACGCCTGTCCTGGAGTGGGACAGCTCGGATACTAGGATGATAGTGACTACTGATCGGATGAGGAGGACAAGGATAAAGAGGAGGAGGAGGAGGAGAATGAGGAGGAGAAGGAGGAGGAGAAGGAGGAGGAGGAGGAGGAGGAGGAGGAGGAAGGAAGAACATGAGAAGGACGACGAGCTATTCAAGTGGCTTAAGCCATTCCGCCGACCCCCAGAAGAAGGACGAAGCTCACGAATGAGGTCTTTTGTGGCCTTTGTGGGCGTCCTGGTCTCGTTGTGCCGGCATGACCATGGAGTGATTTCTCAGAGCGCGGGTGCAATTGCGGTTGGATGCCGCTCAAGGGAAGTTGGCGTGCACCAAGTGTTGCAATGCATGAGTGCCAAGAGATCGCGGCAGAGCGTGAGTGCGCGGTGTTGAGGCGTTCCGCGGGGGGTCGCCGCGCTCTCGCTCGAGGCATTTCCACGATTCGATCCAGCATGGCTCCCGCTTATAAGCCCTGGAAATCTACCAGCGAATCGTGCTCGCGCCCTGGTGCTGGCTACCTCCTCCGTCGGGCAAGGGGCGCCCAGACCTTTTCCAGAGCACAGTTCGACAACAGAAGTGTAATCAAATGGCTTGTTTGCGTCTGACCCCTCCTCGCTCCTCTCTCCTCCCTCTCGGAGCCCAGAGCTTCGAGGACGTCTCCGGCAAAACGGGCCAGACCACCTCTGGCGCGGCATCTCGGAGCCCACAGTTGCGAGGATGTCTCAAGCGAGACGCGCCAGACGACCTCGCGCACATTTTCTGAGAGCCAAGAGTTGCGAGGATTTTTTTGGCGAGACGAGCCAGACCACCTTGCGCACATTTTCTGCGAGGTCACAGTTGCGAGGATGCTTCAGGCGAAACGAGCTGGACCACCTCGCGCACATCTTCAAGGAGCCCAGAGTTGCGAGGATGTGTCAGGCGAAACGGGCTAGAACTTCGCGCGCAGCATCTCGTAGCCCCGAATGGCGAGGATGTCTCAGGCGATTCTGGCTGGACCACCTCGCGTGCGACATCTGAGAGCTCAGAGTTGCGAGGATGTCTCAGGCGGCGCCCAGACCCCTTCCAGAACGCAGTTCGATAACGGGAATGTGTAATCAAATGGTGATAGGTTGTACCGCCTGCCACGGCCCCGCTTCCTCTTTACGCGCATGCACACCCGATGCGGCCTAGAGAGCTGGGGCGCCGTTGTCAGGGGTCTCCAGATCGGTGTTGGCTCCTACTTCGTCGAAGGTAGGAAGCGCGCTTGCGACAAGCGTGACAACAAGGGCGTTGGCAAAAGGCGATACAACCCGCTTGGACTTTTGCTGAGAGTTCATGGCCGATCTGTGGTGCTGGAGCTTCAACATCAAGAAAATATTGCTGGTGGGAAGGTATAAATGTGGACTGGGATCAGGTCTGGCGCAAGCAGCAGACAGAGGACACTCGCAGGCAGGAGACGCGGGAACGCGAGGCTGCCGAGCACGGCACAGGGCCCGACACAGGCGGCAAGCCTGGCAGGCGCCGCTTTGACACGGCCTGGGACGACGCCCCCAGTGCCCGCCCTCGGCGCCAAACAATTGCTGCAGCCACCACTACCCGGCTGCACTTGGCACCTCTATGGGGCGTGCTGCCCGCGGGCACCGCGCCACTCCACATGGCCTTCCTCTCTTCTCTCCTCTCCTCCTTGCGACGTACCTCCCGGGTGGGAGGCGCGTCGCGCACATACTGCCCCTTGCACCATTTCGGTGCCTCCCTGCTGCACACGTTTGGCCGCTCATTGGGTTGCCCAGCATCGTTACCAGGCTTCTGCACCTCCCGGTGGCCCCGCCGCCGCCCCCTCGCGGCGTACCTCCCGAGTGGGACGCGAGTCCTTCACATTCTGTTCCCTGCGCCATTTCGGCGCTTCTCTGCTGCACATCGCTGCACCGACCACTGGGCCGCCCAGCGTCGTCACCCGGCTTTCGCACATTCGGCATTACCCATGCCGCTGTCCGCGAGGTAACTCCCGGGTTGGACGCGCGTCGCTCATTCTCGGTCCCCTGCACCACTTGGGTTCTTCCCCGTCGGATCCCGATGGACCGCCCATCGGGTCTTGCGTTCGGTACCCGGCTTCTGCACCTCACGGCGCGCCCCGCCGCCGCCCTCCCGCGACGTACCTCCCGTGTGGGACGCGCGTCGCTCTTTTCCTGGCCCCTGCGCCATGTCGGCGCTTCTCTGCTACGCCACGCTGTGCCGCCGTTTGGGCCGCCCAGTTCCGTTACCCGACTTCTGCACCTCCTGGGGCTCCCCACCGCCGCCCCCTCGCGACGTACCGCCCGTGTGCGACGCGCGTCGCTCACTCCTTGCCCCCTGCGCCTTTTCGGTGCTTCTCTGCTACTCCGCGCTGTTCCGCCCTCTGGGCCGCCCAGCGGCGGTACCTGGCTTCTGAATCTCCCGGTGTTCCCCGCCGCCGCTCCTGGCGTCGTACCTCCCGTGTGGGACGCCCGTCGCTCGTTCACCGTCCGTCCCCTGCGGCACTTCGGTGCTTCTCTGGCGCACCACGCTGGCCCGCGTGTGTGCCGCCCTGCCTTGCTACCTGGCTTCCGCACCCGTCTGTGCTCCCCTACTTCCGCGGCGGCCCCGCGCTTTCTCTTCCCGTTGCGGTGCTGTTCCGCCCTGCTTCTGTGGGCCCCCGGGACGGTATGCCCGCCGCCACTTGTTCCTCCCCTCTCCGCCCTGTCGCCCCCTGACTGCCCTGGGCGGCCACTGTCCTCTCTGCTGGGCGGTCCGGTCGCGTTGCCGCTTCGCCCGCTGCCTCACGTCGCTTCTCCCTCACGTCGCTTGTTCGCCCCGCAGCCCGCGGGCGCCTGGGACGCTTCGCCCGCTGCCTCCCGCCCCACCTCTCCGCCCCTCGGCCACCAGACTTCGGGCGGTCACGCTGAAGTGCCCCTGTCACTGCCTGCCATCCGCTGCTCCCGCCCCCGCACGGCTCAGTGCTGTGCCTTCTCCTCGGGGCGCCGCGGTAAGTTGTTCGCGGTGTTTCCTGTGCTCCCCCAGCCCCTGGCTGGCGGCCACCCCCCGCCACTCTTGCCACCTTGGTTCGCCACGGCCGCCCACCGCGCACTGGCCCTGCGAGCCTGGCTGCTGCTGCCCGC
This sequence comes from Prorocentrum cordatum, assembly GCA_963575745.1. NCBI lineage: Eukaryota > Dinophyceae > Prorocentrales > Prorocentraceae > Prorocentrum > Prorocentrum cordatum. The sequence goes on from CAUYUJ010017082.1 coordinate 194,841, forward strand.
TCGGTTGCTCATCGCCGAATTCTTCGGCGTCTGAGCGTCCCTCCTTCCTCTTGGCCGTCCCCCTCCATCCTTGCATGCCGGCCAATTCGCTAGTTAGTGCCCCTACCTAGCTGATCGCTGGTGCGGGTTTCGCCGCCTCGCCGCTGACGAAAAAAGTGCAATCAAATGTTTTTTTTTAAATCTGACCTCTCCTCGGAGCCCAGAGTTTTGAGAATGTCTCAGGCGAAGCGGACCATATCATCTCGCCCGCAGCATCTCGGAGCCCCGAGTTGCGATGATGTCTCAAGCGAAACAGCCTGGTCTACTTCTTGCGCGGCATATCGGAGCTGCGGGGTGCGAGGATGTTTCAAGCGAAAGGCGCCAGACTTCCTCTCGCGCGGCAGCTCGGAGCTCAGAGTTGCGAGGATGGCTCAAGCGTAACGCGCCGACCACCTCACGTGCGGTAGCTCGGACCCTGGAGTTGCGAAAATGTTTCAACCGAAGCGCGCCAGGCCGACATTCGCGCGACATCTCGGAGCTCAGAGTTGTGATGAAGTCGCAAGCGAAACGCGCCTGACCACCTTGCGCGCGGCAGCTCGGAGCGCAGAGTTGTGAGAATGTCTCAGGCGAAACTCGCCAGACCACCTCGCGCGCGGCCTCTCGGAACTCAGAATTGGGAGGATGTCCCAGACAAAACTCGCCAGACCACCTCGCGCACGGCATCTCGGGGCTTAGATTTTCGAGGATGTCTTAAGCGAAACCGCCCGGACCACCTTGCGCGTGGCGTCCCGGAGCCAAGGTTCTAGAGGATAGCTCTGGCGAAACCGCCAATCCCGTACAACTCAGAAACGAGAGTTGTGAGTATGTCTTAGGCGAAACGGCCTGGACCAGAAGATTTTTGGGGATGTCTCTTTTCCCCTTTCTTTCGGCCATCCGCGCGCGGCGGGGCACGGTCGGACGGGGCTAGGACGAGGACAACTCCGTCCCAGAGCATTCCAGAACGCTCTCAGCGTGTTCCGGAACGCTCTGAGAAGGCCGCCGCGCCCGAGACATCCTCCAGACCTGCGGGATCACAGAGAGTCTCGACTTATCCTCAGCCGATGTTATCCTCGTCCTGGCTTCGTCTTGCCCGGGGGTGCTGCGAGGCATCCTCCCGCCCGGCGCCGCCTGGGCCGCGGTCGCCAGCGCGCGGCCGGGCCACATCACCGCCCCGCTGCCCGGCGAGGCACCCCTCCGGGGGGGGGGGCAGAGCCTCCTCGCCTCCCGTCCGTACGGTCGACATGGGCACCGAAAGAGCGAGTCCTAGCTGACCCGATACGCTCGTGTTGAAACGCAGCACGTGCCGTGTTCAAGACGTCCGTGTTGACGCGCTGCGTGTTGGCTCGGCCCGTGTTGGCCCACGTCTTGGCGAACATATCGCGCCAGACCTGCGTTTTCAGTCTACGTGTTGATCTCCATGCCAGCACGCTGCGTGTTGCGTGTTGCGTATCGGGACAGCTAGGCTCCCTTCCGTGCGGTCGACATGGGCACGGAGAGAGCGGGCACGAAGACCGTCGGCAGTTCCCGTGCATTCTGAAGAGGACTCGCTGTCGGTGTCGCCGCAGGCGTTGTCCATTGGAGACCGGAGGCCGCCTGCCAAGGAGATCTGTTGCCGTGCATCGTGCCCATTTTCTCCGTACCCACGTCGGTACTCCAAAGCCTTCCTGGTATGCACGAGTCCTGGAGGCTTTGATGCGTTTTTGGGCGTTCTCGCCGCCACGACTGGACGCAGATCGGAAAGTGGCCAGGGCGACGGACCCCGGGAGGAGTCTGGGGACTTGTCTTGGGTGGGTTTAGGGCGTAGTGTTTTCCAGATCGAGTACCGAGGACTAAAGCTTTTGGCCCGCTTTGGGCGTTCGGATGCCTCCCGAGACCTCGGCGGGGATCCCCAGGGACCTCCTCTTCCTTCTCCTCTTCCTTCTTCTCTTCCGCGTCGCCTGTCCTCTCCTTCCGTGCGTTTGGTAGTCCTTGCTCGTTGTGGCGCTCCTGCTGCGCATTCAGCCTTGTGTACGGATATCTTGTCTGAGGGTGTGGGGCCGATGGGTGGTGGTGTTGGACCGGGCAGCGAGAATGAGGATGATGAGGACGAGGCGGAGGGGGTGCATTAACAGCCACCTCGACCGATTCCACTGGATCGGGAGGGGACGAGGAGGATGAGGAGGAGGAGGAGGACCAGTGTAAACCCACGACTCATCAACGATGTTGGAATAAACCCTCCCTTCAAGCTCCCTCTTCATAAACCGCTGCAAGGGTTCATTTCCACTGAGGGAACGGCCTCGTTGGGGGACAATCGTTTCACGACACTGAAGCATGCCAACGCACCATTCTCGGGACTCCAACGCCACGGATCAACCTGACCGTAGCGTCTTGACGATCATTAATCGCAGCAGAACGCCGTTCCTGGCATTTCAGCACCGCGTATCCACGTAACTGTTACACCCTCACAATCCTGAATCCTTTCGAAACGCACCTTCTGGTTCGTGCACATTTTTAAAGCGAATGTGCGCGGCGCGACGACGAGAGCCACATTTTGAAAACACAACGGCCCTCAACCCGTGAAGCTCTTACACATTGTTGAAGCGAATGAGCGCGGCGCTACAAGCGAGAGCCTTATTTTGAAAACCACCCGCCCTCAATCCTTGAAACTCTTCAAAATTCAAAACGAATATGGTCGGCGCTTAGGTGAAGCCACATGTTGAAAACCACACGCCTTCCATATGCGAAGCTGATGGTAAAGTTTAAACTTCAGGGTCGTAAATGGTGAGGAAGTCTCAGGCGAAACGCCTGGCCCCCCTGTTCGACCAGCCTCGGGGTGCGACAGGGAGGAGTTATTTATTTGTAAGTAAAAGGAATCGAGGAGGAGGAGAAGGAGGAGGAGGAGGAGACAGTGGAGAATCAGGAGCAGCAGCAGTAGCGAGAGCAGGCGATGATGATGAGGATGATGATGAGGATGATGATGGTGATGATGATGATTCTAATGATGATGGCCCTGTTTGCACATCTCATCTTCAGTGGATCCGAAGGCCGTCGTGGTCACGCATCTTCGCCGCGACCGCGTCGGCTCTAGTCTTTTTCTGGAGGGAGAGGCCTCCGCCCGGATGCGCGTTGGCTCCGGGATCGGCCTCCCGCTTGCAGGCAACGCCATTCTCCTGTGCCTGGCGCGCTGGTGGCTGCAGCCCGCCGTGCCCGCGACCCCCGTCGCGCCGGCGGCAGCGGCGGCCTTCCCGCCTGAGAAGGCGGGCCCGTTCCTGGCGCCGGGCGAGGCCGCTGGGGTCCAGGTGCCGCTGGCTGACTGCCTGGCGGCCGCCTTGGACGTGAGGGAGGCCGCGCGCGCGTGCCCTTCGCCCTGCCCGCAGTGCCCTGTCTGCGACGAGGGCAGCGGGCCGCGGCCTTCTTTGGCGTGGGAGGCGACGCTGTACGTCTTGCTGCTGCTGGCCTCCGAGCTCCTGCGCTGGGGGCTCTCGCTAGCCGCGGCGGCGGCCCGACTCCCTTGCCGGGGCCGCTCTGGGCGGCCCGCTGTGGAGGGCGACCTCGACGTGAACGCGCAGCAGCCTGTGCGTGTGGACTCGCCTGATCGACGCGGGCAGCGGATTGGCGGGCTTGGCCGCTTCTCATGATCTCGGTCGGCGATGAGATTTGGGTTGGGTACGACGAACCTGGGGCGCGGCTCGCGCACAAACGCATCGTTGTGGCGCTGTCTTCCCGAGGGCTCGAGCACTATGCGGTGCTCACACCCGACTTCGATGTCTACGCCGAGGAGTGTGACGCGGGGAACGCGGACATCCGCAACTGGTGGAAGGAGTGGGGCCCTGCCGCAGCCCCGCTGGGTGCCGTCATACCTGCTGGGCTGCGACTGTACGACTTCGCCGCCACGCCGACGGTCGCCCAGCTGGCCCAGGCCTGCACGCTCGGAGCCGCGAAGATGGTGGAGCACGAGCGCGACCTTGGCGGGGGTGCTCCTGCTGCTGCCCCTGCTCCTGGCGCTGCTGGTGGTGGCGGCCTGCCCGCCCTCCCTGTGGTCGCAGGCGGCGCGCCTTTGGGAGGCGGCATCGCCGCGGGCGTGCCCGTGACAGTCGGCGGCGCCGCTGCAGCCGCCGCCGCCCCCGCCCCGGCAGCCGCTGGCGGCGCGGCGGGCGCTCCAGCCGCTGGGGGCGGGCTCGCTGGGCTTGCCGCCTTGGTTGCCGCTCCCCCTGCCACTGATGGAGATGGCGTCGCTGCTGCAGCCCCCGCGTCTCCCGACGGCGCTGCTGCCCCAGGGCCTGGGGACCTTCGGACGCTCGCCACGGCCTACGACATGCAGGGCCAACGGCATCGGGAGTTCAGGGACAGCGTGCAGCTCGTGCGACCGACGAGCTTCCCCGACTGGCCTGCGCCAGGCCCTTCCACGTACCGCTGGGTCGCGACATACCAGGTGGAGAACGGGGGCTCGCCGATGGGGCATCATCTCGCCTGGAAGGCGGCTTCGGGATCTACAGTGCCTGTTGACGATCCCATCGTCTCAATGCATCGCGAGTTTTCTAAGATCATGCAGGTCGCCCGGTCGTGCGACCAGATAGTCGGGTCGAACCTGACTTCCATGGTGCTTGTCGCGAGGCAGCTCCAGCTCCGCGAAGAGCGGTACAAGGACAAACTGGTTTGCTCACGGTCGCTCGGCAGCGGCGGTGACGAGCAGTTCTTCTTCACGTGGATGCGGTCCACCAGGGGGCTCATGGTCTGCCCCGCCCTGTCCTGTCCGAGTGGATCTCGAAGCAGCTGGCCGCCGAGTCGGCCATCGCGAAGGAGCGCCGCAAGGCGTGCGAGGAGCGGCAGCTGCTCCGCCCGCCCGCTGGTGGCCGCGGCGGTGGACAGGGCAGCGGCGCTGGCAAGGCTGCGAAGTCCTAGCTGGCGTCCGACGGCGTTTGTGTCGCGGCCGCAAGTGCTTTGGCCATCCTGGAGGGCTCCCCTCTGGCCCCTCGCTCCTGACAGCCCATGGCTGTCAGTCGTCAGCGAAATGCTCTTTCCCTTCCTTTTCTCAGAGGAGCATGAAGTACTGATATTGATAGTTTTCCAGATTTCCAGGTTTTCCTGTTCTTCCGCGGGGGCTCCAGGGACGAATGGTCGAGCGCATTCCGTCGCGCAGGTTTTTTGCGTGATGTTCGCGGTGCGTTTTTCGCGCTCCGGAGCGCCTTCGAAGATTCCAAGCTGCATGCTGTGTTGCTTTTGGGGAGTCCGCGAGTCGCAGCTGCCGTGGCGCCGTTTTCGAGGTAGCCCCTTCGAGTGCTGTTCGCGGGTGCAACGCGCGACGCGCGCTGCGCCCAATCGCGCGCGGCGCGGCGCGTGAATCAGCCGGCCGCGCCCGTCGGACCGCCCGGATATTATTTCTGGATTGTAGAGTGTGTCAGAAAACGCTTCCGCTTTTTTCCGCCCGGAATTTTTCATTTTTTAATCTGTTTATTTTTTGTTTTTTCTTATATAAAACAGTTTTGAGGGGTGGAATGCGCCCGCCGCGCAGGACGTCTGAAGAGTTCCGAAATCCGGAAATGTTCAAAATGGATTCCGGAATTTTTCAAAATCGACCCCGGAAATCTTCAAGAAGGATCCCGGAACATTTCAAAAAGTAGGCCGGACATGTTCAAGCATGTTCCCAGATTTGTTCAATTTTACCCCCGGGGAATTTTCCAGAGTCGAGCATGCTTTGCCTTGCCAGGTCTTTGGGAATCCGCCGAGGCGCGCGGTGCGCGGCGGCGGGCGACGGGGCGGTGCGCCACCGTCCCCTCCGCGCTCGGCAACGAGAGGGGGGGGTCAGCAATTGCCAAGTAGCCCTTTACGGGCGACCACTCGATTGCGAATGGCTGACTGACCAGCGGCGCCAGCCAGAGTAGACAAACCTCGACGCCAGGTGTACCCCGCGCGAAGGCTGTTAGAAATCCCGGAATTCCCGGAACGTATCAATAGCACGTTGTGTCAATAGATTCTTCCTGTCCTATTTTCTACCTCGCGAAGTTCCCCCAGATGCTGGGGGTCGCGGCGGTGCTCTGGCTCGGATCGACTGGGCCAGCGATGGCATCGAGGCGATCAACTGGCTTGGTGGGGGCGGGGCGCCGCCAACTCGGAAGCGCCCCGCAGTTTTGCAGCAGCGGTCGCTCGACTGCACTGCCGCGCAATATGTCAAGTTCGGCGGCCCGCCAGCTGACGCATCCCGCTCCAGTTCGCTCTCCGACATCTGCTCCAGCTGCCCGCTCTACTTCGCGGGGCGTGGCAACGTGGTCTCCTGCAGCGGGCCTGGTGTCCTGGCCTTCTGGCGGTTTGGCGCCTGTTGCGCTGCGTGGCGCCACTCTGGAGGCCGACCGTTTGTGGCTGCAGGATTGGACGGCCCATATGCTTCGCCCGCCTGAGGAAGCGGCGGCCCTTCGACGAGATCTCGGGCTCTCTCAACCCTGCATTGTTCCTAGGCTTCGACACCCTGCCACCTGCGGCGAGTTCATCAGTGGGCTCCTGGGCAGGGGCGTGCTGCGCCTTTCTCCAGCTCGTGGCCGTCGCGGGCTCCTGGGTGTCTTCGTGGTCGCCAAGAAGTCGGGCCAGCAGCGGCTCATCTTCGACGCCCGCGTCTGCAGCGCGGGTTTCAAGTCACCTCCCTGCGCCGAGCTGCCGGGCGGCAGCGCCTTCGCTCGCGTGGAGGCGCAGGGCGGCGGCGACGCGTGGTTCAGCAGCGGGGGCATCTCCAACGCCTTCTACGCCATGCAGGTCCCCAAGGGCCTCTGTGAGTACTTCTCCCTGCCGCCTGTTCGCGCTGGGCTAGCTGGCATTTCTGAGCTCGACGGCGTCGCGATCCACGAGTCCGAGTGGTTGCTCCCCGAGCCCACCATCCTGCCGATGGGCTGGTCTTGGGCGCTGCGCCTCTGCCAGTGCGTCCCCGGGGCCGCGCTCGCCCGGGCCCGCGTCGGCCCCGCGCAGCAGGTCCGCGACCGCAGCCGTGGCGTGGTCCTTGCGCCCCCGCTGCCTGCCGCGGGCGCCGCGTGCGTTGACAACTACCTCGTCGCAGGCTCGCAGCGGGCCGAGGTTCAGTCCGTGGGCCGCAATGTTGAGCGGGGGCTCTCCTCTCTCGGCTTTGTCGCCCACGGGCAGGTTGAGGCAGCCGGGTCGGCCGGCTTCGTGGGGCTCGAGCTCGACGGGCGCCGCCGCTCGGCGCGGGTCTCTGCGCGCCGAGCCTGGCGGCTCCGCTTCGCCATCGAGGAGCGTCTCCGACGGCCGAAGGTTCGCGGGCCCATCCCGGAGATTGTCGAGGGCCACTACGCATGGGTCATGCTGCTCAAGGGGTGATCCCTGGCCATCTTCGACGCGGTCTACGCCTTCATTGCCTTCGCGATGCCGCTCTGGCGTCGGTGCGGCGCGAGTTCTGGCACGTCCGCTCGCTGCTGCCGCTCCTCGTCGTCTTCGCCAGCGCGGAGTGGCACGGCGAGGTCACCGCCAGCGACGCGCCGGGCTGGGGCTGCGGGGTCTGCCGCCGCCGCTGCGACCGCCACGCGGTGGCCGAGATCGGCCGCGTGGCCGAGAGGTGGCGATATCTCTCCGAGGAGTCAGCTCGCGCGCGCGACCGCGCCCTGGGGCCTGGCTCTCCTGGCGCTGTGCTTCGTGACCCTGGCAGCCTGCCGACGGACGAGGCCAAGAACTGGGGCGCGTTCCTCGGCGAGGTCGACCCGGACCTCCTCACAGAGGTAGGTCCTTGCCGAGGACGGCTGGGCCATCGCGCACTGGTTTCCGTGGAGGGACTCCTTCGACATCTACCGCGCGGAGGGGCTCGCCGTCGCGTCCGCGCTGCGCCGCCAGCTCGGGGCAGCGGGCGCCTTCGGGGAGAGGATCGCCTTGCCTGGTCGACAACGTGTCGCTCGCCCTTGCCATCGGGAAAAGCCGATGGGGCCTCGCCGCAGCAGCGCAGCGTCCTCCGGGATATCTGCGCGTACTCCCTGGCCTGCAGGCTCCACGCCTTTGCCGGGTGGGCCCCCAGCGAGTTCAACCCCGTGGATGCGCCGTCGCGCGGCCTCCGATACATCAAGTCCGTTGACGCCGAGGTAGCTGCTGCTCTTGGTGGCCGCCTCCATGACCCTCGAGGCTGCCGCGCGAAAGCGGGGGCGCTCGGCGCGGCCCCCGATGCCGACCGGACGTGCCCCTCTTCTCCAGCCCGCCCCCTTGGCCGCTGGTGCTGGGGCCCTGACAGCCGCGGCCCCGCAAGCGGCAGCTGCGCGCCAGCGCGAGGCCCTGAAAGGGGAGCTCCTGATGGGGATCACCTATCTCGAGCAGAGGTCTGTCAGCAAAGCCACGCTGGAGGACTTCCAGCGGAGGGCGGGCGCCTTCGCCGACTGGTGTGCCCAGCTCCGCCTGGATTGGAGCAGCTTGGACCAGCTGGACGTGATAGTAGTGACCTACTTCGACTACCTGTACTTTCACGGCCACAGCGGGGGCGACGCCTCGCGCCTGCTGGCTGCGCTGAAGTTCTTCCCGCCGCAGATCGGCCGCTGGGGCGGCCAGGCGCTCTGCCGAGCCTCGCGCAGCCTGGCGGGATGTGGGAAGTGCGCCCCCCGCAGGATGCGCATGCCGCTGCCGTGGCTGCTCGTGGCGGCGCTGGCGGGCGTGATGCTGCACCGCGGCCAGATCGAGCAGGCCATCGCCATGATGCTGAGCTCCGCGTGCTACCTCAGGCCATCAGAGTGCGACCAGCTGACGGCGATGCAGGTCGCCCCCCCCCGTCGCGGCGGGCGCCGCGGGCGACGGGCCCGCCGCGCTGCTGCTGTGTCCCGGCGAGTCGGGGCGGCCCGGGCAGACAGGCCCCTGGGGCTTCACGGTGGTGATCGACACCTTCGTCTTCCTGGTCCCAGCACTCCTCGGCTTGAAGCGCCGAGCGCCGTCGGGGACATCGCGGATCTGGTCATTCCCGCCAGCCTCGCTCGGCATGTGCGTGAAGGGGGCCGCCTGTGCGCTGGGGCTGAGCGACTTCCCAGCCCCAGCCTGCGGGCCACGCGCCTCGGACGACCTCCTGGCGAAGAGGCGGGCGGTCCTCGCCGTTCGGCAGCGCGGCGGCTGGGCCCCCGACAAGGACTTCAAGCGGTGCGCCAAGCGGGCTCGCATCCTGACCGAGCTGCAGCGCGTCGGCTCCCGGGTGACCTCCTTCGGCCAGGCGATGCGCGCCGCCCTGCCGCGGATTTTCCAGCAGGGCGCGCCGCTGCCCGACCCGGCGCGGGCAGTGGAGCTTGCAGGTCCGACCGAGGGGGGCCCTTTCGACGGAGTCGATCCATCGTCACCTCCTCAAAGAGCTCCATGCCAGCTTCAAGCGTCACAAGGGCCCCCCATCGGACTGGTGTGCTGGAGCTATTCGCCGGCACGGGTCGCCTGGAGTCGCCGCGCTGCCGATGGACTTCGCTTCGAGACAGTGGTTCGATCTCGACCATCCTGCTGTCCGTCAGGTCGTTCGTGGGTGGGTTCGTGGTGGAGTCGCTGCCGCTCTTTGGATTGCGCTGCCGTGCTCGTCTTGGAGCCAGGCCAGACACGGGCCGCCTGGGTCGTCTTGGTGCATCCGCTCGAGGGAGCACGTTTGGGGGCTGCCGAACCTTGCAGCCAGGCCGCAGGCGGCCGTCGACCTGGGGAACAAGCAGCTTTGTTTCGCCCTGGTCCTGATCGCGCTGGCCCGCTCCCTGGGAGTCCCCGTCTACCTCGAGAACCCCGGTGGCTCCTGGGTTTGGAGCACGCCCGCCTTGAAGGCCCTGCTGGGGGCCCGCGATGCCGTCTCGTTCGACGTCGACATGTGTGCTCTCGGTGCCCGCTGGGAAAAGTTCACGCGGGTCGCTTGCTGGGCCCGACATCACCCAGGCGCTCTCCTGAGGCCGCGATGCAGTTGTAGAAGTTTTTTTTTTTGGTTTTTGTTAGGGCAAGCCCCGCGTTGTCTTCTCTGGCCTCGACCCCGTCTCAGGGCTCTTTTGGGCCCGCCTTGCCGAACCTGACCCCGTAAAGTTATGCGCTTTTCTCCGACTCAATTGCGGGGCAAATGGGTTTTCAAGGTTTCAAGCGTTTGGTTTCCCTTGCCTGTCCTGTCTCAGAGAAGTACTCTAGCTAATGTTTTGTTTCTGCCTTTGTCAGTTTATGTATTATCGGCGCCGTCCTGCCGTCGCCACCTCTCCTCTCGAGCTCGGGTCTCCCCCTCGGTGTTGTGTGGGTGCGTTGGGTCCTCCTCCTCCTCTCTCTCCTCCGTGTGTCTCGTTCGCCTGCTGCTGCGCCTTCGGTGGGATCGCCCGGGGCGCCCGCCGCGCAGAAATCTGTGGGGTGGCCTGGGGTGTAGTAGGAGATGGCCGTGTTTGCACATCTCATCTTCAGTGGGTCCGAAGGCCGTCGTGGTCACGCATCTTCGCCGCGACCGCGTCGGCTCTAGTCTTTTTTCTGGCCCGCCCTCCTCTCCCTCTTCTCTCTCTCTCTCTCTCTCTCCTCCTCGGTGTTGTGTGGGTGCGTTGGGTTCTCCTCCTCTCTCTCCTCCGCGCGTCTCGTTCGCCTGCTGCTGCGCCTTCGGTGGAATCGCCCGGGGCGCCCGCCGCGCAGAAAAGTTTTGGGTGGCCTGGGGTGTAGCAGGAGATGCTGATGACGATGACGATGATGATGATGACGATGATGATGAGGATGATGACGATGACTATGATGATGAGGATGATGACGATGATGATGACGGTGATGATGCTGCTGATAATGATGATGATGATGATGATGCTGATGATGATGATGATGATGAGGGGGATGATGATGATGCTGACAATGACGATCATGATGATGATGCTGATGCTGATGATGATACTGGTGGTGGCGGTGGTGATGATGATGCTGATGACGTGAGCACAGCGGTTGGGATAGTAGAAGGAAATGGCCTGAATCTTCATTCGGACCGAGCCCCCCCGCGCTACGCGCCAGGCGCGCCCGCGTTTGATGCGTGGAGGGCCTGCGGCCAGAGCACGGGCGGTCCACGAGCCTGCCTCTGGATTCGAGGCTTATTTCAATGCCCATTCCCTGCGGCAAGGAGGCCGCGCCGCAGGCGGCGGAGGACCCAGAGGGTGTCCTTTGGGTTTGGGTCGTCATCCCAGACAGCACCCGTCGCGGGCCGCCCAGAGGGGCGGCGCGTGCCGAACCCGCGGTTCGGGCCGCCCGTGCCGTTGGCAGTTACTGGTGCGCAATCTGGGACCCCCCGGGTTCTAGCGAGGCTTTGGTCGGGGTGCATGGAGGAGGCGCGGTCGCGTGGCAGGCGATCGACGCTGGACTCGGGGGCGGCAAGTGCGCTAGCGGGCGGGATCGCCTGCGTCGGTTCCCATCGTTGCGCGAAGCAATCGACGGGTTCTTCGACGAGCTGCGGGGCCACCCATGCATGTTCAGGGGCTTCGATTGGAACAGGGCGCTATGACGGCACTCCCTGACATCGGGCCGTTGCAATTTAATTGGGACGGCCCTTATGTATTGATTTTTGGGTTCAACTTTGATTTTTTATTTCGGATATTTCGGTTGTGTGTTGAACGACCTCACGATGTGTCTATAGTTTCTACATATATATATATATATATATATATATATATAGAAAGATGGTAGATCGATGGACCTCCATCGCCGAGACTGGACACGCATATCCACATGAGACCGACGCCCCCAACAACAAAATTCTACAATCCCCGCTCCACGTCCTCTTTCTCCTCCTCCTCCTCCTCCTCCTCTTTCTGTTTCTCCTCCTCCTCCTCATCGTCATCATTGTCCTTCCCCTCCTCCTTGTCCTCCTCCTCCTCCTCCTCCTCCTCTTACCTTTCTCCTCTCTTCTGGTTATTCAGATTCCTCTTGCTCCTTCTCCTCCTTTCCTCCTCCTCCTTCTCCTCCTCCCCCTCCTACTCCTCTTCTCCTCCTCCTCCTGCTCCTCCTCCTCCTCCTCCTTCCCCTCCCCCCTCCCCTACCTTGCCCCGCGCGTTGCGGGCGCCGCGCGCGCCGTCGAGCGCGGGGCTCGAGGGCGCCCCCCGCCCGCGGGCGCCCAGCGGCGCCCGCCCAGCGCCGCGCGGCGCCCAGCGGCGCAGCGGCGCCAGGCCGCGGGGGGGGGGGGGAAGGGAGCGGAGTGGAGCACTGGCACGATGGCCTCGACGGCTCATCCGAGATATCGAGCTGCCCGCCGATATCAAGATATGGCGCCTCGAAGGCGGTCGTGCCAGTCGCGACCGATATGGCGCGACCGCCCTCGAGGCGACGCATGGCCATCGGCGGGGAGACCGATATCTCCGACGTTGCCGCGCGGATCGACGCGGCATTCGACCGCGTGGGGGTGCCCGTGTGGCGTCCCGAGGACGTTTCCTTCTCCTCTTCCTCCGTCCCCTTCCTTTCCTCCTCTCCTTCCTCCTCCTCCTCCTCCTCCTTCTCCTCCTCCTCCTCCTCCTCCTCCTCCTCGTCCTCCTCCTCTTCCTCCTCCCCCTCCTCATCCTCCTCTTGCGCCTCGTTCTCGATGTTCTCCCCCCCCTCCTATAGGACGTCCCTCGGCCGCATGTCCTGTCGGACCACACACAGCCCGAGCTCGGGCGCACCTTCCGGCCGCCCAAGAAGTTATGCAGGGCGGCTCGCCGCCAGTTCGTCTGGAAATACAAGTGCCATATGTCACTGGTGCATCAACACCAGGTTGGTCCTCCTCTTCCCCCCTCTCCTATACGTCGTCAGCGTCGTCGCCGTCGCCGCCCCCCCGCTGTTGCTGGAGGCGTCCTCCCCCGTCCTCGTCATTCCCCCCCTCCCCCTCCCCCCCTTCCTCTCATCGCACGTCAACCTCCTCGAGCGTCCTAGTCCTCCTCCGCCTCCTCCGTTTTCCTCGTCCTCCTCCCTCCTCCCCGTTACTCCTCCTCCTCCTCTTCCTCCTCCTCCTCCTCCTTCTCCTCCTCCTGTCCCTCGTCCTCCACCTCGCGCTCGGCGAGGCGCTGCAGATGCCGCCCCGCCACGCAAAGACGGCCAGCGTCTCCGCGGAGGTGGTGAAGGAGGCGCGGGCTACATTGTTGGGGCAGGGAGTGGAGGGAGGAGGGGGGGGCTACAGAGAGAAGGGGGGGAAAGGTAAGGGAGGGGAGTGATGGGAATAATGCGGTGAGGGAAGAATAAGAGTGAGGGGGATAATGGGAGTGAAGGTAATGAGGGGAGTGAGGGAGTGGAAGGATGGAGGGGGGAACGCGCGCGCCGTCGAGGCCTTGCTCACGGAGACCGCAGTCGACGGCTGGCCGACCATCGAAGGCCAGCGGTACCGCGGCGGCCCATGAAGAGGAGAGGCGGGGAAGCAGGTAGGGAGGGAGGGGCTAGGAAGGACAAGCAAGGGGGAGGGGAGGATTAACCAGAGTAGAGGGAGGGAAAATAGATCAAGGGGGGACGAGAGAGAGAGCAGGAGAGAGAGAGAGAGAGAGAGAGTGGATGGCCGTGGGAGGTAAGATGATGTGGTGGCGGCCCCGACGGTTAGGGCGATGATGATGACGATGACGATGACGACGACGTGGATGATGATGATGATGGTGATGATGTTGATGATGGTGATGGTTGTGGTGAAGCAGATGGTCATGACGATGATGATGTTGATGGTTATGATGATGATGATGATGATGATGGTTGCGATGCCAATGCTGATGATGATACTGATATTGTTGTGAATGATGGTGATGGCAATGATGATGATATTGATGATGATGATCTTGGTCATGGTCACCATGATGATGATGATTGCGACGATGCTGACGATGGCGATGGCTGTGCGGATGGCGATGGCGATGATGATGGTGGTGATGACGATGATGATGCTGATAATGATGATGAGCATGATCATGACGATGGTGATGATGCTGATGATGATGCGGATGGTGTCGATGACGACGATGATGATGAGGATGGTGGTGGTGGTGATGGTGATGGTGATGGTGATGTTGACGATGACGATGGCACTGCAGGCGACGATAACAGCGATGCCGATGACGATGATGACGGTGATGACGACTGCGGTGATAGTGGTGGTGATGGCGATGGCGATAATGACGAGGATGCTAATGAGAACGATGCTGATGTTGGTGGTGATGAGGCTGTTTGCGGTTGTAGATGAAGATGACGATGTGTCGAGTGATGGTGATGATACTGGTGATGATGATAATCATGATGATGATGCTGATGCCGATGATGATGATGATGATGATGATGATGAGGATGAGGGTGAGGATGAGTATGATGATAGTGATGATGTTGATGATGATGATGAGTATGATTCTGACGATGCTGACGCTGCTGGTATTGGTAATGGTGATGGTGATGAGGCTAATGCTGATGCTGATGATGAGGAGGATGCTGGTGAGGATGAGGTGGGTGAGGAGGATGCTAGTGGCGATGGCATGCGTCGTCTGCAGCATCATCGCAGCACGGCTTCGGCATCCGACGGCCAGGGGCGGATGCGGACGATGATGAGGATGAGGAACAGGAGCACGAGGAAGAGGAGGATAAGGAGGACGAGCGAGGAGGACGAGCGAGAAGTTGTGGGATAACGACGGCGTCGACGACGCCAACGAGTGCATCGACGTCGGCGTCGACGGCGACAGTAACGGTGGAGGCGGGTACATGTGTCGTACTCCTCTCACGCCTCCCCCCGCTCCCCTCCCGTTCTCCTCCCACTCACTCCACTCCCCCGTAGCTCTGCCCTGCGACGTACCTGCGTCATCTCCATCCCCGCCTACGTCAATGACATCGCCTTCGATGCCCGCATCTCCACCTCCCTCGTGAGCCCCTTGCCCCGAAGGCTCCAACGTGCCGAACTACAGCAGCTACCCCTGCGAGACGTCCGCGTCGCGCCCGCAACTTGCATGCCTGACGGACACCTTTCGGGAGTGAGGAGGAGGGAGGCGATGCCCGGTTTCGTAGGATGATGGTGATGATGATGATGATGAGGAGGAGGAAGATGATGATGATGATGAGGAGGAGGAGGTGGATGAGGTGAGAGGGGAGGAGAAGGGGAGGGATAGGGGGGGAGAAGGAGGAGGTGGAGGAAGGGGAGGTCAGGCCTAGCACTCGGAGGAGAATGATGATGAGCAGGATCCCGAAGTCAAGCGAGGTCACTGCTAGGGGCTAGCTAGCGGGGTTCAGAGTGAAGGTGACACTGTTGGATACGGGCGCTGGGGATGATATCCTCCTTCAATGTTCCCGCGTTCGTGGCGTGTCGTATCCTCGTGATCCCGATCCTCCTCCTCCTCCTCCTCCTACTCCTACTCCTCCTGCCGCTCCTCCTCCTCCTCCTGCCGCTCCTCCTCCTCCTCCCCCTCCTCCTCATCCTCCGCCTCCTCCTCTATGCTGCCCCCCTCTCCCTCCCCCTGCTCGAGGCCAAGGTCCGTGTCGGACATTCGTAGTGGCGTGTCTTCTGGCTTCCGTATTCGATCGTCCGCGAAGCTCTTTATATTCCCATCCCGCGCGCAGAGGACTTCATCCCGACGTTGACGAATTTAGACCGCGTGGCGAACCACCTGCGCATCTCGCAGAAGACTATGGAGGCGCCAACCTCATCCTCCTCCTGCACGGTCTCCACCTCATCCTGATCACCATCATCATAAGCATAATCAGCACCCTCAGCATCATCAGCATCACCATCATCACCGCCATCAGCATCGATCATCATTATCCACATCCTCAGCCTCATCCTCATCCACATCATCTGCATCATCATCATCAATGTCAACTTCCTCGTCATCTCCTTCTCCTCCTGGTGGTATCCGTCCTGCCACCGCTACTCCTCCTCCTCCTTCTCCTCCTCCTGCTCCTCCTCCTCCTCTTCACCCCATCCTCATTCCTCCTCGCTCCCCCTGCTGCTGCTGCTGCTCCTCCTCCTCCTCCTCCTCCTCCTCCTCCTCGCTCGTCCTCCTCGCTCGTCCGCCTGCTCCCCGTCCTCCTCCTCCTCCTCCTCCTCCTCCTCTTCCCCCCCATCCTCGTCCTGCTGCTGCTGTTGCTCATCCTAGCCCGTTCCTTTTCCTGCTACTGCTGCTCCTGCTGCTGCTGCTCCTCCGCCTCCTATATCTGCTCCTACTCGTCCTGCCGATGCTGCCCCCCCTCGCGCGTTCGCTCTCGAAAGGCTGGCTGGGACCTCGCGTGGGCTGGGCTATGCATCGAGCAGTGCAAGCAGCAGAAGGGCCGCAAGCCGACAGCGATGATCATCAAAGGATACAGGCGCTAGAGTGTTTGCCAGGGAAGAATGGCAGGGGAATGAGGGAGAGGATGGAGAGGAAGAGGGGTAGAAAACTGAAATGGAGAGTGGACAGGGTACGGCACGGAACGGGGGGGAGAGGAGAGGAGGAGAGGAGGGGGCTGGAGAAGGAAGGGAAGGGGAGGGGAGGGAGGGCCTGGCAAAGGGAGGGGACGGGACGGAAGCTGTTGGTAGGGGGCGCGAGGAAGGGTCCCACCGTACGTTGTGTTCTATGTTATGTATTGCGATTGCGACTGCACTTCGTCGTAGTGTGTGTCGTCCCGCCTCAGGGAGACTCCCTACCCTACCCCTCATGAGACGTCCTACCCGCCCCCCCCCCCGCTCCCGCCTGATCGGAGGTTCGTGAATTGCCGTTCATTGAGAATTATGCTGGCACACTGGCAAAGGGACCAGGCCGCCAACGTGATCGAGTCCAGCAGTCGCTACGAAGAATCAGAGCAGGACTGGGCTTGCTTGTTTTCCGTGCTGGTTCTGTTCGGTGGAGGTGTCATGGGATGTTCAAGTAGTTTGAGGATGGGTAGCGATAAGGATCGGGGAGGTATAATGGACGGAGAAGCTGAATGAGGAAGGAAGGAGGGAGAAAGGAGCAGGGCGCGGAACAAGAGGAGCGATGAGGCAAATCAGGGAGGGCGGAAAAAGGGAGGGGAACGGAGGAGAGAGGAGAGGTATCGATATAATAAGTGGAACGGAGGATGAACAAGGTATAATGGGGAGGATGGGGAAGGGAGTGGGCACGAGGAGGGAGTGGAACAACGGAGGGAGGAGGGAGGATACAGAGAGAGGGATGGGGGAGAGAGGGAGAGAGAGAGAGAGAGCTCTGAATTCATATGTGTATATACAAAGAGAGACCCAACTTGATCCAGCTATATATACATATATATAGACATATATATAGATGTTCGTAAACATCTCTATATATAAGATTTATAGCCATACCGATGGCTGCGGACCGCCAGGACGACGACGACTTCGACGACGTGACCACCGACGAGCTCGACCGCTACTTCAAGATGATGATGGGAGAGGACTGCGTGCCCTCGCCTGCCACTGGCTGGGCGCGAGCCGCGACCAATTGCCTATCTGGGGTGGGCGCGGTGCGCGACGGGTCGTCGCCTGCGCCGTGGCTGCCCTGGACTGGCCAATGGTGCGGTTCGTGCTTCACGGGACTAGGTTGGTTTCCGTCCCGTCGGATGCTAGACCTTGGTCGGCTAGATTCCGTCTCGTCGGATGCTACACCTTGATCGTGCAGACCTCTGTCTCTCTCTCTCTCTCTCTCTCTCTCTCTCTCTCTCTCTCTCGCTCTCTCTCCCCCCTCCCTCGTTCTCACACCACCCTCCTCCGCTGGTTTATCTCTCTCCCACTCCACCTCCCCCTTGCCCGTCCCCTCTCCCGCTCGCCTGTCTCTCATCTGCTCCTCTCACCGTCGCCCTGCTCCTTCACCCCTCTCCCACTTGCATGCCCCTCTTCCGCCAACTTCACCTCCCCTTCACCATCCCCTCACCCCCCCTCTCCATCCGGTATATTCCTTCTCCGCCCCTTCTCTTTCCCCCACCCCCTTCCGCCGTCGCTATCACAATCATCGCATCATGCGTAGAGGACCCTGGGCCAGAGACTGGTGCTGAGGACGGATCCGCGGAAGCGGCATGTGACCAGGACGAGCCGCTAGCGGCGACAGCCTCAGAGGGGTCGGCGGCGGCGGCGGCCTCGGCAGCGCATGATGCCATGAGCCTGCCATTCATGGCAAGCCTGCTGGGCCGCCGCGCTCAGAGGAAGGCCAAGAAGGCCAAGAAGGCCAAGAAGGCCAAAAAGGCGGCGGCCCCGACGACGAAGCAGGAGGAGGGCCACCTGGCCGAGGGCTCGACAGCCCCGTCGCCCTGGAAGGCAGCGGCACCACCGATGAAGAAGCCGAGGAGCAAGAAAAGGCCTGCCGCTGCCCCGAAGGCGAAAGGAAAAGCTAAGGCCAAAGCTGCAGCCACGTCCACGCCACCAGCTGCAGCGAAGGCCCAGCTCAAGCCCAAGGAGCCTGGGCCTAAGGAGGACGAGGAGGACGAGGAGGACGAGGAGGACGCGGATCCGCATGAGGACGAGGACGAGGACGAGCAGGGCGAGGAGGAGGAGAAGGAGGAAGATCCAGAGGTCGAGCTCCAGGAGGTTCCAGAGGAGCCCGCAGCAGCGGGTGAGGAGCCCGCAGCAGCGGGTGCCCCCGTGCACACGGGGGAGATCGCGTGGCCGCCGCCAGATACTCACGGAGGGATCTATAGCTACGACGTCGACGGCGGCCGCACGTGCACCATCAAGATGAAGCGCCGCCAGAGTGAGCGCATAAGCACAATATACTTCAGGGTCGTCCCAGGGGACGGCTGGAAACAACTCATCCAGGTCACGGACAAGAGCATGACGTCGGCCATGGTGCAGCAGCTCGAGGTCACCAACAGCGCTGAGGCGGCCGACGCGACGATACGGTACCTGTTCAACAAAATGTGCGACGGCAAGATCGCAGCAGGCAACGTCGGCGCGATTAAGGAGCATGCGAAGGTGTATAGGGATCAGGCGTACACCGAGCTCGGGCTGGCCTGCTGACACATAGTCAGGGGAGGGAGTCGGATTGATGAGGATACATAGGGGGTATAAGGCGATGGGTGGGGAAGGCTGGATGCGCGATGATACCAAGCCTCGTGATCTCGAGCAAAAGGAGGGGGTGGACGACGAGGAAGAGGATGATGATGATGAGGAGGAGGAGGAGGAGGAGGAGGAGGAGGAGGAGGGGGCGGGGGAGGGGGAGGAGGAATGTGAGGGGGAGGAGGATGAGGAGGAGGAGGAGGTGGAGGAGGAGGAGGAGGAGGAGGAGGAGGAGGTGGAAGATGAGGAGGAGGAGGAGGAGGCGGAAGATGAGGGGGATGAGGAAAAGGAGGCGTTCACTGCTGCCCGTGTCCTGGTGGGGTCGAGGTCCACGAGACATTCCAGATCCACTGCTGGATCGTCGATTGGCGCTGGGCTGGGAGGCTGTGGATTTGCACTAGGGGATGTGGGAGGTGTTCGACCATCATCCAAATATCCCTCTCTCTCACCCTCCCGCCTATTTATCCCTCTCCCCCGTCAGTTCTGCGAGCGAGCCTACGGTAGGCGTTGAGAGACAGATCGCATTGAGGCGGATTGGATGAGGAGGGGGAGGAGGAGGATGCGGAGGAGGAGGAGGAGGAGGAGACACTAGCTCGAATGTCTGGCCCGATTTCGGGATAAACCATTCTGAGTCACCATGGCCTCTCTGGCAGTCAGCAGGGTGCGAAGTTGTGGCACCCTGTGGCCCTGAGCAGGATCAGACGATGACGCCCATGCGAGGAGGATCGGGAGGGCAAGATGCGGGTGCACATAAACAAGTGCTGCGAGGCTGGCCATTTCGTGGGTGAGCCTACCAACGAGAAGGCTATTTCGTGAGGGAGCCTACCAAGAAGGCTATTTCGTGAGCGAGCCTACCAACAAGAAGATTGGTTATTGGCACGCTGTGGGAGGCGACTCTGGGTCGTCGTCGGTGTCGTCGTCGCCGTCGCCGTCGTCGTTCTCTACAGGATGCATGTCTCAACGATTGTTCCAGCCCCTTTCTCCCCCCCCCCCCCCCCCCCCCCCAACCCCCCCCCCCCCCCCCCCCCCAAATGTTACAGTGTTCGCCCCCGTCCCGTGATGCACGCCAGCATGCCATCCCTTCCCCATGACCCCCCCCCCCCCCCCCATTGACTCTCCATCCCCCGTCGTAGTCAGAGAACTCCCATACCGATCTCCCGATCCTCCAATCCATCGCGATTGCCAGGTGACGGCCTGAGAGCAGCCATCGAGGTGAACACTGACCAGCTCAGGGGAGGGCCCTGCGCGCTGCCATTCCTTTTCGAGGAAAAGGTGGGAGCGTCCCTGGGAGGAGGTGTGACGAACTGTGAGGAGCATCACAGGGATAGGATGAGCTAGGGGACCCAGGAGGACGGCATGGATGAGCATCAGGCGCACGCCCTCGAGCGATCGGGTGAGGAGGAGGATCAGATGTTCAGATACGTAAGAACCAGGGCGAGGAGGAGGAGGAGGAGTAAGAAGAAGATGAGGGTCGGATGAGGACCAGAATAGGGGGGCAGCACCTAGAATACCCTCGGGGAGGAGGGCCAGATGAGTCGATGGCGGCAAATCTAACAAGACCCTCGGGGACCCTCTGATCTAGGACCGCCCTCGAGAGTACAGATTCGATCGAGGCTTACCTTGGTCCGTGGTCGAGGGGGCACCCCTACCAAGCTCGATGGCAGCATGTTCCAATTGACACTCGGCCTCCTCAGTCCGATCCGTCCATCCTTACCTCGCACTACTGGTGCAAGGGCCCGCACGGCGTGTGACCATATGCATTGCGGACGGGTGCACCATGCATTGATCTGCATTTCAGTTTCTCTTGCCTGTGCGACAGCTCGACGTCCAGTGCTGACTGCTCGAGCTGTTTGTCTAGCTGTCGGGCGAGCCCCTGCCCGAGGGGGGCACTGGCCGCAGGCGAGCGGGGAGATCGCAGTCCACGGGGGGGATCTATGGTGCTAGATGCCGAGCAACAGAAATGTGATGCAACTAATGGGCGCACGCATACACGCGCAAGCGTGCGATACATACGCAGATGCACACGTTCAGAGTTGCAGTATTGTGCATGTATGCGTGCATGTGTGTGCAGGTATGCGCAGATATGTGTGGTTTCGTGCGCACGCTGCACATTACAGCACACTGAATACAGATATGTATATATACATATACACATATAGATATATAGATACGCACTTGTGCACGCACGTGTGTCTATGTATGTACGTATGCGGTTTGTGCGTTGTGTCTCTGGCTGCCATGTTGAGCGAACCATGCGCGTAGAACCACGCGGGTTGGTTCGCTGTGCTCAGACATGCGCACAGACACCGTTGCATCCAGGGCAGCCTTCAGTTACATCCGACACACTGTTGGACATCGTGCTTGGTAACACAGGGCGAACACATCGTAGCACGTATACGCATGCACATGTACACGCGTGTAGACACTCGCGCGTAAACGCATGCGCGCGCACACGAATGCACTGCGGATGCGTGGGTCCAGAACCCAAACACAACAACGTTTAAACGCAAGCGTTGCCATGCGCAAACGCCCAACCATGACAGGAGCAACATGCCAACCATGACATGGACAATCGACCCCTGACAGGGACAACCAAACACGCCCTGGCAGGAACACCTACCAGTCCATGACAGAACCACTAACAACACATACCATATGCTGAAAAGGGGGGCACTGCGGCTAAACCCAACAACGGCGAGACCCCAAGAAATCACAATACCCTGAACTTAGCACCCGCAATCCCTAAGACCAACCACCATGCGACCCAAAGCCCCACATACACATGCGCCCTCTTCCTCTTGCGCACAAGGACACCAAAACCATAACCACCCGACTGAAGCCCATTGTGCCCTGCTAGCACTAAACCCTGGAACCTCATGCACTCGGACACGACGGCGCGGAGACCACCCTGATGCCCAATACCCTAGAACCCATACGGCCCGAAGTCCGTAGGACCCTACACCACACTCGTAAACCCATGACCTAAGCCACCCGCACCTTAAAACCCTGCGTAAAAAACACATGTTCGTCCGACCACCCTGACACGCCTATATGTACGCCCCGTGCGCGCGCGCGCGGGAAGAGAGAGGGCGGGCTGGATCGGGCGGGGGGGGGGGGGGGGGGGGGGGGGCGGACCAGCAAGGACAGGAAGGAGTGCGCGCAAGCGCAGAGTGGCGGGAGGCAGCGAGCAGCGAGCAGCGGAGGAGAGAGCTTGCCGCCCAGGTGCACCTGGGCGACACGGCATGCTGGACATGACATTGTGGATCGGCGGCGTGACTTACTTTGCGGCACGTTGGACGTGACGGACGTAAGTGGACAGGGGGGGCACACCCCGCCCCCCCAACCTGAACCCAAACCCAGAACATACCGAGCGGGGCCGCGGGCGGGGTTAGGAGGTTTGGAGGTGCCACCGCGCCCTCCACCCCCGCCCCCCGCACCCCCCCCTCCCACCCCCACACCCCCACCCCACGCTCGATTGTTGCGCGGGCCCCCCCGACCCCGCCCACCTCCCCTCACCCCCTTAGCTACAGTGGCCCAGTCGACCCCCTCGGGACATCGAGCACCCTGAATGCACACCGAAAATACCCAGACCCCGCCCCAACCACCCCCCCGAGACCGCCCCGACGACGCCCAGCCCCCTAGAACCCGCACGCGAGAACCCCCAGCGCGCCCCCGCACATACCCAGAGCCCGTCCCAGACCACCCCAACCCGCCCCGATGAGGCCCAGCCCCCCAAAACCTGCGCCCGAGCGCCCTCAACGCGCACCCTGAAATAACCCGAACCCACCCCACCAGTCCCCCATCCGACCCGACGTCCCCCCGATGCGCTCGACTGCGTCTTGGTGATGCTCTTCCGCTGTCGCGGCGCGTTTCTCATGGTTGCTACGTGCGTCTTGTTTTCTAACGTTTTCTAACGTTTTCTAATGTTTTCTAATGTTTTTCTTGTTTTTCTTGTTTTCTAACGTTTTCTAACGGGTTCTATGTAACGTTTTTCTTGTTTTTAACGTTTTTATTGTTTTCTAACGTTTTCTATGTAACGTTTTCTAACGTTTTTCTTGTTTTTCTTGTTTTCTAACGTTTTTCTTGTTTTTAACGTTTTTATTGTTTTCTAACGTTTTCTAATGTTTTCTATGTAACGTTTTCTATTGTTTTTAACGTTTTTCTTGTTTTCTAACGTTTTCTAACGTTTTCTATGTAACGTTTTCTAACGTTTTCTAACGTTTTTCTTGTTTTTCTTGTTTCCTAACGTTTTCTAACGTTTTTCTAGCGTTTTCTAATGTTTTCTAACGTTTTCTAACGTTTTCTAACGTTTTCTATGCCACGCGCGCCCTACCCCGCCCTCCGCGGGCGCTCGGGAAGGGCGTCGACGCCGCCGCAGGGGGCGCGGTGGGGGTGCTCAAGGGGTCCAAAGCGGTCCGCGGGCCACCGCGAGTGCGACCGCGCCTTGGCACCGCGCTCACGGGGCGGTCGCGGAGGGCGTCGAACCCTCCCGCCCCGCCACCTGCGCGATCGCGCGATGCACACCGCGGGGCACCTGATGCCCCGCCAGGCTATCGACCCCTGACGGATGCCCGCGGGACAATTCACCTACTGCTTGACCACCCGCGCGGCCCACCTGCCAACCCCCCCCCCCAGGGCCCATGGCCCTAGGCCAGCCGCGCCAATCCCCCTCGAGGCGTATACACGTGACCCCAACCAGTCCCCTGCGCGCGCACTGCGCCTTGGATGCACGGCGCTGGCCCCCGCGCCGCCCCCGCGACGCTGCAGGCTCGCGGACCCATGTCTGAATATGTGTGTATATATATATATATGTATACATGCAAACATACACGTACACGCAGCACGGCGCCCTCAGGTGAAATATGACGTGGGGGGATAGGTGAGGGAGGGGGCGCGGTGGGTGACAACGGTTCCGCGTGAGATACCCCCTCCCATGCCCAGGGTTCCCCAACCCCCATCTCGAACCCGCCCTAAGGGGGGGCCCCCATATACCATCACCTGTCATGCGCGCGCGTGCTTCGTATGGTTGGCCATTGCGCCGTGCGTCTGTGCCCCCCAGGGCAGCGCGCTGCAGGCGACGGGGAGATCGCGCGCGGACCCATGTCTGAATATTGAAAAAAAAATGGGGATGGGAGAAGAGGGTTATAGGACGCAGTGTGAGGTGGATGGGGGGGAGGAAGGTGCATGGCGTGTCAGCAGAGCATGTCTGAATATTGCAGCTTCGGTCCGACCCAGGACGTCCCAGCGTGGGTTCTGGACTTGGCCCAGATCTAGACTTTGCGTGCGGCCTGTTCAGGGGCCAGGCCTCACGGGCGCATGCGTGGAAGGGGAGGGGAGGCGATGGCGCCGAAAAAGAAGATGTCGGCCGAGGAGAAGAAGGCGCGGGCGAAGGCCCGCAGGAGCGACCCGAAGAACAAGGAACACGAGAACGAGCTCCAGCGCCTACGGTGGGAAGGGGGGGAGGAGGGCGAGGCGAAGGAGGACGGGGGTGATGAAGACAACACAACCACCGACGACGAGGGGGAGAGTGCGGAGAAGGAGGGAGGGGCGGGTGGGGAGGGGGATGAGGACGAAAGGAACAAACACACCGACCTCGAGGGGCACGGAAGGGCAGGACGATGGAGGAGGAACAGAAGGAGGAGGGGGATGGGGGAGGAGGGAGATGAGGAGGAGGAAGAGAAGGATGAGGAAGAGGAGGAGGAGGAAGATGAGGAGGAGGAGGGGAAGAATACTGAGCGGAGGAGGGATGAGGAATACGATGGGGACGAGGTGGAAAGAGAAA
>CAUYUJ010017082.1:219587-264587 GCA_963575745.1 Prorocentrum cordatum
CGAGCACCCTGAATGCACACCGAAAATACCCAGACCCCGCCCCAACCACCCCCCCGAGACCGCCCCGACGACGCCCAGCCCCCTAGAACCCGCACACGAGAACCCCCAGCGCGCCCCCGCACATACCCAGAGCCCGTCCCAGACCACCCCAACCCGCCCCGATGAGGCCCAGCCCCCCAAAACCTGCGCCCGAGCGCCCTCAACGCGCACCCTGAAATAACCCGAACCCACCCCACCAGTCCCCCATCCGACCCGACGTCCCCCCGATGCGCTCGACTGCGTCTTGGTGATGCTCTTCCGCTGTCGCGGCGCGTTTCTCATGGTTGCTACGTGCGTCTTGTTTTCTAACGTTTTCTAACGTTTTCTAATGTTTTCTAATGTTTTTCTTGTTTTTCTTGTTTTCTAACGTTTTCTAACGGGTTCTATGTAACGTTTTTCTTGTTTTTAACGTTTTTATTGTTTTCTAACGTTTTCTATGTAACGTTTTCTAACGTTTTTCTTGTTTTTCTTGTTTTCTAACGTTTTTCTTGTTTTTAACGTTTTTATTGTTTTCTAACGTTTTCTAATGTTTTCTATGTAACGTTTTCTATTGTTTTTAACGTTTTTCTTGTTTTCTAACGTTTTCTAACGTTTTCTATGTAACGTTTTCTAACGTTTTCTAACGTTTTTCTTGTTTTTCTTGTTTCCTAACGTTTTCTAACGTTTTTCTAGCGTTTTCTAATGTTTTCTAACGTTTTCTAACGTTTTCTAACGTTTTCTATGCCACGCGCGCCCTACCCCGCCCTCCGCGGGCGCTCGGGAAGGGCGTCGACGCCGCCGCAGGGGGCGCGGTGGGGGTGCTCAAGGGGTCCAAAGCGGTCCGCGGGCCACCGCGAGTGCGACCGCGCCTTGGCACCGCGCTCACGGGGCGGTCGCGGAGGGCGTCGAACCCTCCCGCCCCGCCACCTGCGCGATCGCGCGATGCACACCGCGGGGCACCTGATGCCCCGCCAGGCTATCGACCCCTGACGGATGCCCGCGGGACAATTCACCTACTGCTTGACCACCCGCGCGGCCCACCTGCCAACCCCCCCCCCCAGGGCCCATGGCCCTAGGCCAGCCGCGCCAATCCCCCTCGAGGCGTATACACGTGACCCCAACCAGTCCCCTGCGCGCGCACTGCGCCTTGGATGCACGGCGCTGGCCCCCGCGCCGCCCCCGCGACGCTGCAGGCTCGCGGACCCATGTCTGAATATGTGTGTATATATATATATATGTATACATGCAAACATACACGTACACGCAGCACGGCGCCCTCAGGTGAAATATGACGTGGGGGGATAGGTGAGGGAGGGGGCGCGGTGGGTGACAACGGTTCCGCGTGAGATACCCCCTCCCATGCCCAGGGTTCCCCAACCCCCATCTCGAACCCGCCCTAAGGGGGGACCCCCATATACCATCGCCTGTCATGCGCGCGCGTGCTTCGCATGGTTGGCCATTGCGCCGTGCGTCTGCGCCCCCCAGGGCAGCGCGCTGCAGGCGACGGGGAGATCGCGCGCGGACCCATGTCTGAATATTGCAAAAAAAAAAAAATGGGGATGGGAGAAGAGGGTTATAGGACGCAGTGTGAGGTGGATGGGGGGGAGGAAGGTGCATGGCGTGTCAGCAGAGCATGTCTGAATATTGCAGCTTCGGTCCGACCCAGGACGTCCCAGCGTGGGTTCTGGACTTGGCCCAGATCTAGACTTTGCGTGCGGCCTGTTCAGGGGCCAGGCCTCACGAGCGCATGCGTGGAAGGGGAGGGGAGGCGATGGCGCCGAAAAAGAAGATGTCGGCCGAGGAGAAGAAGGCGCGGGCGAAGGCCCGCAGGAGCGACCCGAAGAACAAGGAACACGAGAACGAGCTCCAGCGCCTACGGTGGGAAGGGGGGGAGGAGGGCGAGGCGAAGGAGGACGGGGATGATGAAGACAACACAACCACCGACGACGAGGGGGAGAGTGCGGAGAAGGAGGGAGGGGCGGGTGGGGAGGGGGATGAGGACGAAAGGAACAAACACACCGACCTCGAGGGGCACGGAAGGGCAGGACGATGGAGGAGGAACAGAAGGAGGAGGGGGATGGGGGAGGAGGGAGATGAGGAGGAGGAAGAGAAGGATGAGGAAGAGGAGGAGGAGGAAGATGAGGAGGAGGAGGGGAAGAATACTGAGCGGAGGAGGGATGAGGAATACGATGGGGACGAGGTGGAAAGAGAAAGAGTGATGAATAGGATGAGGACGACCAGGAACTCGGTATAGCAAGTCTAGATATGAACATAATGGCTTGGGGCAGGACCCACATGAACGCGCAGAAGAACAAAGCCCAGATCAAGAAGGAGTTCAAGGCCATGAACGCCCGCAAGAAGGAGGAGTTCCTCAAGACCTGGCAGACCACGGGCACCCCGTGCGGGATGCCAGGAACGAGTAGGGATGAGGAGGAACAGGAGGAGGCGGAGGAGGAGGAGGAGGAGGAGGAGGAGAAGGGGGAGGGAGGACAGGAGGCGGAATAGGAAAGGGAAGTAGAAACAAGAGGACGATGGATGAGGAGGTGGAGGAGGAGGAGGGGTCAGGAGGAGGGAGGAAGAGGGGAGGAGGAGGAGGGGGAGGAGGAGGGGGAGGAGGCGGAGGGGGAGGAGGATGAGGAGGAGGAAGAAGAAAATGAGGATGATGAGGAGGGGGAGGAGGAGGGGACGAGGAGGAAGGGGAGGAGGACGAGGAGCTGGCGGAGGAGGATGAGCAGGAACATAATGAATGCACGAGGAGGGTCGTCAATGCATGTGCAGACACCTCGGATACATATCACTAGCAATCAATGTCATCGCCACCCGTTGGATCGAGGTACGTTCGAGCACGCACAGTGCAACAAAATCGAATCGAAGACCAATGTCGAGAAGGATTCCGAGATTGATCAGTGGCATAGTTTCGACGGCCTCCTGGAGTTGTTCGGCTGGCGGCCCGAGAATGCGAAGACCGACTATGGCTTGCGGACACTTTGATTTAATGTTTTGTTCCGCGCCTCCCGTGCTTGGAATGAAGAGGGGTGCCGATGAGGGCCCTGTCGGGAAAATTAAACAGAAGATGAGGATTGAAGGAATGAGGCGACGATGGGGACACGAGGAAAACAGTGTGAGATACGAGGCGGAGGAGGGACGAGGAGGAGGGGGATGAGGACTAGCAGATGAGGATGCGATCGGCAGCGCAGATTGTCAGTGGCGTGGGGCCGAGAGCAGATCGAGACCGCCAAGGGGGGCTGCGAAACTATGAACAACTCTCCAGGGCGGAGGCCCGCGCGAAGGCTGCCAAGGCGAACTGCGAGGCTCTGAAGAAGACCCACATCAAAGAGGGGAGGGGGGTGTGCTCATGCCCCAGACAGTTCGGACACAGCCTCTCGAGCAACTAATGCCCCATCCAGTGCCAGCATGTATCTAACCAAGAAGGCGAGGGCGGATAAGGGAGGACAATGCGTCTAGGGAGGAGGTGAGGGGGATCAGGGGGCCAGGCAGGGAATGGGGGAAACGAGGAGCCCAGGGAAGGGGAGGAATGAGTCTAGGGACGGGACGCTCCAGCGATGGCAAACAGATCGGCGGGGCAGACTGACAAGCAAACTGGCGGCACGCTGTACAGGCGCATCACCGAGCATGGCGAGCGGAGTCAAGCGCGCCCCGCTGGGGCGGAAGGGAGATGAGGATGCGGATGATGTGGTCAGGTGGTGTGTATTGTGGGCAGGGGTCTCCGTTGGTGCACAACGCCATGTCTGGTCGAGCAGGCTGCGCAAGTGGTTTGTCGGCGGGTCGTTCCAAGTGTTCGCGAATCGGTGAACTCAGGGGTCACTCAGGTGAGCTCGCACATTGTCCAGCTCAATTGCGCGCCACAAGGAGTAGGGAGAGGACGAGGAGGAGCTTGATGTGGGAGCAGGAGGAGGAGGAGGAGGAGGAAAAGGAGAAGGAGGAGGAGGGGGCGGAGGGGCAGGATGAGGGGCAGGAGGAGGCCCCTGACTCGAGAAGTAGTCGCTGTGTCCCACCCTCGCCAGGCCCACGAGAAGAAGATCGAGACCCGCCTGACGGGCACGCTCATGCCCCTGGAGTCCAGCGGCAGCGCGGGCTCTGGCCAAGCACCGCTGGCGCTGCAGGACGCTGCGAATGCGCACACTGCGAAGGTTGGACAGGGGCTCGCCTGGTTGGACAGGGGCTATCTCTCTCTCTCTCTCGCTCATCTCTCTCTCTCTCTCTCGCTTCTCTCTCTATGCCTCTCTCTCTCTCTCTCTCTCTCTCTCTCTCTCTCTCTCTCTCTCTCTCTCTCTCTCTCTCTCTCTCTCTCTCTCTCTCTCTCTCTCTCTCTCTCTCTCTCTCTCTCCCCGCCCACCCCTGCACCTCGTATGCAAGAGCGGCGCCCACGGTTGGTTGCTGTGGATGGGCGCTGCGTGGAGGCAGGGTGACAGACCGTCGGTTGCGTCGTATACTGGGAAGTGGAGGTGAAGATCGAAGGCTGCCCACAGTCCGACTCCTCCTACACGTGCTCGAGTTCCGAGTCCGAGGAGGAACGAAGGGGGGGACATGGGAGAAGGAGGCGAGGGCGACACTGATCTCTTGCATGTGCTCGACAGACGAGGTGAGAGAGGGGTCAGGGGAGCGAGAGAAATAAGCGGGACATGAGGAGATCGAAGACTGACTCGTCGACTTGATTAGGGGTGATGGGAACGGCGAGTAATGAGGGAAAATACGGGTGGCGTGCCCAGGAGGCCCAGACCACCAAGACGTCGACCACTCCCGACAAGGAGGTTACCTCGTACCCAGAGGCTCTCGGCGAGGCAGCGAGCTTGCTGGCGCTGCTCGACGGGCTGAGCGTGAGGGGAGGAGGGGGGTCGTGTTGCCCTTCCTTCCCTGATGACCCCCTTCACTCCCCCCCTCCCTCCCTCCCCCCCTCCCTCCCTGGTCCCTGCTCCGCCCCCTCCCTCCCCCCCACCCTCTCTCCGTCCGCTCTTCCCTCCCTCCCCCACCTCGCTCCCTGCACCCAGCTCGTGCGGAGTCGCCAGGGTGCATGCGTCTCCGATTTCGTCGGTTCCTCGATCGTTGCCACTGTGGCGTCACGAGCGATATCGATGGTAGGGGGCTCGCCTTGGCAATGCGATCGCTTGGGTTGCAGCGACAGGAGTGGCGTCGCAAGGCGGATGGAGATTGCAAAGCTGATGAGAGACAAAAAGGAACATCAACGGTGATATCCGAATCCAGCAAGGATGACGATAATGATGGGGAGGAACAGCAACAGACGAAGGATTAGGATAATGAGGAGGAGGAGGATGAGGACGAGGACGAGGACGAGGATGATGAGGAGTAGGAGGAGGATGATGATGATGATGAGGAGGAGGAGGCTGAGGAGGATCATGAGGATGGGGATGAGGTGGAGGATGAGGAGGATGAGGATGATGAGGCCCCAGAGGCTCCAGGGCAGCAGCAGCCAGGATGAGGGTGATGAACGACATCAGGGGAGGTCAAAGAGCACCCGTGGCTGAAGCCCTTCGAGGCCAGCATCTCGGATAACAAAAAGAAGCTCGCCGAGATCAGAGACTTCGTCATCGCGAATCTTCAGGGCAAGTCAGCCCTTCCGCTCTCGCGAGCATGTTGCAAGATAAGGAGCATCAGCAGCAACGAGGGGGATAAGGAGAAGGAGCAGCAGCGAGGATGAGGATGGTGGATCAACAGCAGGAGGAGCAAGAGGAGCAGGAGAATCAGCAGCAGCAACTGAGGAGGAGCGCGACTGGACGGCTAAGGTTAGGCCGATCCGACCATAGCCAAAACTTTGGGGTACCATCCGAACGATCTCTGTTCTCAACACCTGACTCGAAGCCCCTTCCTTCAGGAGGCAATTGCAGCAAGAAGAAGTAGAGGGAGGAGAGGCACGCCACTGAAGAGAATAATGAGGAGGAGGAGGATGAAGATGGTGAGTACAAGATGGCATGGGCGAAGGAAAGTACGAAGGAGGCGGTACCGCGACTGACAATGTGTTAGAGCTGTGCGCCAGGTCGGACGACGTGAAGAAGTATACCATTCCCAGCATCAACAGCAAGCTGGCCGAGGCGCGCGGGGCCTGATTGGGAGCGGCACCAGCGATGTTGACAAGATCACTTCGAAGGATCAGGAGGAACAGTAGGATGAGGAGGAGAATGAGGGCGAGGAAAGGGAGGAGCAGCAGCAGGAAAAAGCAGCAGCAGCAGGAACAACACCAGGAGGGGCAGCAGGAACGGCATGAGGATCAGCAGCAGGATGTACAGGAGCAGCACCCCTAGTTTTACTCAGCTTCGTTATTTGCCCATGTGGATTGCCCTTGTGCTTCATCCGCCTGGGCTGGAGGCGCGCGAGTGCTACGCGAACATCACGGAGGTCAAGACGAGCATGGACGCGGCTGCTGCCAACCTGGGCGTCTAGGGCGCATGCTTGCCCCGAATGCCGCAGGGGGCATGTGCGTGGGGGAGAATGGGAGAGGGGATGAGAGGGGAGGCATCGATGGAGGGAAGGATCGATAGAGAGACGACCTCGGGGCGAGTGCGCTGCGAGCAGCGCCACTCCTCGTGCAGAGAGCAACAATGCTCAGACGTGCACGATTTTTATTTAGACCATGGATGCGGTTTCAGATCCATGTCAGGTCGTCCAGTTAGGTGCCCGCGGCAAGAGACAGAGAGCAAGGCGGTGCGATCGACGAGGCGCCGCGCTCGAGCGTGAGAAAGCAGGCGCGCGCAATCAGCGACGAGAGCACACGTGGCAGCAGACATGCATTCGCACGTCAGTCAACGAGAAGAGGAAAATGGAGGGAGGGAAAGCGTAACATGGAAGATGAAAAAGAAACGCTGGCACGGGTAGCGGCAGGGAGATTTAGGACGGGAGGGCAGGAAGGTAGACGCAAAGCATTCAGATCAGCATGTTGAGATTGTGTGCGTCGATTCGGGGCCCCCTGAGAATGCAATGGACAGTAGCGCCATTCGGGATCGCGTTATACCCAATTCGCACCTATAGGAGCATGGGAACTGCATTAGAAAATGGCGCGCAGCCCGCGAGCAAGCGACAGCAGTGGTTGATTCAGGATAGGCCCCATAGGTTTCTTCAGATCGACGCGTGTTTAGTAGAAGCCACTCGCCTTAGTTTCCCCTATAGGTGAATCCATCGGCCGTAGCGTTCTAGCCACTTTGGCTCCAGCGAGTGTGCAACGTATCCGACCTCGTTGGTTCTGAGTGCACACTTGCCGCGATGGCCGCGCGAGCAGCTGCCGTGCAGATGATGGCGGACAGCCAACCCTCGTCAGCAGGGATGCCGCGGCCGATGGATTTGCATCCCCAGGTAGGCTTGGCAAAATGCACGCCCACGTAGTTGCCCCATGTGAGGTGGGGGGGTGATGGATGGCAGGGGGGCTGGATTCGGTCACGGTGCACCCCCCCAAGAAGGGTGGGGCATCTGCGCGGGGGAGGGGTGCGATTTTGCCGAGCCAAACCTTGACGCAGGGCGGCCCCGAGTTCGACGGAGGAGCTGGACTTCGGAAGTACTTGCTGAACAGGTGGAAGGAAGGGAAGCTCACGAGCAAGGATAAATGGCTGAACGCACCACCCTGGCATAAGCCATTCGGATGATGGTAGAAGTATTATCAGAGGTACGGGAGGGAGAGGGGGGAGGTCGGGGAAGGGATAGGTAGGGGAAGGAAGGCAGTGGCAGCGGAGGGGGGAGAGGGCAGAAGAGGAAAGACACCACCAGAGAGAGAGAGAGATAGAGAGAGAGAGAGAGAGAGAGACTATGACAAGCCAGTGCTCGGGCGTGGTCGTGTTCAGCCATTAGGACGTCTGCACGATCGCGTTTCACACGATGAAATCTGGCGGGACAGGCGTGGGAGACCTGGCATTGGACCCAGAGTCGACCCATCATACGGAGCACATCCGCAATGCATTGCATTTGAACAGTCGGGAGCAATTGTACTCTACGCTGGTTCCAGTGTGGGACAAGGCCACAGAGGCACGTGTGGCAATTGACTTTCCTTTCTCGCTTCCACACGAATGTTTTGCAGCCAGCTACTCGGAGAACCCTGAAGACTTCAACATGCAGAGAGTGGGTCCAGATGAAATCCCACAGCAGTACGAGACCCATCCTGTCACAACTGAGCATGGGAACCTGTCATTCCCAATCGGATTTTACAGCGACGGCGTGCCTATTTCAAAAAAAGACACGTTTCTGTGTTTTTACTGGAGCAATATAAAATCCCAGCGTCGACATTTGATCACAGCAGTACGTAAGTCCGACTGCTGCAGCTGCGGCTGCTTAGGTGCCTGTACGTTAGGCGCTATAATGAGGGTAATCGCATGGAGCTTGAACATCCTGGCTGGCGGCGTCTCCCCATCAACGGATCACGACAACAATCCTTTCACATCTGCTGACCGTGAACTCAAGAGAGGTTTGTACATCGCCAACGGTATCCGCGGAGCCTTGGTTGAATACAGAGCCGACCTGTTAGAATTTCAGCAAGCTTTGGGGGTAAAGAGATGGGACAACGTGCAGCACCCTTGCTTTTTTTGCGATTGTAGGAAGTCGGAACTTCATAACTATCCACGCTCTCGTGCTGAATGCACGTGGAGAGAAAAAGACGCAGCCACGTATGATAACATGGTTCGCTCCTGCATCAGAACAGTCCGAATCACCAGCAAGAGACAGTTGGAGATCCTACTTGACTGCATGAGGCACGACCCCGATATCGGTGGGTACGGAACATGGCGCTCGTGCCCCGACTTAGGGCTACCCTCTGGCTGGCGTTTGGTTCAGACAGGCCCCGTCACTGATACATACAAAGTTATGGAAATCCCGTGTTCGGCCGAAGAGCCTGCCGAGCTTACCTTTTTCGACAGTGGCAATCAGATCGGCCTCAATTTCATCGCTCCCATATTCTCCGTCCTGGGATTTACGATAGACATGGTGGCATTAGACATCATGCATGTAGTTGACTTAGGAATTAGCCAATACCTCTGTGGAGCAGTATTGACCATTCTCGTGGAAGGAAATTGTGCCAACAGCCAGAAACGTACTGCAGTTCTCAGGCGCAAGGATAACATAATATTTCTTCGCCGCCGCTTGAGGGCATACTATATAGCAAACAGAACGGTTCTCAAGAGAGGACAAATGTCTCAAATCTTTCGTCTTTCCCTCAAGATGCTCGGGCCTGTGCACGACCCCCGTCTCCGTGCGAAGGCAGCGGAGACGCGACAACTGGTCGGTCTTTTACCTGACCTGTGTCGCGAGCACTCACGTCTCTTCACTGGCCTTGCCGTTTACTTACCGCACTGTTGCACTCAGCTGTTAAAGTTCCAGAACATAGTTGCTGCGAACCCTCGGCGGTTGTCCCAGGAAGCCCAAAGGGATCTTGAGGATTCCGCTTTTGCGTTCGTGCACTGTTGGAAGAGAGCGGGTGGACACGTGGTGTTCAAACACCACGTGTTCCCCCATCTCGTGCTCCGCGCGCGCGTGATGGGGAATCCCCGCAGGTACTGGACGTACCTGGACGAGGGGGAGAACCGCGCGATGGCTTCCATCGCGCGTTCTCTCCACCACGGGTCCAATTTTTATTTCAGTTTTTTTGAGAAGGCCGTGCCAGACTTGTTCTGAGGTGCCGTGCAAAACGCCCGCCAGATTTCATCGTGTGGGGGAGCAGGGAAGCGAGCGAGCGAGCAGGGTGCGCGCCTTGGAACTGCCAGGGGGCGGGCGGGTGCCACCCGCTCCGGCTGCAGGAAGGAGGGAAAGAGGGAGGAGGGAGGAAGGAGGGAGGTGGGAGGCAGGAAAGAGGAGGCAGGAGGGAGGGAAGGCACCGCCAGGCTGGTGACTGGACTGCTGGATCCGTTCCGGCCTGCAGGCCCTCTTATCAGGGGGAAGGCGTTTCATCATCCCCTTCCCTCCCGTTGTCCCTCTCCTCGAACCTCTCTCCCCCCCCCTCGGCCTCCCGGGCCCCTCGGGATCGATTCCCTCGAGAGAACGCGTCGGCCGAGCCCCTTGGGAGCAATGCCGTCGGATGACTCCAAGGGGGGAGCCCCATGGCACTCCATGTTCTGGATGACTGCTGGGACCCGCAAGTATACGTTCATGTATGTATAGCGATAAATGATACATCTATAAATACATGCATGCCAACAAATACATACACACAGCGACAAATGAGGAAGCCAGTACACAACTCACACAACACATCAATAAACACATACAGACATAAACATGCAAGTTAACCCATACATACACAAAACACGTAAACATACAAACAGCTCAACACTAACATGAAGTACATACGTTAAAACATCCACGCATAACTGGACACATAACTAAACACATGCATACCTAATCCAACATAACATGTAGACATGGATACATAGATACATCAGCACATACATAAACAAATCAATGCATACATGCATACATAAACACATCAATGCAACCACATCAATACATGTATGCATACATACATCACTAAACACATACATGAATAAACACCTAAACCAACACAAACAAGTACAGGTAAGTGCACGCATGTGTGAATACATATATATATATATATAAAGACATATGTATAAGAGCATTGGGGTCCTTGGCCCATGGCCCTGGCGGGCCTTCCAATCCAGCGCCTGCTCATCGGCAGCTGTGCGCAACAAAAATATGGTGGGCACAGCGCCCAGGGCCCTGGGTGCCCTAAAAAAAACACATTTCAACTTCGCTGGCGTTACGGAGGCGTCAACCATAAGATGATGATGTGGTTCAGCGCCGAGAGCCCGCACCCCTTTTCGAAGAAATATGCCATCAATGAATACTCCTCCTGTCGGACTCCTCGGCCACGCAACTATACATATATACATATCCTGGGAATTGTGGGTCGCCATGTGGCTGTTGCCAAACCGCGGGTCGAATGAAAAATGAGATGCCCCTTTTAAACATGGCATCCTCCATCGATGTTCTTTCGGCCTGGGCTTCCCCGCTGGCGCGGAACTGGGTGGGAGGTCACCGAAGACTGGTGGTGAACTGGGGCCAGAGGGCGGGAGCAGTGCCGAGCGTGCGCGCACGTGGCGGCGCGCACCTGCAACCTGCCTCTCCCCCTCGTTCTCCCCCTTCCCCCTCCTCGGCCCTCCTCCTCATGAGCCTCCTCCTCTTCCTCCTCCTCCTCCTCCTCCTCCTCCTCCTCTTTCCCTCGCCTGCTCTCCATCCTCCCCCCCCCTCCCGCCCCACCCCTCCCTGACAAGTGTACGCAAATTCAAAGTGTGATCCTCCACCACCCTCCTCGTCCACCACCCTCCTCCTCCTCCTCCTCCTCCTCCTCTTCTTCCTCCGTCCCCTCCTCCTGTACCGTCATTAATCATACTCTCCATCATCACAATAATCATTATCATCAGTACACCACCACCGCCACCATCATCATCAGCATCATCATCACCACCATCATCATCATCAGCATGTGCATCATCATCACCATCACATTACCACTCACCACGTGCCATTCACAGCAGCAGCGCCATCATCACCACCACCAGCACCAACACCATCACCATCATCATCATAATCAGCAGCAGCATCATCATCATCATCATTATCATCATCATCATCATCATCATCATCGTCATCATCATCATCATCATCATCATCATCTCACCATTACCTATCACGACACATCATGGCGTCAGCGTGGCTGACCACGGACGGGCGCCTGGGCAAACTCCCGCGCGCCCGCCCCGAACCCCTCACGCGGATCGGGCCCTTCAACCCCTCGCAAGCTACTCCCGCGGAACGGTGCGTGGTGTGCCAGGCCTGAACAGAAATAAATAAGGGCATCTCCGCACCGTGAACTGGTAGCGGAATGTCTTGTATGTAAAGTACCAATGCCTTGTGGATATATCGCTAGCTGCCAATGCTGTCTGACATCGGTCGATATCCCCACGTCCCAATTTTTAATTTCGGTACCAATTTTTCAGCTTGTCTTGATTTTTTTTGAAACAGCTAGCAACGTCCCAATTTAATTGCAACGGGCAGATGTCAGGGCTGTCATCTGGGGCGCTGCAGCAGACCGGGGGCGTCCTGCTTCGTTCGTGGCTGCTCGAGCTGCCTATGGCCGGGGCCCGAGCCGCGGGTGCGGCGGCGCTGTGCAAGGCCCGCTTCGTCGGCGCCACGTTCGTGAGACTCGATGGCCCCGTCGCCGTCGACGCCCTGACCCAAGACGACTTCAGCGACCTCGAGCTGGAGGGGCCCTCATCGCAGTGCCCGCCGTCTGCCTCCCTTGCGACGCCAGCTCGCTCGCTCCGTAGATTATGTCTCGGCGGCGATGCGGTCGGCCTTGGGCGAGGAAATGCCAGGGTGCGTGGCCTGCGTGAAGGTCTCGACCTCGTTCCCGGCGAGATTCGCCAAGAGCTGCGCGGAGGGCGAAGTGATCAAGTTCTTCGAATCAGCTGGCGGTTCTGCTCAGCTGGACCTGCTCGAGCTGGCGGATCTCGCCCCGCGGCCCGACGACTGGAGCGTCGGGGCCCTGCCCCGACCCGTCGCGCTCCCAGCCCTTGCCCCCCCAGGGCGACCTCGGGCGCATCGGCTTCCAGCTCTCCGTCGACTGGGAGATCGAGGGGTAGAGGCGCCTCGCCGCCGACGTGCACAATGGCGGGGGCATGGGGGGTGGCGAAGTCGACGCAGCCCGCGAGGCTGCCGCGCAGGTGTGGGCAGATCGGCCGTTCGGCGCCTGCGTGGCGGGCAGCGCGGGCGCGGGTGGGGGGGGCCCTGGCGGGCCTGGGGGGCCCATGGCCCCGCCCGCCAGGCGCCCCCCCTCAGCGGGTAGCGCCGCCGTTGGCCGCGCCCGCGGAAAGGCCCGCGCCCGGCGCCCCCCCCGCTGCAGGGGGCGCGCGGGCGCGTGGTGAGGCAGGGGCCTGCGGCGGGCAGCGCCGAGAGGCGCCGAGAACCCGCGGCGCGTCTGCGTGTCGCAGGGCGATCTGCAGAGCGCGCATCGGGAGTTTCAGACACGAGCCGCTGGCGGCCATCGGCGGCCGCCTGATGGGCCTCTCGAGCCGACTCGAGCAGGTCGAGGCGAGGGGCATGGAGGCCCGCGGTCTCTCCTCTGCAGCCCCTCCCCCCCGCCGCCCAGGGTCGCCCCGTCTGGAGGGGCCCTCCGCGAGCGCGCTGGCGCCTGCCCCCTTTCTCCCGGGCAGGTCCCCCGCCCGGAGCTCGCCCGCGTCGCCGCCCCGGGCGGCGGCGTAGCTTCCGGGTGCGCGGCCCGCCCTGGCGTCGCCCCAGCCTGGGGCGGCAGGGGGGGCCCTGGCGACGGCGCGGGGGTGCCGCTTTAGCGGGCCGACGGGCTTTCCGCGCGAGCAGGGCAGTCGCGCGGCTTGAAAGGGGGGGGCCGGTCTCGACCCCGGGGCCCTCGTCGAGGCAGGCGGCCGCGATCCAGGCGGGGCCGTCCAGCTTGCGATGCCGCGGGCGCTGGAGATGATCGGCGGCTACAGGAAGGCGGCGGAGGGCGAGCCTGCCCTGGGCGACCTCCCCTTCGGGGGCGCAGCTTTGAGCTCTAAATAGGCGGGCCCAGTGGCCGGGATCAAGGGTGCCGACGGCAGATTTCTGCCAGCTACGCCAGACCCCCCAGGGGGCCGCAAAGTATTTCAATTGCAATATAATAGTTACAGCGCAGAAGTACGAGTGCGAAAATAGTGCCGCGTAGTAATATGAAGCACAGAAGTTCAGAAATCAGAATTGTGGGGAAATAGTGTGAGATGTACTTCTCTCGCACTTTCTTTCGCGCGTCGCATTATTCTCGCGCTTTTGTCGCCCCTTTTTTCGCGCGCGCGCCGCATTTTTTATTTTAACTGAGGATCCCCCGGTCTAGCCGGCCTCGAATCTCATGGGCCAAGGGGGAAGCGTGGCCCCTGGCGCTCAGCTGGGCCGCCGAGCGCGAACCGCAGAGGTAGTCGGCTCACGTCGACATTGTGGCCTTCGCCGGGCTCGGCTGCGACGCCCCAGGCACGCCGTGGGGGATGGTGCTTTGCTGCAGGCAGCGGGTCAGATTCGGGCGCCTCGAGGACCGCGGGCGCATCCGGGAGGTGCTCGCGTCCTTCCGCGCGCCGCGCAGTCTCGGCAGAGAGACCTACTCGGTTCCCGGATCGGCCAGTTTCTGAAGGCCACGCGACAGTCAGCGAATGCGATTGGCTTTTTGTTGCCGGCCTGGCTGATCACTGGGCTGCCGGGCCCTCGGCCCAGAGCGGGTCGTGCGGCGATGGGCCTCGCGCGCCCCGCCGAGTTCGCAGCCTCGGCTGCCTTCTTGCGGGCGACAGTCGCTCGAGAGCACCCTGCGGCGCCGGCAAGGATCGCGTCTGGGACGAGAGGTGGAAAAGTAGGCCAGCGAGAAGGAGCGGGATGGCGGCGCCAGTGGCGGGGGAGGCGAGTGATCTTTTCCAGGCGGGGTCAACGGCTCATGAGAACACCGAGGGGGGCCAGCTCAGGAATCTGGCCTTCGTCGTCCGCACCTACGACTCCGACTTCGCAAGCCGCTTGTGATTCGGTGATCGGCGTCCTTTTTGCATCTGGCCTGCTGACCTCGTTCTGTGCCTGCCCCGAAGCGCGAGTCTCTGCATTCGCGCCGACGGGGCATCTTGCCCCCCGGCCATGTCAAGAACTGCCCATGCCCTGTGGGCTTCCCTACGAGTGGCGTGAGAGTGGATCTGCGCCGCGGTCGCCGCAGAGTCGCGCGCGGCGGAAGCGGGGGGATGTTGGCGGCGCTGGGTTAATGTGTCCGTCGCTGATCTCTCCTGGTTATCGCTCGGGCGCCTTGCAGGTCGGTTGACGGCATCCTGCCTCGCCGCGCCCTGGACCGGGAGACAATGGCAGCTCGTGCGCCAGCTTGGTGACAGGCATTCGGGCTAGTGGCGCGTCGAGGAGTGAAGCCGCTCCTGACTGGCGGCGGTGCTGGCATCTATCGGGCCGTGACTGGGCTCGTGGATGATTCGGACTCGGGAGGCAGTGCGCATTTTGCGGGGCCTCGCGCCCTCGCAGCAGACGACCTCGGCGCCCCGTCCGGCGGCGCGACGATCTTGCTCCAGGGGCCAGTCGCGCCGCCTGAGTGCGGCTTCATCTTCCGCGCGCCCCGCGTTTTTGACCTCGAGCCAAGTCGCCTTCCCAATGGGCTGCCTCCCATGTGCGTGCGCTTGGGCCACTGCGCCGCGGTGGCAGCGCGTGTGTGGGGTGCTCGGCTTCTGCGGCCCCCGCGCCAGGAGAGCCTTCAACTGCGCGCGGGCGCCCCCGTCCGCGCTGGGCTCTTCGGCGCGGAGAGGAAGGGCGACCGCAGGCCGAGGGTAATGATTGACGGCGTTGCCGCAAAGCATAGGAGAAGCCTCTGAGAGAAGTCCTTCGCGAGTATGCTTGTGCTCCGGAGTTGCCCGACAGTCGGTGCGCCTGCTTCGAACGTCTCACCGCCTTGCCCCATGCCTGGCAGTTCGCGGAGTTGTTCCTCCCGACGGGCGGGTGCTGGTCGATCTCCGCGGGCGATATCGAGGACCTCTTCTACTTCCCGCAGTCGGCTTGGGCCCTTGGGCCAGCGAGCTGCCGGGGCAGGGGGCTTCCTGCGGGGTGGGCGACCTCCGCCGGCGCGGTCGCGACAGGATCGCGCTGGCACTGGCGGCTCCTGCCGCGGGGGGCCAGGGGGCCTCGGGGGCCGCCCGAGTTGCATCAGCATTGCCCGCGGTCTGCAGGGCGCGTCCGCGGCGGGGGTCGGCTCGCCCATGGTCGGCCCCCCCCCCCCCCCCCCTCCCCCTCGGATCGAGTCGTGGAGGGCGTCTATTCGGGCGACCGCGCCGTCGTTGGCCTTTGCGTTGGCCTTGGCGCCTCGGGCCCGATGCGACAGGCGGCTCTGTGGCAAGTCCAGCAAGGGCGCGGGGCACGCGGTCGTGTGGGCACGAAGAGAAAGGAGGATGAGCAACCCTGGGCCAGCCCAGTGGGGTCGTCTGGAGGGGTATCTTCAGCGCGTCTCGATGTGGACGGTGAGTTGATGGGGGCCCAGCAGCTCGGAGTGATCGCCGCTTGTGTTGTCCCCGTCGGGGTCGCGCTGGCCTCTTTCATGAAGAGGCTGGTCGGATGGTGGGTTCACAGTCTGATGTTTCGCCGGGCCGCCACGCGTGGGTTCGCGTGCCTGGCGTGCACCCGGCGGCGTGGCGCCGACTGCCGAAACCAAAGGTCGACGAGCTGCTGGGGCTGGCCCTTTTCCTTCTCTCTCTCTCTCTGTCTGTCTGTCTCTCTCTCTCTCTCTCTCTCTCTTATTCTCTCTCTCTCTCTCTCTCTCTCTCTCTCTTTAAATTCTTTCTCTCTCTCTCTCTCTCTCTCTCTCTCTCTCTCTCTTTTTTTTTTTTTTGTTTTTTTTTTTTTTTTTCTCTCTCTCTCTCTCTCTCTCTCTCTCTCTCTCTCTCTCTCTCTCTCTTTTTTTTTCCCCCCCCCTCTCTCTCTGGTATATATGCATATTAAATGATTCCGGAGAAAAGCCCCAATCAGAATTGGTTTGGGGCTATAGGGCTGTAGGGCTATTGGGCCACAGGGCTATAGGGCTATAAGGCTATGATAAGGCTATAGGGCTATAGGGCGACAGGGATATAGGGCTATAAGGCTATAGGGCTACAGGGCACCGGGCGCCCGGGCACCGGGCACCCGGGCACCCGCCCGGGCGCCGGGCACCCGTCGCCGGGGCACCCGGACACCCGGGCATCTGGGCACCCGGGCCCGACCACCGAATCGGCGGCGAACCTGGGCACCCGGGCGCCCGGGCGCCCGGGCACCCGGTCCCAGCCACCGAATCGGCGGCGAACTACCCCGGGCACCCTGGCAGCTGGGCACCCCCGGGCACCCGGGCCCGGCCACCGAATCGGCGGCGACCCTCACCCCAGCCTTTAATCCGGTAGGACCCCTACAGAGGCAAGCTCTGTTTGGGGAAAAAGCCTCGACTCTGCGGCGGCGGATCAGGTCTTCGCCTCGGACGCCGCCCCCTTCGTCGGCGGAGTCGCGTCGGCCCCGCTCAACGTGGAAGAGGCGGTCTGGCTTTGTGCGCGGGCTCCTCGACGGACGGGCGCGGTGGGGCTCGTGCTTCTTCGTCCCCGCGATCCCGACGATCCTGTCGAGCTCCCCAGGGATGGAGTTCGGGGCGGCTCCCTGCTCCACTTTTGGATGGGGTTCAAACAGTTTACCACGTTGCTGTGCTACAGGCTCTCGGGCCGACGTCATTTTATGGCGTGCGAGGTCCTCGTCTTCAGATCGCCGGTCAAGCGGGCGGTCAAGGGCCCAAGCGTGCGTGGTAGACGTATCCCAGCGCTCATAGAGACGCAGGATGTGCGTGGCGTTGCCGTCCAAGGGCGATCGCCCAGCGGGGTCCTGTCACAGGATCTTCGCCATGACTCTCCCGTTTTTTCTTCCCGCAGGGTGCTCGTTCCCTCCGTTCTAGGCGCGGAATGCCCGCGAACCTGCAGATGACCCAACAGGAGGTGCCGAAATGCGCGAGGCCTGGCCGCGTCTTCCCGAGGCGGTAGAGTCGATTGCCGCCGTCGAGGAATCCTGGGGCTGGACCGTGAGCGCGCGCCGCTTGGTCTCAAGCCGCCGCCCGCTCGCCTTCGACGATGCCTTCGGCGGGCCGTGGGCCCCGCTCAGCGCAGCCCTGGAGCGCCGCGGCTCTGGCTCGTCATCGGCCGCGACGTGCTGCGCCGCCTTCTCGAGGACCTCGCCAACCCAGACGGATTCGCCCAGGAGATGGAGCTCGTCGTGAGGATCAGGCCGATGGCGGCTGCCCAGGGCCCCCCTCGCGGGGTCTCCTGCGATTCGCGAATTGTGCTCGTGGTCGCCAGCGGCCGTGCGAGCTGCGGCGACGCCCCAGATCCCGGGCGACGAGTGCGTGGAAGCCAGGCTGGGTGTCGTGGAGGCACTCGCCCGCGCAGGCGCGCTGCGGGCGTGGGAGCAGCCTCAGCAATCTCCTCAATGGGCACTTCCGGAGCTCCCGGAGGCCTCGGCGCGGGGCCGCCCTACGAATGCGTCATGGGCTGGAGTGCGCGGGCCAGGCGGTGGCGCGAGACCGCCACCTGGATGGGACGGCAGGCGTTCCCGCGTTCCCGCCCC
Source organism: Prorocentrum cordatum (assembly GCA_963575745.1). Classification (NCBI taxonomy): domain Eukaryota; class Dinophyceae; order Prorocentrales; family Prorocentraceae; genus Prorocentrum; species Prorocentrum cordatum. Next base: position 237,711 of record CAUYUJ010017082.1, read on the forward strand.
TGCTGGCAAGCCGGTGCGACTGCAGCTGCCAGCGCCTCGTCCTGGAGGGCGGCGTCGAGTGCGAAGGCGGCGTCCGGCGGCGTCTGGTGGGGGTGGCGGCCGGGTTCCCCAGCGAGTGGTGCCGTGCGGTGTCCGAGCAATTCGACGCGTGCAGCCGCGCGCCGCGCTGCTGATGGTCTTGGGGATCTTCTGCAGCTGGCTTGGATTTTAGGAGAAGGCCCACCCGCGCGCCTTGGCGCAGTCTGGTTGCGCGCGGCTTCGTGGGCATGGCGGGGCCTTCGAGCGGCAGTCAGGCCGGTCACTGCCCGTCGGCGTATCACCATGCTCGACATGTGGAGCTTGTGGCTCGAGAGTCGAGGGCTGCCCCGACCCGCCGATGTCGTGCGTGACGTCGAGCTGCTCGGCGCCACCTCCATTGCCTGCGCGCAGTAACTTTGCGACGCGAAGGCGCCGTGCTCGTGGGGGTCCGAGATCCTTGTTAGCGCGCAGTTTCGCTGGCCCCAGACCCGCGGTCAACTGCGCTCAGCCTGGGCCGCGGTGGCTCGTTGGCGCAAGTGCAGAGCTAGTGGAGATGAGGTGTTCCTGGCCCTGGCCGTCGCTGCCCAGGCGCAAGGATGGGGCGGGGCTCCAGCGCGTCTGCTCCTCACCATCCACTCGTTGCCGCGGTCGCCATCTACGCGGGCGCGCTTGTGCTGCTCTCTGCCAAGACATCGATCGAACCGGGGGCCAAAATTCCAGTGCGTCCTGATCGACGATACTGCGCTGCTGCGATTGATTGGGCGCGTCTTTGGCCTCCTCTCGCCGGCGGCAGCGTTGTGGCCAGGACAGCTGCGCTGGCTGCCCCAGAGGTTCAGATGCTCAGGGGCCTCATCGGCATCGGCGACTCGCCTGGCGCTCGTGGGTCGCTGCGAGGAGGCGGGGCCACCCATCGTGTCCGTTCGTTTCAGAACCTGGGGGTGGGCGCAGGGTTGGTGCTAAGTCCATGCGTCGCCATCTCCAGATGGGCGCGGCCGCCCTGCCCTTCGTCCACATGTCGTCTGACAGCCGGCAACCCGTCCAACAACTTGTTCAACTCGCTCCCGTTGTATAGGGCGTTGGTTGACCGTGCTATCAAAGCACCCGAAGGGCAAGGCGCTTTTCAGACACGCGGCAGTAACGGCAAGGTTGGACCAGGTCGAGAGCTCTCTGTCTTTGGGGCTCTGTGGGGCCGCGCGGCAGAACCAGCGCCGCTGCTCCTGGGCGCCCCTGGTCGCCCTTGGGCCAGCCTGTCTTCGCCAACTTCACGCAGGGGGTGCGTTGGAAAACGACCTTCGGATTTCATGTGTGCGCGGCGGTTCTGATAGTAGATGCAAGTGATCGGCAGCTTTCTCGCCCTTTCCCCCCCCCCCCCCCCCTTGCCTTGCGAGCAGCTTTTGAACGGGTCGATCGCTCTCTGTCTTTGGGGCTCTGTGAGGCCGCGCGGCAGAAACGACGCCGCTGCGCCCCGGCGTCCCTGGCCTCCCTGTGGCCCACCTTTCTTCGACAATTTCGCACATGGGCTGCTCGGGAAGACGAGCGCCGGAGATGATGATGATGCTGGTGATGATGATGGTGATGCTGATTCTGATGATGACGGGGAGGATGGTGATGTTAGTGGTGATGGTGATGATGATGGTGTTTTGCTGCTGCTGATGGTGGTGGTGATGGTGGTGAATGGGAGTGGTGGGGATGAGGACGATGAGGGTGATGATGATGAGGATGATGTTGGCGATGCTGATATGACGATCATGATGGGGGAGGGGGAGGGCGACCGCGACGGCGAAGGGGTAGCAGGACGAGGGGCCCATGTCTGTGAAGATGTTGCAGGCCATGTCGGTGGCGACACCTACATCTCTCCACCTCTAACCTCACTGTGCGCTGCCCTCGCGGCGCGCGCGTTCCCGGGTGGCACCCCGACTCGTGGTGCGGGCTCGGTCGCCCAGTGGGTGGGTGCATTCAGATGGGCTCTCAGGCGCGCTTTTCCCCTCGCAGGTCATCGGCCGTTCTCGCTGTGCCTTCTGGGTCATGTTAGCGACTGTGCATGCGCGGGCAGGGTCCCGTCCTGAGTCGGTGGCAGCGCCCGCGGTTGCCAACGCGCCGATTTTACAATGTTTCCAGCGCGGAGGAAATATGTCGATCTTGCCCAATTGTCGAGTTTCTATCGCCTGTTCTTTATTCATCCATTGTGCTTTCGCTTTCTATTTGCATCCGTTCCTTCTCTTCTATCGCTCCATGTGTCCATCCGAGTGGAGATGCTGCCTGCGCTCGGCCCCCTTCTCCGCCGCGGCTCTTTGCGTGCGTGTCTTCGCCTCTCCCCGGCTCATTTTGGAGCGGCATCGTCGGGCATTGCCCTGGCTTGCAAGCGGCCCGTTAAGGCGAGCAGGTGGGGCCGCGGCCCCTGCGCGCGATTCCGAGGTCCAGGCAGATCTGGGCCGCTGCCATCGTCTCCGCTTGTATTTTTTTGTGCGCGCAACTGTGGGTGTCCCTGATCGCGAAGAGCAGCCCATCCTAGGCGAGGACCATGCGCATGCTTCATGATATGTTTTGTGAATGATGGTTGTCCTTGTCTGTGAGTCACATCCTAGACTAGTGCTACTTGAACGGCGCCGCTGTGCAGTCGGAGTCTGTGCAGTGTCCTGAAGGCAGGTTGCTCTTCTTGTTCCTCTTCTCACTGCAGGTGAATGGGCGCGGGTGTCTGTGATCGGGGGGGGCCCCTCCCCCCGTCTTCCCCCCGCCCTCTTTTTCTTCCCGAGACAGGTGGGGGGCCTCTGCGCGGGGCTCGCAGCCGCGCAAACTGGCACCTCACACCGCGCAGCATATAAAGACGTGCTCGAGGTGGCCACAGAGCCAGGCCCTCTTCGCTAAGAGCAGCCCATTTTGGGCGGGGTCGGCGCGCCCCTCATCGTGAAGAGCAGCCAGTTCTGGGCGGGGGCCATGCCTCCCTCATCGCGAAGTGCAAGCAGCCCATGTGGGCGGGGTGGTATTCATTCCCTATGTCGCTTCGTGTCGGGGGTGGGGCGGTGGGCGGCGCTTTCGGTGCTCCAGCCCCCGCTCAGGGCAGCTGAGCCCCGACGGCCCCAGTCGACGAGCTCGCATCGTCTACGTTGTTCCCGCTAAATCGGCCCGTGTTTGCGCCCCTCGGGTCGAGTGGGGAGAGTTTCGCCTCCCCGCGGGTGCGCGTCGACGTGCTCCGTCTCTCGTGCGCTCTCGCAGTCCTGCTTTCTTTCTCGGTCGTCGTCGTCAGGTTCGCGTCCTGTTCTTCTCTGGCATGAGCTGGCCGGCGACGCCCCGCCCCAATTCCAAAAAGCTTTGTGTGCGCGTACAATTGATTGATTCTGCCCCCAGGTGTGCATCTTGACGTTTCCCTGCGGCCGCCTCTCTTTGAACGCTCTCGCTAGGATGTTGCTTCCTCATTTCGCCCCTGCCAGGGCCTGTCGTCTTCCGTGTGTGTTCCGTCGCCTTGTGTCGCAGGCGGTGTGTGTGTGTGTGTGTGTGTGTGAAGATGCTGCAGGCCATGTCGATGGCGACGCCGACATCTCTTTACCTCTAACTTCGCTGTGCGCTGCCCTCAAGGCGCGTGCGTCTAGGCTTTCAGGCGCGCTCATCCCTCCTGCAATTCCCTGTTGCCCCTACTCCCCCTTCATTGGGTGCTCCGGGGCGCGGAGGGCGGCCTATGCGCCTCCCTCGGGCGGGCGGGCGCGTGAAGGAGGGGTTGCAGCCTTATCCGGGCGGGCCCGCGCTCTCTGAGTGCGTGGGCCTGCCGGCGGGGGGAACTGGCAATGGGGGCCAGGAGCGGAAGGCCGGGTGCGGCTGTCAGGGTCAGCGATAGGGGGGGTGCGTCAATTCCCGATCGCCCGTTGATCGCCGTTAGGGGCCCGATGGCCCCAGCCTGCTCGGGAGCGTGCGGAGTCATTGCCAGAGGCCCATCGCCGATGTATCGGCGGTGTATCGTCGATTCCAGGTCGATGTGTCCCCCTCAATGCCAGTCCCCCCAATCGTTGCCCTTCAGGATGGGGCCGGCGCCGGTGGAGTCTGGGCCATCTCGTGGCTGGCGCCTCGTACGAGGAACGGGGCGTCGCAGTCTGAGACAGGCGCGGCCCTCGCAGCCTCTGTAGAGCACTCCCTTCGGCCAGCGGTTCCGAGGGGGCCTCTCGCGAGATCTCGCTCTGCAGGGGGGCGCCCCCCAAGAAACCCGAGGGGGGGCCGCCCAGGGCTCGGGGCAGCGCTGCAGCTGTTGCTCCTGCTTCAGCTCCAGCTCCTGCTCCTGCTCCTGCTCTCGCTGCCGCCGACGACGCTTCATCCGTCCTTCGACGCCACGGTGCCGGCTGCCTGCCACACTCCGCCGAGCCCGCAAACATCTCGTTGGGCTCCATGCGTCGGCGGCCAGATCTTGGATCATCAGTTCTGCGGCAACCTGGTGCCGGTGGCCCGCTGGACTCAGCCGACCCCGTGAGCATTCCCTTGTGCTAGGAGCTCCCGATGCCTCCACACATCCGCCCTGCCCCGTCGCCCACTGCAGAGCACTGCTGCCGTTGCCGTTGCCGCCCCCCTGCTGCCCCCGCTGCTGGCCTTCGTCCTCCGGCTTCATCCTCGCTGTGCTGCGGCTGTTGCTTCGCCTTGCTCCTCCTGCTCCCCGTGCTCCTCCTGCGCCTTCTCCTGCGCCTTCTCCTGCGCCTCCTGCCCCCCCCTCTTCCTCCTCCTCCTCCTCCTCTTCCTTCTCCTCCTCCTCGTCATCGTCCTTCGCTTCTTCCTCCTCTTGCCATGTTGCAGTCTTCGAAGCCCAGAGAAATAATTGGGAGGATATTGGGGCCGGCCTATGGCTAGAGAGGGGTCTCAGGTCAGCCCGCCCATCACTGTGGAGGCAACTGCTGTGACATCCTTGCTTCGGATGCAGGAAGAGCAGTATGAGGGTGAGGGGATGCATAGCAGTGAGAGGGACATCATGACTAGCAGTGATACGAAAAGGGACAACAGGGACAACACGGGAGATGGTGGAGGGAGGTAGTTGAAGGTGATTGTAGTGCCAGGTGAGAACGCGTCCCATCAAATGCCAGGTGGAGGCGAGTTGGTGCCAGTTGCAAAATGCTGCTGCTGCTGCTGGCTTTGATTATTATCCTTTCCCCCTTGGCCGCTGTGAGGCTGGTTTTGTGTGGGAGTACTGCCGAGCTTGGCTCAGGGCAGGGCCTCAGGCAGATTTAAGGTACCTGCTAGATTATACATCTGGCCACGTTGATTTCCAGATGCCGTACCGTCGCCGCAGGAATGGAGCCAACATTGTATCGGACAATGGGCATGGAGGGCGACGTCTAGTTGGAACCAGTGCATCATGCCGTTCGCACAGGTGGATTTTAGGTTAGTGCTTGGGTTGCGGCTTAGGCCAAGACTGAGACTAACTGACATTGTGGCATGGGGCGGGGTATGCAGGCTCAGGCTGACGTTGTGGCGTGGGCAGTATGGGGCTGAGGGTAAGGTTGACTCTTGGGGTGAGGTAGACTGAGGCTTGGGCTGGGGCTGAGGTTCAGGCGGAGGGTTGGTTTAGGGCTGATGCTCGTTCAAAAAGAAGCATCCCGCCACGGTCGCGTCACCAGGTGCCTATCGTAACTGTTATGACCTTCGAGCGAGTTGAATACAACGCGGCCTAAATGCAACTGTACCCAAACCAGTGATTCTGCACGAGCCCAGTTGTTTTAGCTTACCCATGACAGTCAGATGTAGGCAGGTCTCGGTGCAAGTATTGGTGTCTACATGCGAAGTCGTAGCAATCTGTCATTCGTGCCCTGTCCACGCCGACCTGTCTGGCCTGCCTGCTTGTTCTCTGACATTCGCCCCAATCTACAGTCAAGTATCCCGCTTGCAATTGACGCCGACTGTCATCGCGCAGACAAAATTCGCTGTCGCTGCATTATGTTGGCTGGCGTGTTTTCATGTCACCGTGCCGCCTACCAGCACAACATCGTTCGTTGTAACATGCTGTTCTCTGTGTAGTATCATGTTTGTTTTCATGGTGTACTCGCGAAGCGCACACACACGTTTTGGTAAATGCCGACACCTCTGCCCTCTCACGCGAATGGTGTGGGCATCCTCATCTCATCTACAGCTGCTGGACTCCCGCTGCAGATGTGTTCGGTGCCCAAGTCATCCTGCCCACAAAAGTCGTGACCATCCTGCCTCAAATGAGCGCCTCCGCGTTGCCGACGCGTATATTTCAAATTGACGGGGCGTGCCTTCTTTCCAACAAACTCGCGGCGGGCCATCTCATTGAGGGTTCGGCTGGAGTTGGAATTACCGCAATTGTTGCTCCGCAAAATCGCTCATCGGTTGGACCATTTGAGTTCGGTTGTTGTTTGTTTAGACCTGTACTCACCTCTGGGCAGACGCGTGTGGCGTAATCATCATCACCCTACTTTCTACAGTCGGCTGTATTATCAGCCTTAGCGGTCAAGACGAATCCTCGGAACGAGCGGCGCAGCAGTCCCGAGCACGACCCATGCAGTACCGACCAGAGGGCCGCCCACGCACCCGCAGAGCCGATCGTGCGTCCAGAGGCCGCGGCCGACGACCGGAAACTGCACACGCGGAACCGGTCCAAAGGCCCGGAGGACCCACGACCTGCACGCACCCCCTCCCTGCACACCAGCTCGAGCGCTCGCGCGGCAGGGTGCGGGAGCCAGTTGCCTGGGAGTCGTACACGACGGCGGTGAGGTACGAATCCAGAGAGGCCGACCAGACCCGCACAGGAGAACACGACCGCGACCGCGACCGCGACCGCGACCGCGCAGCGGGGGCACCGTGGCGCAAACACGACGCCATGGACTTGGACAGAGCCAAGGAGCGCTACTGGGACCAGAACCGCGACACTGGCAGGGGCGCAGGGAGCGCACTATGGCGCCGGCCAGAATTGCGCAACTCTTACCACATGGACGATCGCCGCCACACCGACACCAGCCGGACGCGGGCAACCTTCCGCGTTGGCTGGCAGCGCCTCCCACACGAGACAGCAGTCACACACCTGAAGAGGCTGCAAGCTGAAGGGGGATACCACTTCAACGCAGCCTGGCATTCGTGGTGCAGGCACATGTGCAAGGAGCAGGGCAAAGGCAAATCCAAAGACCAGGCCCCCTTCGACCCGGGCCGCCGGCAACATTGGACCATCGATAAATTCCCAGATGACATGAGCACCAACAACCATCACGTGGAGGCGTGGTCCCGCAGCGCAGGCGTCTACGTGGACTGGGCGCGGGAGCAGAGGCTATACCAGGACGTACAGAGGAAAAGGGAGGTCGCTAAGGGTGACGGGCGCGAAGGGGACCAGGCGCGCAGCTCCGGGTACCATGACACTTGGACTGGAAAGCGCCCGCGGCGCTGACCAGCCGTCGACCTGACCCCCCCTTGACCTACGGCAGCACGACACAACCAGCCCCTCGCTCCCACCACCTGCGCCCCGACCCCCACCCCGCCTCTCTCACCTGGCTGGGGACCGTGTGTCCTCCTCTACCCCCCCACCTGCACCCCGCTGCCCCAGTGGCGCCTGCGTTCCACGGGCTACGGCTACTTGCCATTCCACCTGGACCCCGTCTTTTCCTTCTCCTCCCCTCCCTTCTCCCGTATTCAAGGATCTGGGACTCTGTGTCCCACCTGTGCCCATCTGCGATGCGTCGCGCGCCCTGTCTTTACCTGCGTTGGGACCTTGTGTCCTACCTGTACCCATGGGGGCTTGCCCCCCACGTGAGCACCTTCGGTGCAGGCTGACGCGACTTCGGCTGGCGCGGGATGCCGGCCTCTCTCCTCCCTGTTCGCTTCGTCTCCCCCCGCTCGCTACCCCCCCCTCCGATGGCGGCAGCCCCCAGCACAGCGCGGCTTCGGCCGGGTGCTGGGCACTGCACCTGGCCGCCTCGGCGGCCCCGCTCGCCTCGGCGCTGCGCGGCTCAGGCCCGGCCCTCGGCCATTCGGACGTCAGCGCTCGTGTGTGGCACCCGCCCGTCTTCACTCGCTGGCTGTGCAGGTCAGGTTCCCTCCCTGCACTCCACCGACGCCCAGTCGGACACGGGCGGCCCTGTCTCTGGCCGCACCTCGTGCTGGCTGCTCCCTGGACGTGGATTGGACTACCACACCAGGCCGCGTGACCACCCGGTGGCACAACGCTGCGCATCGCCTTCGTGGCCCCCTCCTCACCATCCGGTGGCACAACGCTGCTCATCGCCCTCATGGTGGACTTCTCCCCCTGGACGTCGACTTGGTCGCGTGCAACGTCCTCCCATGCAGCACTTGCGGATGGTGTTTACGGAGCGCCGTTGACGGCAACGCCACACCGCTCACCCTCCGGATCTTCGCCTCCGGCTCTTGTCCAAGGCGTTTATTTTCCTGTGCAAGCTCCTCGGCACCGCCTGCGCCCCGGCCCGACTTCCGGCCGCCTGAGGCCCCGCCCGCCTGTGCCCTGTCTCCCCAATTAGGACTGTGCGTAGCCCGCCTAGCTTTTACCGAAGAGGTTCGCTCTCGCCGCGCAAACCAAAAAATGTATTATCAGCCTTCACGTTGTCCTTGTTCTTGCTTCAGTCGTTCGTTTTGCCTTTGCGGTCCGCGCCTATAACCATTGCTTACATGATGTCAGCCAGTCTCTTTATTCGACTGGCCGTCGCCAGCATCACCATCGTGCCAAAGTCAGAATGGATCTCTTCCCTGCTACGACAAGCGTTTTGACCCGGAACCTAGCGAGTAGGTTCGAGCAGACCCGAATTGGATGTATATGAGGTTGCCCAATCGAGGTGTTTACGTTTAAACATTTTTCGGAGGTGTTTCCCATGGCCGACAAGTGTTGTCACTAGCCCACAGCAGCTCGTAGAACGGAAGTTAGAAAACGAGGGAAAGGAGGACGAAGAGGGCATGGGGAGGAGTATGATGCTGAGGCGGAGGGCCGTGAAGAGGAGGAGGAGGAGGAGGAGGACCAGTGTAAACCCACGCCTCATCACCGATGTCGGATCAACCCTCCTTCCAAGCTCCCTCTCCATAGGGCCCTACAGGGATAGATTTCCACTGACGGGAGTGCCCCGGTGGGAGACAACCGTTTGAATATCCTGAAGCGTGCTGAAATACAGTTCCCAGTATTAACGTCACGATTCAGCCTGACTGCTGGATTTCGGCGATCCTGAACCGTGTCATAACACCGTTCCTGGAATTGCGACACCGCGAATGGACGTAACTATTGCGACCCGGCAATCCTGAACCGTTCCAAAACACAACATCTGGCACGTTGGCCGTGGGCTTCCGTCAAGCTCTTGCAAATGTTCAAAACGAATGTGCGCGGCGCTGCGGCGAGAACCACATTTTGAAGCACAAACGCCCTCAATCGGTGAAGCGCCTGCAACATTCAAAGACGAATGTGCGCGGCGTTATGGTGGGAACCACATTTTGAAAACGACCCGTCGTCCATCCGTGAAACTCTCGTAATTTTTTAGAAGAACGAGTGTGCGCGGCGCGAAGGCGAGAGCCACATGTTGAAAACCGCCCGCTTTCAATCCGTGAAGCTTCTGTATACTTTTAAGTCGAATGTGTGCGGTGCTAATGCGTGAACGACATTTTGAAAACAGCCCGCCATCAACCCGTGACGCTTTCGCAATTTCTAATAACGAATGCGCGCGGCGCTAAGGCAAGAACCACATTTTGAAAGCGACCCTCCGTCCATCTGTGAAACTGTGACCAGCGCTTGACGAGAGCCTGGCGTTTATCCTGTCGCGGCATTTGCCCTCCCCCTGCGTTTCCCTCTCCCGTTTTGTTTCGGTGCTCGTCGCGCCTGCCTCCACAATGGGGCTGCATAACAAACAGTCAGACCGCACATTAGGCGTTGTTCGCTTGTTCGGTCGTGCCTGCAGTTTGGCTGCCCAGGTATGCTCGTCGCCAGGGCCTGGGCTGCAGAAGGTCGTTTGGAACTCCAGTGGCGTGCCTCCGCGGCGAGCGAGGGGTGGAAGTGAGAAGGAAAAGGCCCTCTCAGAAGCCGGAGGGGCTTCTCAGAAGCCTTCCGGCCTTCGGAGAAGTTTCTATGTGTTCGGGGAAAGTTTAGACAATTTTTCGGAAGGCCAGGGGCTTCCGAGCCTTCTGAGAAGGCTCGCCCTCTTTCACTTGCCCCCCGTGTGCTGGCCGTCGAGTGCCAACTGACAGTGTTTTGGCAATCTGCAGCTCATGGGGCATGCCGAGCTGCCACTCGGCAAGCCAAGCAACCGGCCGAGCTGTCTCCCTCTCCAGTCGGGTCACGCATCAGCCGAGCCAGCCGGCGAGGGCCTGTGCGACAGCTCCCGGCTCAGCTCCTCCGGCTTCGCCCATGCGGGGATTCATGGCGGCGCGTGGACGGTCCGCGGGGAGGGCAGCCCACCCCCCTGAGGCTCCTTGCTCTGCCTCCTCTCGTCTCTCCTTCCCCCCAGCTCGGGTACTTTCGGACGGGGCTAGGACGACGACAAATCCGTCCCAGAGCGTTCTGGAATGCTCTCAGAGCGTTCGGGAACGCTCTAGGATTGTGGACGACGATCAATGGAGAGGAAGCATGTTGCCAAATAATTTCCAGATGTCTAGAGAATATTCAAAACATGCCTTAAACATGTAAAAACATGTTTCAAACAGTTGTAGAACATTTTCCAAATATCTTAAGCACATCTTTAATTCAGTGATAGGATTGTTAGGGTGTCCATTGGCATGGCATCCAGAACTCTAAGAAGGCCGCGGCGCCTGAGACATCCTCCAGAGCCGCCGGCTCTCAGAGATTCTCGATTCACCCGCACCCGATTTAATCGTTGTCCTGGCTTCGTCTTATATTTGTGCGGCGTTCTTACGGTCAGGCAGTGTGGCTCAGCGTGTCGCGCCGAGGGTTCTGGCCCACCGCGCTGCGCCGCGACGTGCTATCTACGTCCCAGTCCTCGAGCCGCCACGTCTCGAGCTTTTCCCAGCCTTCCGCCCCGTGGAGCGGAGCGAATCCGCTTGCATGGCATAGCGCATAGTGTGTCGCCAGGGCCGCCGCCGCGACACGCTAAGCAAGCGTTCCTGACCTTAGTCCATCCTCTGCTCCTTCTTCTTGCTCTTTTAGCGACTTGGGTGCTGACACTGGTCGGGTGCAAGGGGCGCAGTGTTCGGTATTCTCCCCCTTCCTCCTCCTCCTCCTCCTCCTCCTCCTCCTCGTCTTCCACCATCTGCTTCTTGTCCTCGCTCTTTCAACGACTTGGGTGCGGGCAGCGTTGGGTGCAAGGGGTGCAGTGAGGAGCGGGTGGCAATCATGTTCGCTTGGGCAGCGCCCAGGTTCGAAGCACATCGCACTCGGATGCCCGTCGGGGGGTTGCTCCTGCATGGACCCAAAAGTGTGCTCGACGCGTCCGCGGAAAGTTGCGCAATCTTGGGAAAAGTCACATGGCCCAGTCTTTGCCGTAGGCGCACGATTGCCGCGCGACTTGCGCGCCATTGGCATAGCGGAAACGTCGCATTGCGCGACGTGCGAGGGGGCTTGTATGGGACGCGGGTGCGTGAGATGCTCGCTAGGTCAAGTCCTTTTGTGCAGTGCGGACTTCGCGCCCAGGCCCCTTTCCTACGTCACCGCGCGCTTTTTGTATTCCTTACATGTGCGAGCTATCTGCTGTACGTCTGCGTTTGTTTTGCGTTGTAGTCGATTGTTCTGTGACTGAAATTCTGCCGACTGTGCAAAGCAACGTTCTTGAAGTCTTGGGTGCATACGCGGGGCAAAGCGCCAACTCGTGTTCCTTCGCTTTTTGATACCCAGCTGCCTGTTGGAAGTCCCATCACATATCCAACGCGACACTCTGCACGGCGATCTTTTACGCACCGCCTAGAAGGCCAGCGCGCGTACAACATGTTCTTCTTTTGTTTTGAGAGAACTGTGATGGGGGACATGCTAGTCCGTGCCGTGTCTGGGTGCGGCTCCTCGTCTTCTTTGTCGGTGTCATCTCTCATCCTTGAAGAGGAGACGAATCAAGAGGCGGAGGAATACAAACAGGAGGAGGACGGGGATACTGGAAGGAATTGAAGGAGGACGGATAACAAGAAAGGGTGATGGGGAGGAAACCGGGGAGGACGAGGATGCGGAGGGCGCGGAGGAGGAAGGGGGATGTGTAGGAAGGAAAGCGTCACATGTGACATTTTTTGTTGCAAGGCGGAGGAGGAGCAGGAGGAGGAGGATGAGGAGAAGGGGAGGAGGAGGAGGAGGAGGAGGAGGAGGAGGACGAGGAGGAGGAGGAGGAGAACGAGGGGGCCGAGGACGGGGAGGAGGACGAGGAGGAGCAAGACGAGGAAGAAGAGTGCGTGAGGGGTGTGCCAACTTGAGGTTCCGTAGGCCTTGAGCAGTATTGGGGGCCAGCTGGGAGCCTCTGGAGGTCCAGGGGCCGCGAGGTACGTGAGGGGTGAGCCGAATTGAAGCTTTCTTGGCCTTGGTCACGCGCCACCGCTGCCGCCCCGTGGCCGCCCCATCCCGCCCGCCGCGCTTGCGTGGTATGCCGAGGTTGCGCCGCGTTGCCGCCCGCGACCGCCCAGTGGCCGCTGCGTGGCCGCCCCGTGGCCGCCCCCCGCGCTTGGGGGTATGCCGAGGTTGCGCCACGTTGCCGCCCATGCCGCCCGTTGGCTGTCCCGTGGCCGCCTCGTGGCCGCCCCGTGCGCTGGCCACACAGCTCGCACCATTTAGACTGCACCAAGTAGCTTGCACCACGTAGTTTGAACCACATATCTTGCACCACGTAGCCTACCACGTAGATTGCACCACGTAGCTTACACCACTGCTTATACCACATAGGTTGCACCACATAGGTTGCACCACATAGCTCACACCACATAGCCCACACCACATAGCTTACACCACATAGTTCGCACCACATAGCTTACACCTCATGGCTGACACTACATCGGTTTTACCGCTCATCTTACACTACATAGCTTACACCACGCTGATTCCACCACACGGCTTACACCGCATATCTGCCACCACCTTGCGTGCACCACACAGCTTAGCTTGCACCAAATAGCTTGCAACATCGGGGATGGTGGCCCTCGCGGATCGACCTGGACCGAGAGATGCCAGACAGGAGAGCTTGCACCGGCATCCTCGGCAGTGACAACAGGACGGCCCGTTCGAACGTCACGGACTCGGCGTATCGCGCGCCTGTCCGAATCCCAGAAAGTTGGACTGTTGCCTTTTGCGGTGATGTTTGCCCCTAGCCGGGGCCCAGATCGGTAGTCCGACTGTCGGCCACGCGGCCGGGACGGAGGTTAACGAAATGCCCCCCGCATAGCTTACACCACATAGCTTGCTCCACACAGCACACACACACCCCAACAGTGCAATAGCTTACACTTTTGTCCACGCTGGCTAACACGAAAGACATGTTCGCGTGTGAGAGTGATCGTCACTATTACTACGTCAATCAATACTCACAAGCTCTTGGGCAAATCTCAGGCGACGGCCGCGCAGAAATCCGGACGAAAATCTGTACGAAGCAAAACAATTTGCACGAAATCCGCACGAACTGGACAATCCAGATGGGCGTCAGGATATTGGGATGAAAATCCAGACGAACCAGAAATAATTTAGACGAAGCAGTAAATCCGGACGTTCGTCAGGATGTCCGGATTAAAATCTGGACGAAGAGGGCAAACGTCAGGATTTTCGTCAGGATATCCGGGTAGTAATCCGGACAAACCCGGACAAGGAGGGCACAAATCCGGACGAGGGCCCGCAAAAGTCCAGACGGGGATGCCTTGATGATTCATCATTTCAATCGCTGTGGACTGTTGCAGAGAGTAAGTCCTACGGCCTATGCACGGTGGTGCCGAGATTTCCTTTCGTTTTGTTCTGTGGAGGCACATGAGGAGGAGGAGGAGGAGGAGGAGGAGGAGGAGGAGGAGGAGGAGGAGGAGGGGAAGGTGACGGACGAGTAGGAGGAGGAGGGGAAGGGGAGGCGGAGAGGATGAGGAATGGGACGAGGAGGAGGAGAAGGAGGGGGGGGAGGAGAGGATCTGATCGGACTGGACCGGATGTCCGCACAAGAGCTTCACATGTCCACGATGGGTTCGGACTTACGATGACCCTTTGGATTCTATGAGATGGCATTGGCGGTCTAACAATATCAAACATGAGGTGTTTGTGATAGCCCGCTGATGCTTCAGCAGAATCCTACGCAACAGTACCGTGTGCGAGTGACCATAGGCGAGCCCTGGAAGAATATTCAGCGCCCTTGGAAGCAAGATAATTTCCAAGGAAACTAGCAGTAAGATAGACATGTGAGGAAAAGAGCGACCACATGGTTTTGAGGATGCTGCAGTTGATGGTGATGGGGCGCACCGAGCCTGACCACAAATTTGGTGGTCGGGCCCAGTTCGGTCATAGTGATTAGGGTGATGATGCTGCTAAAGATAATGAGACGCACAGAACCCGAACACAAAGTGTGTGGTCAGGCTCGGTGCGGTCATAGTGATGATGATGCTGATGATGATTCTGATTCTGATGCCAGCGTTGATGATGAGACGCACCGAGCCTGACCACTAAGATGGTCAGATGCGCTGCTGTCATAGTGATGGTGATGGTGATGATGATGATGATGATGATGATGATGATGATGATGATGATGATGCTGATGATGATGATGATGATGATGATGATGATGATGTCGAGGATTACCTGACGCATCTATCCTGACCACAAACATTGGTGTTCGGCTCATTGGGGTCATACTGATAATTGTGATGATGATGTTTATGATGATAATGATGATGAGGATGATAATGATGATGACGCTGATGATGCTGATGATGATGATGATGCTGATGTTGATGATTACGATCCGCACCGAGCCTGACCACAAACTTTGTGGTCAAGCTCGGTGTGGTCATAGAGTTGATGCTTATGATGCTGATGCTGTTGTTGAGGATGAAGGTGAGACGCAATGAGCTCGACCTCAAACTCTGTGGTCAGGCTTGGCGCTTGCCCTCCATCTCTGCGTCGTCGGCCTCCTCCTCTTCTCCTTCCTCGTCCTCGTCATCCTCCGCCTTCCCCTTGGCGCCTCTGGTTGGCGTAGGCCGCCGACGAGGGGCAGGAATGGAGTAGGAGATGCGGCAAACAATCAGCAGATCGTCGTGAATGCGGCAATGGTCGAAAACCGTCATCATCGCCGTCAGCATTTCTTTTCTTTATGGGCGCAGCCCGTAATTTGATGTTCGGGAGGTAGACAGACCTGACTGACATAACTGAACTGAATCACAAAGCTGGTAGATGGCAGTTTTTTCTGGGGGTGAGGATATTTCGCTGGCAGTTTTAAGTCAGGGGGGTATGGATATCTCGCTGGCAGTTTTAGGCTAGGGGGTGGGGATATTTCGCTGGCAATTCTAAGCGAGGGGTGTGAGGATTTTTCACTGGCAGTTTTAGGCCAGGGTGTGAGGATATTTCGTTAGCAGTTTCAAGCGATGGGTGTGAGGATATGTAGCTGGCAGTTTTAAGGCAGGCGGTTGAGGATATCTCGCTTGCTGTCTTAGGCCAGAGGGGTGGGGACATTTTACGGGCGCAGCCCGTACTTTGATTTGTGGGGAGTAGACTGACTGACTGACTGACTGACTGACTGACAGACTGACTGACTGACTCACTGACTGGCAGAGCTGGCAACTGAATCACCAAAGCCGTTCGATAGCAGTTTTATTCCCAGGTGAGAGGGTATTTCGTTGGCCGTTTTAAGCCAGGGAGATGAGGATATTTCGCTGGGGTGGGGATATTTCGCTGGCAGTCTTAGGCCAGGGTGAGGATTTTTCGCTGGCAGTTTAAAGCGAGGGGTGTGATGATATTTCGCTGCCAGTTTGAAGCGAGGGCGGTGAGGATCGTTCACTGGCAGTTTTAAGTCAGGGGGTTTAGGACATCTCGCTGGCAGTTTTAGGCCAGGAGCGTGAGGATACTGTTTCGCGGACTGTTTTGAGCAAGGGGTGTTGCGACTCTTCGCTGGCAGCTTTACGTCAGGGCGTGATGATATCTTGCTGGCAGTGTTAAGCCAGGACGGTGAGGATAGTTCGCTGGCAGTCTTGGGCGAGAGGTGTGAGGTTTGTTTCGCTGGCAGTTTGAT
Source organism: Prorocentrum cordatum (assembly GCA_963575745.1). NCBI lineage: Eukaryota > Dinophyceae > Prorocentrales > Prorocentraceae > Prorocentrum > Prorocentrum cordatum. Next base: position 253,811 of record CAUYUJ010017082.1, read on the forward strand.
GCGAGGGCTCTGAGGACTTGCCACTGGCAGATTATAGTCAGGGAGGTGAGGATGTTTCGCTGGCAGTTTTGGGCCAGGGGCGTGAGGACATTTCGCTCGCTGGCAGTTTTCAGGGAGGGGCGTAGGTGATACCTCACTGGCAGTTTAGAGCGAGGTGTTTGGGGATACTTCGCTGGCAGTTTTAGGCCAGGGGCGTGTAGATATTTTGCTGGCAGTTTTTTTGTGTGAGGGGTGTGATGCTATTTCGCCGACAGTTTAAGTGAAGGCGCCGAGGAGACTTAGCTGGCAGTTTTAAGCGAGGTGTGTGAGGATATTGCGCTGGCAGTTTTGAGTCAGGGCGGTGAGGATATTTTGCTGGCAGTTGGCAAGCCAGGTGTGTGAGGATGTTTCGCTGGCAGTTTTAATCGAGGGCGGTGATGATATATCACTGGCAGTTTTGAGTCAGGGTTGTGGGGATACTTCGCTGGCAGTTTTAAGCGAGGACTGTCGGGATATTTCGCTGACAGGTTTAGGCCAAGGGCGTGTGGATATTTCGCTGGCCGTTTTATGCGAGGGCGGCGGGGATACTTCGCTGGCAGTTTTAAGCGAGGACTGGGGATATTTCGCTGACAGGTTTAGGCCAAGGGCGTGTGGATATTTCGCTGGCCGTTTTATGCGAGGGCGGTGAGGATTCTTTGCCGGCAGGTTTTTCAGCCCGGGGGTTGGGGATACTTCACTAGGAGTTTTAAGCGAGGGGTGTGAGGCTATTGCCTGGCACTTTGAAGTCAGGGGCGGTGAGGATGCTTCGCTGGCAGTTTTAAGCCAGGGGGCCCTGTTTTGCCCAGCCGAAGGCTATTCATCCAGCGCGGAGCTGCGCCCGTATGTATATATATATATATATATATATATATATATATATACAGATACATATATATATACATATATATATATACATAGATATATGCTCACCCCTTGGCGTGGGGCTGGCGGGGGGCAATGGGCGAGCTGTCCGTTGCTGATTCTCGACCTTGTCGTCGCCGTCGTCGTCTTCGTCGTTATCATCGTCGTCGTCTTGGGTTTTTGTTTGACGACGCTCGGTCGTCGGAAGCTCTCTCATTGATAATCGCTTCCAGGATCCTGTGTCGGGTACTGGGCTGCCAATTAAACATTGGCCTGGGGTGCAAGGCTCGTCTAAGTGGGCCTGGGAGGGACCCGTGGACCGAGTTTGGGTAGGAGTTGACGGGTCGGGCTCAGCATCTCGAAGATCGAGGATCCAGGGAGGAGGCGAGGAGGGAGGGCGCAGAGAGGAGGGAGGAACACGAGGAGGAGGAGGAGGGAGGAGGACAATGAAGGGAGGAGGGGGAGTGGGAGGAGGAGGAGGAGGAGGAGGAGGAGGAGGAGGAGGAGGAGGAGGCGGAGGAGAAGGAAGAGGAGAGGAACGCGGGGCGCTGTCATTTCAAAACGAGGATCCAACAACACAGGAGGCGTGCTTGGGCACCGCGGGTGTTTTTCCCGAAGCGGCGCTGTATTCGATGCGCGGAGGCAGGGGAGCAGGAGGATTATTCAGCTGCCTCCAGCGAGTTCCGCCGCCGTGCCACGGGCCCAGGTATTCGGGGGGAAGTAGATTCGGGGCGCCCAGGGCTCGGGGAAACGGGTCCTCTTGGAGCCCTCTTGGGCCGACATGGAGGCTTCTTGGCCGTCCAGGGGCCTTCTTGGGCAACCTTAGAGACCATACTGGGCCGTCTTGGAGGCATCCGAGAAGGAGGAGGATGACTGGGAGGGTGCGGAGGAAGGATGAACTCACGAGAGCACCCCCTCGTCCCTCTACCTCTTTTGATGTTTGCATCGCCTTCCTTCTAGACCACTGTGTTTCGCGAGGCCTCTTTTGTATTTACTCGATTTTTTCCCTGGGTGCGTGACTTATGCCCTGGGCGCAGGATTCACGTCGGGACTTGGCGGCGGAGGGGTCCCATGAGGTACGGCTCGGTGGTATGGCGTTGATCATGTGCAGTGGGTGCCTCCTTGGGCCCATGCAGCTGCTCCGCGTGAGAGTGACCTTTCGCCGCAGTGACCTTTTGTGCGGGCGTGCAGGGGTCCCCCCAGCACTGGCTTGCACGCTTGGATTTGTTCCCCCGCGGCCTCCTGAAGCCGCGCACCAAAGGTCACTCTTGCCCAGGGTCACTCTTGCATGTAGCCGAGCCCGGGGGCGCTCCGCTGGACGTCTTCAGGTGGCCAGGAGGCGGCGACAGGGGATTCGTTGGCAACACTCGCAGGCGATTTCCTGGGTCCCCAATCCCTGAGTCAGGTCGCTCAGAAAAGAAGGGAAATTCCAGAATACAGCCCCAGGGGCCTATTCGGACGCACCTCTATCGAGGATGGATGCCCCCCCGTTGTATATCCCGCTGGGCTCGGAAGGTCTCAAGGACCGCCCCTCGGCGCAGCCAACGTGTACATCCTTCAGCCGTACCCTGGTGTCGCCGCCATGGTGCGTGGCGGGGGCCCACCTGTGCAAGCCATCCATCACCTTCAGCACTATCCTGCACCCTCGCCCGTGGTATATCCCCGAGTTTGGCCCCACTTTGTTCGTCCATCCGGAAACCCCAAAACATTGGGGATGCTTTTTGCAGCACTATTGCGATGATAAGCCGGGAGGGGGGGACACACAGATGAGGGGATAGCTACCCAGCAAAAGGCGCAAGCATTCGCAGTGAAACGCGTCTAATCCCCTACGGTCTGCTTTCGCAACCATCCGGGGTGTATACATAATTACAAGATTTTGTTCAGGGCCCAACTCTCAAATGTAATGCAGGCCATTTTCCTCCCAATAGAGTTCCGAGACCATATCCGATGCAGCTGCAGTGTTGGCTTCGCCAAGCCGCTTGTTCAGTTCAGTCGCTACCTTCCCATCGCACGGCGTACGACCACCCAAACATGTAGCTTCCCCGGCAACTTTGATTTGCTCATCATTTGGTGTCGACATTGCCTGGTCTGTTGATGTTTTGCTCCAGTCAAATTTTCCGCAATGGTGTCTCAAGCAGCATATGGGGGTAAGCTTTCACCAGGTAAGCGTTTAGTCACACGAGCAGAAGTGGTTTCACGAGCCGGGAGCCCAGACGAGCCCAGCAAGCTTGGGGGTGTTGGCAGGATGTCCTGACCTCTTCTCCGCGCTGTCCGACATCACAGCAAGATCCTTTGCACGTGAAGACGAGGATCACATAATGGGGCCTCGACTGGCTTCTCTCCTGGCCCCTCTCGAGGCCTTGTTCCATGCATTCAATTCTGCGAGGCCCCGCGCACGCCGATTTCAGGAGGCGACCCAGGGCGGGCTTCCCCCCCGAAAAGCTAGCCCAGGGCGTGCTCTAGCACGTGACTTGTGACAGAGCCGTTACGCTGGCCGTGAGCTCGGCTCACGGAGGGGCCAGTCGGGCCGTCGGCTCCGTTTGTGGAGCCCTCCTCGAGAATCCTTCTCTTCCCCTGCGACATCTGGGACAGATGCCATCTTGGCCGCCGCGCCAGCACTGCAGCCGATTCGTCGTACGGTGGGAGGCGTTCGTGAAGGAATGTGCCCGGGAGGCTTCAGACCCTGGAGAGTTCCTTCTCTGATGAGGGCGGCGGTGATATCCATGGCCGACCCACGACTGGAGTTCCATCGGCTTCCGGACCCCTGGGTCTTCCCCACCCTGGGGCTCCCTGTCGGATGCCCTCGCCGTAGAGGCGGCGGCGCCTCGGCTCCGCGCCGAGGGCCCTCCTCGCCTGTGCCCGTCTTCCCGGGAGGCCGCCGCGGGCGATGCCGGGAGGGCGATGCCGGGAGGGCGCTCCAGGCAGGGCCTCGCCCTCGAGCAGGAGGGAAACACACAGACACAATTAATCGTCGATTCCCCAGAAAGTATGGGAAAACATGGGAAGGGGGGGGAAGACGACAACCCAGAAGATATGGGAAACGATGGGGGATCCTGTCATGTGTGTGTGTGTGTGTGTATCTATTCGTGTGTCCTTGGGCCCCTTCACTCGAGGAGCCGGGAGGCGGGTGCCTCGCCCTCGGCGGGAGAGGGCGGGAGGCAGGCGGAAGGCCAGCGGAGGCGAGACGGGGGCGGCCTCGCCGGCAGCAGCGGGGGGGAGGCCCTCGCGTCAGAGGAGGGGAAGGTGCAGTCTGAAGTCGGGCCTGTCCCTTTACAGGGGGAATATTCAAAAATAGTCAGAAAAATAGTCAGGGGACGATTTTTTGACTATTTCCGCCCATTCGGGGTGTTTGATTTTTTATTTTTCGCCCAAGATCCCCCTGTAGGGGGACACGCCCGATGTAAGTGCAGTCGGACCGAGGTACGACATCGAGGTTGGCTCGGGGAGGGTGCTCCAATGTTCTTCGTGCTTGTTGGATGTCCTCGTGCATCCTGGGGAGGGTACCCTTGGCTGTTCTGTGTGTGCTTTGGCCGGCAGAGGGTCTCGTGTTCTTGAAGGATGTTTTTCTGGTCCAGATCCGACTGAACCGACTTTTTTGGGCCTTCTGGGAGGCCCTCGTCGCCACCGCTGGATTCGCCTCGAACTTCTGGTCAGGACGCACCCTGGGAGAGGTCTGGGGAGTAGCGGTGTTGGTGCCTCTTGGTTTCCCCGTCACGAGCGGCGAACGTATCCACATCCACGCGCTCGCGTTCTAGATTCCTCTCGCTTCGCGGGGTGCACGTCCGGAGCACGTACAGTCACGTCGTCGCGGGGCCTCTTGGGAGCCTCTTGGGGGCCTCCTGGAGGCCTCCTGGGAGCTTCTTTTGGGCCTTCCCCCCCTCCTTTTCATACGCCCTCCCCATCTTCCCTTCCAGCGCCGGCTCTAATCATGGGCGCCGCAGTGACCAACTTCCACCTGGCTGGCGCTGTTCGCCCAGAGGGGGGAAATGACATCACACTCCAGTCGCTGTGTGGCCTTTGGGGGGCTTTTTGGGGGCCTTTTGGATGCTTCTGGGGGGCTTCTTGGAGGCTTCTTGGGGGCCTCTTGGGGCCTCTTCGGGGCGTCTTCGGCCGTCTTGGCGCTTTTGCGCAGTTTCGCCGCCTCGGAGGCTGTCCTTGGGGCTTCTCGCGGCCGCATTGGAGCCCTCTTGGGGTCCTCTAGGGCCGTCTTCGCGGCCTCTTGGACCGTCTTGTGGATTTGTGAAAGTCGAAAAAAACGAGAACGCTAAGATATTGCAGAAACGATTGGAAAATCAATGATTTCGGCCTCTGGAGGCGCAGTTGTGGGCGCTCTTGGGGCCCTCTTGGGCCGTCCTTGGAGCTTTTGGGGCCGTCTTGGGGGCCTCATGGGCCCCCGTTGGGAATATAGATCTTGGGCCGTCTTGGGGCCGTTTTGGGCCGTCTTGGGGTCATCTTGGGCCATCTTGAGGCCCTCTTGGAGCCCCAAGAGGCCCAAGAGGTCGAACTTATTGATTTTTCATAGGTTTTGTCAGTTTTTATGGCCCCGGAAGGGGGGGGGGGCATCTTGGTCCGTTCATGTGGCGCGACTGCAGGGGGGGGGGGGGTAGGGGGGGAGACATCATAATGTAACACAATACAGCTTGTGGGAATTATGCAAACATTGGACACATTGGATCCACTGCATTACAGCATCCGCGGAAAACGCTGCCGCTCAGCACGTCACTTCGGGACGTGGATTTGTTGGCTCACGCCACACCGCCGACCCCTTGGGGACGCAGCAATTGTCCCCCGCGTGGCCTGTCCGGACAGCCTGTGAGGCCCCTCTAAACACGTTTTGGAGCCCTCTTAGGACCGTCCTGCCGTTTCCTCGGGCCGTTCCTATGGTTTCTGGGGCCTTCGTGTGGCGCCCGGAGGCCGTCGTGGAGCCTTTTGGAGAGTCTCTTGGGGTGCCAGAGGTCGATCTTGGAGGTTTACTGCGCCGTTGTGGGCCTCATCGGAAAAAGTGCTGTTCAGACTCTGGGCCGCCCCCAGACTCTGGGGGGTCCTCCCTCCTCCTCCTCTTCCTCCTCTGGACCTCTGGATGGTGGCAGTTCTTGTGCATAAAATTGATGCCATCGTCCTCTTCCTCCTCCTCTTCCTCCTCCTCGTCCGCCTCCTCCTCCTCCTTCTCCTCCTCCTCCTCCTCCTCCTCCTCCTCCTCCTCCTCCCTCCCCTCATTCTCTGTCTCCTCCTCCTTTTCCTCCTGCAGCTCCTCCTGCCTCCGCTCGTTCTCTTCTTCCTTCTGGACCCCGAGAAGCCCCCGAGCGAGCTGCCAGAGAGCCCCGAGACGGCTTCTGGAGTGGCCCAAGATTGCCCCAAGAGAAGCCCAGGAGTTGTGTCCTGGGTCCCTCTTGGGGCTATCTTGGGCCCCTCGTGGAGCCGTCCTGGGGCCCTCTGGGGGCCCAGAGGGCCCTCGAGGGCACTGAGAAGCACCCGAGAGGGCCCCCAGAGGGCCCCAATACGGCTCCAGGAGGGGCCCAAGATGGTCGCAGGAGACGCCCAGGAATTATGTACCTGCGGGCTCTCGGTTAGTACATAACTACTGGGCCCCTCTTGGGGCCATCTTGGGCCCCTCGTGGAGCCATCTTGGGGCCCTCTGGGGGCCCAGAGGGCCCTCGAGGGCCCTGAGAAGCACCCGAGAGGGCCCCCAAAGGGCCCCAAGACGGCTCCAGGAGGGGCCCAAGATGGCCCCAAGAGAAGCCCAGGAGTAATGTACCAGCGGGCCCTCGGTTGGCACATAACTACTGGGCCCCTCTGGGGCCCTCTCGGGGCCTTCTTGGGCTCCGCCGGAGGGCCCTGGGAAAAGCCCAGGAGGGCCCCAAGACGTCTCCAAGGGGGCCCCAATACGATCCCAAGAAAGCCCCGAGATCGGTCACCCAGACGATTCCAAGAGGGCCCAGAGACGGCCCCAAGACGGCTCCAAGAGGTCGTCGTCGTCGTCGTCGTCGTCGTCGTCGTCGTCGTCCTTCGTCGTCGTCGTCGTCGTCGTCGTCGTCGTCGAATTCCATGTTTTTTTTTTCCGTGCGGCCCCCCTGAACGGGCAAACAAAATATGGTGTTTGCACATTGCGACCGAAAGCGTTTGTCGCGCGCATTCACCGCCAACGTGCCGAGGCAAGTGCTCCACCGCAAAAATGTTGAAATTCCTATGGGTGTTTGACTCATCAGGGGGGGCCGCACAGGAAAAACACATGAGAAAGTTGCCGTCGTCGTCGTCGTCGTCATCGTCATCGTCGTCGTCGTCGTCGTCGTCGTCGTCGTCGTCGTGATGCCCCACGGGGGACACTGGGTAACTTCGATGTCCCACCGGGACCACCAGGACCACAGAGTGATTCATGCCCAGACCCCCCCCTGCAAAGTCGAGTTACCCGGTGTCCCCCGGGGACCACCGGGTAACTCCGATGTCCCACGGGCCGATGTCCCACGGGGACCATCGGGTAATTCCGATGTCCCACGGGGGACACCGGGTAACTCCGATGTCCCACGGGCTGATGTCCCACAGAGACTACCGGGTAACGCCGATGTTCCATGTGCCGATGTCCCACGGGGACCATCGGGTAACTCCGATGTCCCACGGGGGACACCGGGTAACTCCGATGTCCCACGGGCTGATGTCCCACGGAGACTACCGGGTAACTCCGATGTCCCACGGGGGACACCGGGTAACTCCGATGTTCCACCGGCTGATGTCCCACGGGGACCACCAGGTAACTTCGATGTCCCACGGGGGACACCGGGTAACTACGATGTCCCACGGGGGACACCGGGTAACTCATGCCCAGACCCCCCCCTGCAAGGTCGAGTTACCCGATGTCCCCCGGGGGTCACTGGGTAACTCCGATGTCCCACGGGCCGGTGTCCCACGAGGACCATCGGGGAGCCCCGATGTCCCACGGGGGACACCGGGTAACTCCGATGTCCCACGGGCCGATGTCCCACGGGGACCACCGGGTGACTCCGATGTCCCACGGGGGACCACCGGGTAACTCATATCCAGACCCCACCCTGCAGGGTCGAGTTACCCGATGTCCCACGGGGAACCACCGGGTAACTCCGATGTTTTCGCGCGGGACACCGAATCCTGCCGAATGCGCCCCCTGCAAGGTCGACTTACCCGATGCCCTTCGGGGGACACCGGGTAAATGGGGGGCGTGGAGCGCACCCCCCGCTTACCCCCCGCTTACCCGATGTTTCCCGGGGGACACAGGGTAACTCATGCCCGACACCCCCCCATGCATGGTCGAGTTGTCCGATGCCCCCCCCTCGCCACCGGGTAACTCGTGCCCAACACCCCCCCTTGCAAGGTCGAGTTACCCGATGTCCCCCGGGGGACACTGGGTAAGTGGGGGGTGTGGAGCGCACCCCCCAGTTACCCGATGTTCCCCAGGGGTGGCGCCAAGTAACTCGATCTGCCCGTCGTCGTCGTCGCCGGTCGCCGGTCGCCGGTCGCCGGTCGTCGGTCGTGAACCGGAAAAATTTTGAGGCTTCGGATCCGTTTTGGGGCCCCCCAAGGCCGTGAGGGCTCCAGAACCCTGGGGAAAAGCAGCAGCAAAACTTACCACTCCAGGTGGTCAAACCCATGAAGTGCTCAGACCTGCGTTTCCGTATTATTCCTCCTCATCATATTCCTCATCGTTTGCCACGTCGTCATCACCACCACCATTATCACCATCATCGTCGTCGTCATCATCATCATCATCAGGTACCTGGAGCCCTCACTTCTCAGGTCACTGGAGCCCTCAGTCCTGTGTACTAGTTTTATTTCAGGGGTCGACCTCCCCAAGTTGGCCCCAGGATTGCCCCAAGATGGCCCCAAGAGGGCCCAAACCGTCTCCGGATAAACTGGACATGGATGTCCAAATTCTCCGGGCGCCGTGGGACACTTCAAGGTGCCGCCCGCTGCGCCGCCCAGAAAAAGTCGATAGCCCCCCGCCGAAGCTTCAAGAACCGGCGGCCAAGACAATTTGGACATGGATGTCCAAATTGTGCAGGCGCCAAGACAGCCCAAGCCCCCGCCGACGACGACGACGACGACGAAGAAGACGACGGCGACGACGACGACGCCGCCGCCGCCGTTGTCGTCGTCGTCGTCGTCGTCGTCGTCGTCGTCGTCGTCGTCGTCGTGGCCGCCGCCGCCGCCGCCGTCGCCGCCGCCGCCGCTCCCCGGGCGGTGCGCGCCTGCAGTTGTGGGAGAGGGATGGGGGATCGACAGTCTGCAAGGCTGAGTTTCCTCCACGACGACGACGAGGACCAAAATCGGCTCAAAATCATTCTCGGTTTCTGACCGTCCCCGAGCCCGAAAACAACCTCCAGAGGCCGAACATCATGAAAAACCTCATCGAAGCTCCAACCTTGATCGTCGAAAGACGACAACGACGAAGACGACGACGACGACGACGACGACGACGACGGCGGCGGCGGCGGCAGCTGCGGCGGCGGCGGCCACGACGATGACGACGACAACGACGACCACGATGACGACGACGGCGGCAACGGCGACGACGACGACGATGACGACGACGACGGGGACCGACGACGACGACGACCGACGACGACGACGTTGTCGACGACGACGACGACGACGGCGACGGCGGCGGCGGCGGCCACGCCGACGACGACGACGACAACGACGACAACGACGACGACGGCGGCGGCAACGGCGACGACGACGACGACGATGACGACGACGACGACGGCGGCGACGACGACGACGACAACGACGACGACGGCGGCGGCGGCGGACGAGGAGGATGAGGAGGAGGATGAGAAGAGGGAGGGGAGGAGGATGAGGGGAGGGAGGAGGAGGCAGCGGGGGAGGAGGATGGAGAGGATAATGAGGGGAGGGAGCTGCCAGAGGAGGAGGAGAAGAAGGAGGAGGAGGCAGATGATGAGGGGATTTGGATTGCGCTGCTGATGAAGCGTATGGCCTGTCAGCTAATGGCGGCGCTGCAGCTAGCAGAGGCGGTCAGCACAGTCAGCTCGTGTGGCTATGCTAAACGGCGAGGCTCGCAAACTCTGCACGGGCACCTGAAGTCAAGTTCAGACAGTAACTTCCTCCATCCACACCGAACCTTACCCCTCGATGCCCACCCAGTCCCATAGTACGGGCTGCGCCAGGCAACAGGATGCAAGGCAGCAGCGGGGACGCAGAGCGTCCTGAAACTAGGCAGCGAAGGGGTGAAACTTTCAACCGTGGCCATGAAGTGGCGGCGAAGCGAAGCGGGGCAATCCTGCTCGGTTGCTCTCGGCGTAACCCTGGCAAAGCCCCAGGACAATCACACTCAACAGAGACGAGATGGCACCCCTCCTGCAGCAACCGCTAACCTGTCCCCTCCCCGATGCTGCAACCCTGCAAAGGAAAGCAGGCAGCGGCGGCGGCGGTCAGGTGCATGAGCACCTGGCGAGGGGCGGCGCCATCGGGAGAACACTCGGGGGTCCGGTGCCACACGCAACGGGTGTGTGGTTAGCGACGGGCTACGCTCACCGGGCCCCCTGCCGCTGCCCCCCACGGGCCAAGGCTTGGAAACGTGCCAACGCGTCGGTAGCTGAACGCAGGGGGGCGCACCTCTGTCGAAGGTGCTGGCGGAGAGAAAGCAGGCGGGCGGCGTGGCATGCAGGCGGCGGCGGAAAGAAGCAAGAGAGGCAGGCACATGCCTCTCTGATCTCAGCACCTCTGCCCAACCTACCAGTCCCGACCCCCCCCCGACTACTCGTCGCGATCTCCACCACCGCTGTTAGCTCTCAAAGTGAGCAGCTGCACTCATCGACTTTACCTCGGCGAGCGCCGCTGTGGGGAAGGGGGATGATGAGGGGAGGGAGGGAGGGAGGGAGGGAGGGAGGGAGGGAGGGAGGGAGGGAGG
>CAUYUJ010017082.1:267087-282087 GCA_963575745.1 Prorocentrum cordatum
GTGTTGGTGGGGACAGTGGTGAGGGGACAGCGGGACAGTGGTGGGGACAGCGGGGGGACAGTGGGACAGTGGTGGGGACGGTAGTGGTGGGGACAGTGGTGGGGACAATGGTGGGAACAGGGGGGACAGTGGACAGTGGTGGGAACGGTGGTGGTGGGGACAGTGGTGTGGGGACAGTGGGAATGAGGTGGAAACACTGGGACAGTGGAGGGTACAATGGTGGTGGGGACACTGGTAAAGGCGTCGGCGAGGACGGCGGTGGGACAATGGGACAGAGGTACAGTGGGGACAGTGGTGGGGACAGTGGGGACAGTGGTGGGAACAGTGGGACAGCTCAGTGGGACAGCGGAGGAGTCAGTGGGACAGTGGGGACAGTGGGGATAGGCAGTGGTTGGGTCCGTGGAGACAGTGGGGAGAGTGGAACCGTGGTGGGAACAGTTGTGGGAACAGTGGGGACAGTGCGACAGTGGTGGGGGCACTGGTGGGGACAATAGGGACGGTGGTGGAACCAGCGGGGGCAGTGGTGGTGAGGACAGTGGTGCTGGGAACAACAGTGGGGGATGTCATGCGAGCGGTGGTAGGGACCGGGAGTCGTTTGCTGGCGGTGCGTGGGGGGGGGGTCGAACCGGTAGTGACCCCCCTCCGGTTTTCGAGGGGGGGGGGGGGGGTCCAACGGTAGTGACCCCCCCAGTTTTCCGGATCCGGGGGGGGGGAAGGGTTCGAAATAGTGACCCCCCCGGCTTCGAGGGGGAGGGGGGGGGGGGTGGGGGGGGGGAGGGGGGGGGGTTTTGCCGGGAGGGAGGGGGGGGGGGGGGGGGTTCCAGCAGGGGGGGGGGGATTTTCGGGGGGGGGGGGGGGTGGGGGGGAGAGACCCCCGGGTTCCGGAGGAAAAGGTTGGCAATTTTCCACAGTAAAGCGGCGGTGGATCACGCTCTCTCAAGTATGCGGATGATGGATTTGCCCCCCCACTCCCCCCCCTCCAAACCGGCCGGACCAGGCCCCTGGGGGAGGGGTTTGGGGAGGGGGAAGCATTTCACACGCCGGGGCCCCAAGGGGTCGGCGGATTCCGGGGCGCGATCCCGCGGATCTGCGATCGCACGGGCACGTTCCGCGCGGGGCATCTTCGAGAAAGCGCCCCGCTTCCACGGGGTCGCGGCCTACGGGCTCTGCCCGTGAGTCCGCGGATGTGAAAATGGTTTTTCGCCCACGAGGGCGGCTCCGCTGGCCGAAACGGGTGGGAGGTCGGCGGAAACCAGCGGGAGCAGAAGCTGTCCCCAGGCTGACACATGCTTCTGTTTCAGGACGTGTGGTTCGAGCCACCGACGGAAGGCGGCCTGATGAAGACGCCGCCAAGAGAGCGGCCCCGATACGAGCGTGGATTCCGTTTCCAAGCAGTTCTTCTCGGATTGCACTTCGTGTTTTTGCTTCAGGATGGATGGTTCGGGCCACGAGTCATGACGCCAACATCGCAGAGCGGATTTCGTCTGGATTTCGAAGTGAATTTCCGGCCGATCTTTCTGTTTGGCCAGGAATGAAGACTGAACGAATCCACGTGAAATCCACTTCGTTTTTCGCTCGCCGCTTCGGGGTTTTGCGTTGACAGGAATCCGTGCAAAAATCCGCTGCAGCACGTCTGCAAGGTCGGTGCAGTGACACGAGTTCGGTGGTCTGCCCCGGGGCAGGCCGTGCTGGAGCCGCCCGCCGGGAGCGACGGCGGCGTCGTCCTGGGCAGCGGGGGCGGGGCCTGCTTGCGGCCCCTGAGCGGGCTCTCCGTCGCCGCCGCGGGGGAGCAGGCGAGCGTGCCTCCACTGGGTTGGGCCATGAGGTATATGGCATATCTCCACAGCCTCTGCTGTCTCTGCTCCGAGGAGGAGGAGGGGAGGGAGGGGCGGGGGGATTTTGAGACATGATGGTGCTGCTGCTGCTGCTGATGATGCTGCTGCTGCTGCTGAGGAGGGGGAGGAGGGGGAGGAGGAGGAGGAGGAGGAGGAGGAGGAGGAGGAGGAGGAGGAGGAGGAGGAGGAGGAGGAGGAGGAGGAGGAGAGGAGGAGGGAGGAGGAGGAGGAGGAGGAGGAGGAGGAGGAGGAGGAGGAGGGAGGAGGAGGAGGAGGAGGGAGGAGGTGGAGGAGGGGGTGGGGGAGGGGGTGGAGGAGGCGGAGGAGGATGAGCAGGCCGAGAAGGAGGATGAGGGGGAAAAGAGGGGAGGAGGAGAAGGAGGTTCAGAATAAACCCAAGGCCCAAGATGCATCACCGATGCTGCAATAAACCCTTCCGTCCCAAGTCCCCTCCGCGTGAGTCTCCACAAGCCTTCCTCTTCACTCCAAGAAGCGCCGCCTTGAAAGACATGCAACCTGGGCGCCTGCATTCGGGCCAGAGCTCGGTTTCGAGCATGAGTTGCCTTGTACCCTTCTAGCAACTAGTACAGAATGCTAAAAAGGTTGATCAGTCAGATCAGCAAGGTGTCCAGCGAGCTCCTGTTTCGAAATATGGCCGCCCCCGTCAATGCAGCATTGCATAAGTTTATATCATCTCCAGTCATGCACCCCGAGGACGTCTCAAGCGATAGCCCCATTTGACATGGAGCCGCCTTCCATCCGTTGTAAGATCACTGTTACCAAAGTTTGTAGCTGTTGCATTTTTGGGACGAATGTGTTTGTCGCTCAGGCGAGAGCCTCATTTTAATGATGAGCTGATCACATCCTTGCAGTCGCTGCGAGCGTTTAAGACCAACGTGCGCGTCGCTATGGCGAGAGCCCCATGTTGACCCCACTTTCATCGTTGTATCTGCTGCGAGATTTCAGGAAGAAGATACGCGGCGCTAAGGCGAGAACTCCAGCCTGATCCGTCCGTGTAGCCTCACTAAGCCACACCCTCCATCCTTGTAGCTGTTGCAAGCTTGCCAGTCTAATCTTCGTGACGCTAAGACAAGCATTCCATTTTGAAAACGACTCCCTCCATCCATTTAACCGTCGCAAATTTCATGTTTCAGGATTGTGAATGGTGAGTGATTCCTGGGCGAAACGCTTGGCCCGCTCTACTGACACGTCTGGGGGTGCGACATGGAGGAGTTAGATATAAGGAAAAGGGATGGATGCGGCGTTCGATGGTTGAGAGGAGGAGAAGTCAGATGGTGATGATGATGATGATGATGATGATGATGATGATGATGATGATGATGATGATGATGATGATGAGGAGGAGGAGGAGGAGGAGGAGGAGGAAGAGGAGGAGGAGGAGGAGCAGAGTAAGCACATAACTGTTCAAGGGTGGGCGCTGCGGGAACAGCAGCTGGAGGGGTGCCCGGAGGAGAGCCCTGCTCGGCATGACCTCGTCTTGTCTCCGCGCCCAAGCCTGGAGGGTTTCTCCGAAGGGCTCAGGCGACCCGTCCTCCTCCTCCTCCTCCTCCTCCTCCTCCTTCTCCTCCTCCTCCTCCTCCCTCCTTCTCGGCGTCATCCGAGGCGAACGGCGAGCGTGCCGCCGCCGCTGCCGCCACTGTCGCTGCCATGGACCGGCTCGACACCCTCCAACCCGAGGAACGTCGTCCATCCGGGGCTGGCCATGCTGCGTCAGGCGGACCTCCTCCAGCTGGTGTCCATCCTGTGCCTCCAGCTGGCCAACGTGGTGCACCCCGTGACCCTTGGCAAGCGGCAGCTTCCGCCGCTGACCTCAAGTCTATCTTTGAGGAGGCCCGCGCCTCCATGGTGGCAGAACTGGCGGAGGCCACCAAGAAGGACCTTATCAACTACATGTCGGAGCGATTGCCTGCCACGGTCATCTCGGCCGTCCAACCCCTCTTCACCAAGTTCGAGAAGTCCATTCAGCGGCGCTTCGCCGAGCAGGACCAGAGGATCTGCGAGATCAGCGATGAGATGGACTCCGTGCGCAAGCGAGGCGAGGCCATGGAGCTGCGCCTGCAGGCTCTGGAGCGGGAGCTCGACCTTGTCCAGCGCGAGCCACGCCCGACGGTGGCTCGGACGAGCGAGTGGGCTCGCAAGGTGGACCGCTCGGTGTTCATCATACGCGGCAAGGAGGACATGGCCAAGGATCTTGTGCAGCAAGCTCTTGCTCCATGGCTTGACGCTGCCCATTACCAGATGGGCGAGGAGTGCCGCCTGGAGGGTGAGGTTTTGGGCAAGTTGTTCACTCTTTACGTTGTCTGGGGCACGATGCTGTGGCCGAAAAGCGCGTCGCACAAGCTCACTCCCAGCTACGTCTTGGAGATGGCCGGTGGCGCTCGTTCCAGGTCCAGATGCCCGGCGAACGATGCGTACCCTTCAACTTTTCTTTCGACAAGAACTGGCAGGACATCAGCAGGGAGATCTCCGTCAAGAAGTGTAGGACCGCTCTCGGCGCCTTCTTCCAGAAGCCCGTGTACGCGGACAGAGAAGAGGGCGTGCTTTCCATCCAGTGGGAGAAGGTGTGCAAGATCGATGTGCACCCCTCCGAGCCCCCGAACGTTCGATGGAACCTTGACTGCCTCGCGTCCCTCGGCACGACGAGGGGTGCTGTTGATGCTATCGTGGAGCGCGCCCTGGGGGGTCGGGAGATCAGGTGGGGTGTGTAGCGCGCTTCTTGCCTGCGACGGGCGTTTCGCCCTAGCGTCATGGAATACGCGTGCAATCACACATTACAAGTCCACGGTCTTGAACAAGAGGGTCACCATCCTGAAGCAGCTGCTCCGCCCTGCGTGTATTGTGGCGATCCAGGAGGTTCACGCCGACGGGGAGGCTCTTGATTCGCTTCTCCGTCGATTCCGACACTCGCACCATATATGTTCGGCCCCTCCTGAGCGCGATCGGCTGGTCGGCGTGGCCACTATCGTGCCGACGGGCCCTGACCTCACCATCGCCCCCGACATCGTGGTTCCTGGCCGCATCCTGCTCGCGGAGATTGTCCACATTCCTTCAATTTTCGAAGTCTACAATTGGAACGTCCACAAACACGACATCTTCAATGACGCGTTCGGGCTGTTTGCCCGAAAATTCCGGGCCCATGTGCGCGCATCGCAAGCCAATCCAGCCAATTCGGTGGTTTTCTTGGTTGGGGACTTCAACATCGCCGACCCGACCGGCGAGCGGGCTCCAAGTGGCACTCCTGACGCTTCTGGGGCTGATGCGGCTCCTCGGCAGGATCGTGCCGGCGACCGCCGATGGAGACAATATTGGAAGAAGCTGGTCGAGTTCGACGCCGAACGCCCGACGCATTGGCACCAGCCTACGCAGCAAGCCACTCAGATCGACAGGGCGTTTACCTCGGCGCCGGCATGGTTAGTCATGGGGGTCTGGCAGTCCGTGACTGTTGCGGACGAGCCGCAGGAGTTGCACCGAGACGAGATCAGCGACCACGCGCCGCTCATCTTACAGTGTGTGCCGAGGCCGCCTGGCGACCAAGATCGTGTCCGGCCGCTTCCTAGGCGCATCGTGCAGGACCCGATGTTCTCGAATATGGTCGTGGAGTACGAGCAGCTCGCTGGCATTGATCGCCCTTGATTATCCGCTCCGTCCAGGCTGCGGCTAGCAATCAAATGTCGCCGTGGCGCTGCGCGTGCCACTCGCGACTTGCAGCTTCGAGCGCGACGGTTGGGCGCCGCACAGTTCGCCATGATCTTCCGCACAAGCGCATGGGCATCGCGAGGCAGGATGCTGGTGCGGCTCGTGCCGTGCGGGCCCGGCACGAATGGCCCGGGAGTACGTCGACGTGGACGTCGGCGACCTCGGCGGCGCCCTCGCGGTTCGCAACGTGGACCCCGTCCGCTTCCTAGCGGCCTTCCGTGACGCCCAGGCCGCGGCGCTCCTTGAGGAGGAGACTCGCGCGCGCAGGTTGCGAGATTCCCAGTTTTCTGGCAGGCCCCAGGTGGCGGTCCATTCCAGCAATCTTAGGGCTTTGCAGCGCCGCGCCCGCCTGTGGGACCCCAGCGGCCCCCGTCAATTTCTCGGCGAGCTGCAATGCGGGGGCGAGATTCTTTCGGATCCAATTTTTAAATCTCGCGGTTTAGCGAGCTATTGGGCTCCGATCTTCCAGGACACCTCGCCCACCCCCGCCGGCGGCGACCAGTACCTGAAGCGTTTCGCTCGTTCTGATGACTTTTCTGACCTCCTTCCCCCCTCCCGATCCACAATCAAACAGATTTTAAGGCGCGCCTTGGATTTCGCCCCTGGCCCCGACGGCCTGCCGTGCAAATGTTGGAGCATCGGAGCTGGCCCGTCTATAGTTAGCGACATCATTTGGTGGATTTCTCGCGGAGCCCCCATGGATGTAAGTTTTTATTCATCCCTTTCGGCATTCCTCCCGGAAGGTTGCAATCCTGACGAGTTGGGGGCGTCGGCCCTCGTGCGAGCTGCCCAGGGTGCTCGTCCGCTCGGCTTGAAAAACACTTCGAACAAGGCTGTCGCATCGGCGATCAACCGCTGCATTGTCGGCGGGGTGGCAAAGATCACCCCCTCGATGCAGAATGGATTTGTGCGGGGGCGGTCTTTCGTTGACAATATCGTTGCGTTAGACTCGCTCGCTCGGATCGGCAGCATTCAAAAGGACCCCTCGCCAGGAACCATCTCGAGATTGGTTCCCAATGTTGGTGTCTTTTGATTTCTCTCAGGCTTTCTCCAGCGTTCGGCAGGATTGGCTCTTCCGCGCGACTCGGGCAGTTAAGCTGCCTAGGGGGTGCCAGGCATGCCAGGCAGCAGTCGCAGAGTTTTACGTCCTCAACTTGTGTTGGTTCTGCGACGGCGACCCGCTGCTTCCGCTCTTCTGCATTAAGGCAAGGGTGCTACAGGGCTGCCCCATGAGTGGTTCATTATTTCTGATCGCTTCAAACCTTTTCCTCTGGGATATGTAGCTGAAGGTTGCGAGCTGTCACCTGGAATTTCCTAGGGTGTGTGCCGATGATGTCGGAGCCGTACTTTTCCACTTTGTTGGTTTTGTGCAGATGGCTCGTATATTCAAGCTCGCGAGCGTGTTCGCTCGCCTGATTGTGAAAGATTGTACATGCCAGGTCGTCCCTCTGATAGGTGAGTTCTGCGACTCTCTGGTCATGGCCGCTCGGGAGCTCCTTTCTCCCGGGTCGATTCGGGTTGGGCGGGGTTCCGGATCCAGGGGAGTCTCACCTATCTCGGAGTGGAGCTCGGCCCATCTGTGTCGGTGGAGCTCCAATGGGATGCTCCCTGGTGTAAACTACGCGCACGCGTCTTCTCCGCCAGCCGCTCCACCGCAGATGGCGCTACGAACCTGTTCTACTGCCACACCAGGTGCCTCCCGGTGCTGTCGTACAAGGCCCAGCTTTTCCCGATAGACAGAAGCATGGCCATCCAAGAGCGTCAATTGTTCGCCTCTCTGGAGGTCCCCAAGTTCGATTTTGTCTTGGGAGGGGTGGTTTGGACTTGGAGAGTTCGGAGGCCCTGCTTTCCATTCTATGTGGGCATACGGCGCCGCCGCCAGGATGCGCGCCGCCCTTGTGTCGCTCCAGTCGTGGCCCGCAGAGCTCCGACGATTGCGCCGCGTCGTCTGGCAATTTGGAGCCCCCGCGTGGCTTTCCACTCCCTCCCTCGCTCCTCCTTTCTGGACCTCGCCCTCTATCGCCCTCCTCCTCGAATCTGCTGCCCAGGGTTTTCCATCGTCGGCCAGCCTGTCAGAACCAGGTCGTCAGTGCCTTTCTCTGTTCCAGGCCGGCCCGACCAACAGCGGCATCGGACACTTTACGGCAAGCAGGTCCCGTTGGCAATCGCAGTTTCAGGCGATATTTCAAAGGCTCTTTTTCGCCGCGTGATCGGGGCCACGCTGGATCGCAGGATCACCAAGTGGTTTCTCCCGAGGGGCGGAGTGGGGCTGGTGGACTGGGGGGAGATGAGAACGGCCGTGCGACAGCTTCCGTTCGCGTGGCGTTCCGCCACTTTGAAATCTTGGCTCGGCGTGTGGACCACTGCCCACCGAATGAGGCGGCCACACTCGGGCTGCATTTTCGGCTGCGGTTCGACTAGTGATTCAATTTCGCACTATGTCCTGGAGTGCCCGAAGCTTTCGACCCTTGTCTCGATTGTTCTCTCTCGCGAGGTCCCCCGGGATCCCAGGGTCAAGCTTGGATTGTTTCGTGGTACTGGTCGGGATGATTTCAATTTTGCGTTCATCGTATGTTACTTTTATGCCTTTCGGCTATTTTCCGCCCGTCGCTGCACTGGGCTGGCTGCTCAGGACGTGCCACGGCTCGCTGAAGCTGTCAGGGTAGCGATTCGCCTTCCGCTGCTAGGGCCCCATGTACTCCATCCTCTATCTCCTCCTCCTCCTCCTCCTGCATCTCCTCCTCAGCACATATACGACCTGGGGCCTGGGCCCCGCAGCCGCGTACCCTTCCGAGCCTGCCAGCGACCTCTCGGTGCGGCAGACGATTCGCAGGATCGCGCTGGCTTTCCACATTTACAACAAAATGAAGCAGTACGCAGCGCCGTCGCCAGCAAATATTGCTGAAGCGGTGGCCGCAGCGAAATCTCTCCTGTGGCGCTGAGCCGCTGTCCGCCGTTTCTCACGCGCCGCCTCTCTCTGGTCAGGCGTGTGCGGGGCTGACAGACGAGTTCGCCTCAAGGTACGTTCACTCCTGCATCTCCTCCTCCCCCTCCCCCTCCTCCACCTCCTCCTCCTCCTCCTTCTCGGGTCGCCTACGGCCCCGGGGGAAACCGTGCACTCAAGCCCCCCGTCGGAAGCAGCTCGGGCGAGAGGGAGGGATCCGGCTTCTCCGGCTGCCTCGTGGTCGACTACACGTAAGAGTGACCCTTCGCCAGAGTGACTTTTGGTGCGGGCCCACCGTGGTCCCTCGATCGCCGAACGCGAGGCGGCAGTGGCGTCGTGCGCGCCTGTGTTTGGCTTCCCGCGGCCCCCAGAAAGCCGCGCACCAAAGGTCACTCTTAATTACCTAGGGCCAGTCTTGCGTGTAGCCGACCTGGAGACTGAGGCCTGTGAGACAGGGGGAGAGGGAATCACAGGGAAGGTGTCGGAGAATGGAAAGGGAGGAGAGGCAAGTGTGGGGAGAAGAGGAGGAGGTTGCCAACCGTTCCAGGCATGATCTGGGGCACACCGCACAGAAGTTCTGCATGCGAGGCATAACGCCGTGGAGGGAGGCGTGGTCTGCTGGAGAGACCTGGCCGTACCTGTACGCCGGCAGGGGCGCTTGCGCAGAAAGACTCGCCCAGGGGAGGCCTGGTCCGCCAGCGCGGCATTTGAGAACGCTTGGCGGGAGAGGTCATGAGTTGACAATTGGCACCCATACCTATGCGACCCCTAGAGCCTCAGGGTGGAATTCCGTGCGGGGCTATGGGCGTGCGTTGTTGGGTGGGGCCCCCCGCTCGAACGGGAGCCCCCCTCGGGTCCGACAACCCGCGCCCATACCTATTGGTGCCTTCATCTCCCTGCCCTCCCTCATTTCTCTCCTCCTCCTCCTCCTCCTGCTTCTCCTCCTCCTCCTCCTCCGCCTCCTCCTCCTCCTCTTTTGCCTGCGGGCTTCAGCGTGTGCTGTTCTGTCATCGAGGGGGAGGAGCGGTGACTGGCAGCCGCTGCTCGTTTGTAGAGAGGCGTGTGCTCAGGCTAGGTGTTCGATCAGAGACCCCCTGTTGAACGCAATCGTCCTGCTTCCGCGCCGAAGACCGCCGGAAGTCGCCAGAGACTGCCGGAAGACCGCCGAAGACCGTCGGAAGGCCACCGAAGACAGACGAAAACCGTCCGGAGGCCGCCGAAGACCGCCGAAGGCGGCCCAGGAGCGATGGGCAACAGGGGGTCCATGGTCGACCACGTGACTCGGGCGGGGTAGGCGGGGAGGGACGCGGCGCACCGCGCGGGTCGCACCGTTTCTGTGGACGCAGCTCCATCCCTCTGCCTCCCTTGTCTTTCCCTCCTTGCCTTGTTCCTCGCCCTTGTTCCTGCTCTTTCTGGCCAGCTCTTGCCCTCTTTCTGTTCTTGCCTCGTCCTCTTCCTCGCCCTCTTCCTCGCCCTCTTCCTCGCTTCCTCCTCGCCCTCTTCCTTGCCCTCTTCCTGTCCTGTCTTGTCAGCTTTTGCACGGTGAAGACCCGTCCCTCCAGTTGGGAAGCTGACGGATCTCATCACACGGGCTAGAGCTCGTTGCCTTTCCTCGCCCTCTGTCTCCTGATTTCAGCTGCCCTGATACGCCCGTGTTGAAGCGCAACGCGTGCCGTGCTCAAAGCGTCCGTGTTGACGCGCTGCGTGCTGGCTCAACGTGCTTGCCCACGTTTTTGGCGAACGCATCGCGCCAAACGCACGCTTTCAATCTGCGTGTTGAGCCCCGTGTCAACACGCCACGCTACGGGTGGCGTGCTGCGCATGGGGGCGGCTAAAGCTCTCCGAATGGAAGCCAGAGGTCGCACCGTCCCTGCGCCTGCACTTCGCCGGGGCCTGCGATCCGCCGGCCGCCGTGCTGGAGCTGCGGCTGGCCAACGGGACGCAGCGTGGAGGCGGGGCCCGTGCTTGGTGGGGGGGCAGCGTCCCCGACCCTCCGAGGGTCCATTTCGATCCGATCGATGCGATTCGATGCCCATTCTGGCCGGCTCGATCCGATTCGACTCCGATCTTCCGGCGATGGGATGCGGCCAGATGCCTGCATGGCCTTGTTTTGTGTACTGGCGCGGCCGATCCGATTGGATTTCGACTCCGTGCCGATGCAGCCCGATGCGCCGCACATTCCGATTCGATCCGATTTCCCGATTCAATGCTGACTGATCCTACCCTCTCTCTTGTGTCTGCGTGCATTTTTTCAGGATGTTTCCCTGTGCGTACTCATGATGCAGCCTCGCTTCGCACCACGTGACCGCCGCCGCTTCCTTTGGGCGAGCCGCGCTATCTTTCATCAAGCCCCTGAGCCTTGAGCGGAGGGATCCTGACAAAACATCGCTGGCCACCACCCCACCTACGGCCCTCCATGTTGCGCTACGGCCCATCGGGGGCCGTAGTGTGTACCACGCAAGAATCCACGCCAGACTTCCTGGTAAACGCTAAGCCTCATGGGGCCGTAGGTGGGGTGGTGTCGTTTGTTTCCTGGCCCATGGGGTCCTCGCATGTTGACGCGAAGCGGTGCATCACGCTCAGCCCTGGTGTCGAGCGCTTCTGGCCGCCGAGGTGTGAATCATACAAAGAGTCCCTCGCCCGAGTCCTGGGGAGGCGACGGCGGGCGGTTGGGCAGGCTCTGCTTCCGGAGGTACCAACGAGCACTCTCCCTTGTCAGCTCCCCTGACGATCATGCTCGGCGGCGAGCCCAATGGGAGAGACGAGAGGGGGCAGGCCTTCTCAGGAGGCAGCGGGGCTTCTCGGAAGCCTTCTGGCCCTCTGAGAGGCCGCCTCCGTCTTCGGAGAAGGCGACGAAAGCTTCTCAGGGTGCGCGAGGGCCTCCCTGTGCCTCTCTCCGGGCCTCTCCCTCCTATGTTCCCCTGCTCCGTCCCCTCTCCGGCCTCCTCTCCTGCTCCCCCTTCTCCACTCCCTGGGCGAGGAGGAGGAGGAGGTGGAGGAGGCGGAGGTGGAGGAGGAGGAGGACGAATATTAATAATAATAGTATGACGAAGAATTCGAATGATACGAATAAACATAAGGATGATGATGCTGATGATAATGATAGGCACAACAATAAAATCAATAAACATGACAAGGATACGAATACTAACAATACTAATAATACGACGAACTATATCATTAGTAGTAACCTCAATAATACCATTCTGAAGGATACGATTAATATAATCATGAACTAACGCTATCAATGACCATACCAAGACTAGCAATACCACTTACACTACTAACACGAACAATACTAACATTAATAATAATGCGGCGACGAACATCAAGACTACGAATCATGATCATACTACGACTAATACTAGACATAATAACACTACGACTAATATTACGAATAATAATACTGTCAACACCTGTCGTATTAATAATAAGACAACTTAGAATGCTAATAAGAGGAGGAGGAGGAGGACGCGGACAAGGATGATGCTGAGGAGGAGGAGAGGAAGGAGGATGATGAGGAGGAGGAGGAGGCGGACGATGAGGAGAAGGAGGAGGAGGTGGAGGAGGAGGAAGAGGAGAAGCAGCAGCACGAGGAGGAGGAGGAGGAGGACTACAAGGAGGAGGAGGAGGAGGAGGAGGAGGAGGAGGAGGAGGAGAACGAGCGAGTCGACGTAGTACTAACGAGTTATGGCGCCCCCCTGGGCTTGTCCAGCTTTGCAGAGCACCCATAGGCGACATTCCCATCTCCAAGCGAGGAATGTACTGCGGCCCATTTCGGGGGAGGATCTGTGATTCACGCATGGGTTCGCTAGGGCACGCATAACCTCATGAACATAAACCCACCCCGCCGCAAGACGGAGCCGCCCGCCCCATGGGAAGAGCGGATACCGAATCATTATAATGCTGAGGGGGGAAACAGGACGAATGCACCCACTCAGTCAGTGTAACGTGGCCGAACCTTAGCATTCCGACGCAGTTTTCCGTAGAACAGTCGAGACGATGGGTCGAACTGAAAGCTGCGACTGTGGACGGGGCAGGAGGTCTCTGAACTGATCGAGCACCCTCCTTCCTCTTGCCACCGCCCGCCCCTTCCTCAGCCTGGTCCAGGCTGGCACGGAGCAGCCTGTCTCGAACTACCCAGGCTTGCCGTTCCTGAAGAAAGACCTGGTGCACGGCTTGATCGGACAGCCGGGCTCGGCGCCCCTCCTACGACGCTAACACATCTGCTGCACTGCTCCCTGTCTGTGAGCAGACAAAGCAGCTGGAGGGTGAGCTCCGTCTCCAGAACTTCGCTAGCCTCGTGAGGCCAGGCGTGGCAGGCGCCCGAGCCGCGACCTCTCGCGGTCCGCTTCTTCTTCTCCCTTGCCACAAGCCATGAAGCGACCCTCTGGGAGACGACCGAATGGGCAGGCAGGTGTGAATGGACAAGCAACACGAGCACCCGGCCCTGCGCTGCTCGAGCAGAGGCCTGATGCGACGCCACATAGCCGCATTCCGGCCAGAGGGTTGAACCGAGACGCACAAGACCCAGAAGCGACAGAGCCGTTACCCGTGACGTAGCACAGCTATCCTTGCGACGATCGCAAGGCTAATTCAAACAAATAGAGCTCCCCTCTCGCTACAGTCTGACGCTTGCCTCGTACGCTCCCGAGATCGTAGCTTGTATCGAAACTGGCACGAAAGCAGGCGGCGACGCAACAGCAAATTCATATCTGCGCAGCCGTGGGTCACGAGAGTATTTGCCTCCGCGGAAGTCGTCAACATTAGTTAAGGGAGAGTCTCCAGTGCCTTGCCCTAGGCACCCCGAGAATTGCGAAGCACAACCTGATCGCCACCAATCTTCACCTTCGGGCGGTGAGGGTACGTAAGCGGCAGCGACTGGCAGCAAGCCTTTCGGCTCCAAACAAGGTTCTGCTTATGCTGCGCATGCGCCTCGAGCAGCATCGAACTCGAGTGTTCCCAGGCATAACGTTCAACATCATCCTCCCAACACCAGCCTCGATGGATCGCCGTCTTTGGTTCCTTGCGACGTTTCGGCATGAGGAGGGAGGTCCCCGATCCTCGTACCTCTACCTCTTCGACCTTCTGTCCTTGGGCCTTTCCTGTTCATGGCTACTTGTGTATGTAGTCAATCGCCGCGTTTCCCATTTCTGCGGCGTTCCATTCGCTCTTCCCTGATTCTTTCGGCCAGCTCACCTGAGTCGTTTTCCCGCTCGCACGGGTGCCTCCCTCGTTTGTTGTACCCGTGTCGTCTTGTCTTGCTCTGACCGTCGGTCTTGTCTCCACTTTCTGTTACTGCTGCCGTTGATTTTCCGTTCGGTTCACAGGATATTGAATCCCTTGCAGTTTGGACGTCGCCAGGCTTGGACTCTTCGGCCATCGCCCCTGTTGCTTCCGCCGTTACCCCAGTCTGTGGCCCTGACAAGAGGGTGGCCGTGGCGGGGGCAGTGCCGAACTGCACCCAGGGTTTTGCAAGGCATGAGGTTGAGAACCCAAATTGTTTGGCTGCTGCTCTGCGGGGTGGGGGTCTGTGTTCATGGGAGGCTGCGACACTGCTCAACGATCTGTTGTTAATCAAGCCTGTATGGCGGGCCCTTTCCCTATCTGTGCACTTTAGCTTTTCGGCGGCCAGCGAGGGGGGAAATGAGAAGGAGAAGGCCTTCTCAGAAGGCGGCGGGACTTCTCAGAAACCCTCGCGCCTTCTGAGACGTTTTTATGCGTCTCTGGAAAGTTGCAGAAAACTTCCGGAAGGCCGGGGGACTTCCGAGCCCTCTGAGAAGGCCCGCCCCTTCCCCTTTATCCCCCAGGCTCGCCGCCGAGCTTTGGTTTCGGCAGTTCACTTCGAAACGCCGTCTGCCCAGCTCACCCGGGTTGCTTTGCCGCTCGAGTTGATGCTTCCCTCCCGCCGTCCCTTCCTTCCGTCTCCCTCTCTTCCCCTTTTCCCTCAATTTCCTTGTGTGCTCCTTACAGGCTTGGTGATTCTTCTCCAAATGACCCATGCAGCGAAAAGCTATGCACACCGAGGTTACTTGATTTATTTCGACGTCTGGAGCAAGTTCAGCTATAGCCGGGTATGTATTAGTGCACCATGGCATATCCAACGCGAGTCGAAGGACAGCAGGAGTCGTTAAGCCCTCAACCCTCAACGATGTGTTTTCCGTCCACCTCCTCCCTCCTCCCATCTTCCTCCGCTCCTCTGTTCCCCCCTTCTCCCTGTATGCCCTTCTTTTCCATCCCCCCACCAAGCGCGGAGAACGACCTGATTTGAGACGCTGCGGCGCCAACCACCCCATCCCGCGCTGGGACGGCCTCTGCCTGCAAGTGTGTCTCTCTCTGTCTCTGTCTCTGTCTCTCTTTTTCTGTATCTGTTTCTGTTTCTGTCTCTGTCCCTGTTTTTCCGCCTCTGTCTTCGTCTCTGCCCCTCTGTCTTCGGCTCTGCCTCCGTGTGTCTCTCTCTCGCTCCGTCCGTCGCTGTCGCTGTCTCTGTCTCTGTCTCTGCCT
>CAUYUJ010017082.1:287087-314033 GCA_963575745.1 Prorocentrum cordatum
GCGCACCCTCTATGGTGTCGAGAAAGTGCCACGCCTGCTATGCCCTGGACGACCAGCGCGCATAGCGGCAGCGGTGAGGGACCACCCCCTGCGCACCCCGTCTGGCGTCGAGAAAGCGCCACGCTTGCTATGCCTTGGACGACCGTCGTGCATAGCGGCCGCGCTCAGGGACCACCTCCTGCGCAGCCCCTATGGTGTCGAGAAAGTGCCACTCCTGCCACGCATTACGAATCCGAAACGGATAGGGAGACCACCCCCAGCGCACCCCCTGAGATGTCGAGGAAGTGCCAAACCTGCCACGCTTTGCGAGAACGAAACGGATAGGGAGACCACCCCCAGCGCACCCCCCGTGGTGCCGAGGAAATGCCACGCCTGCCACGCTTTGCAAGACCGAAGCGGATAGGGAGACCACCCCCAGCGCACCCCCTGTGGTGTCAAGGAAGTGGCACGCCTGCCACGCTTTGCGAGACCGAAATGGATAGGGAGACCACCCCCGGCGCACCCCATGTGGTGTCGAGGAAGTGCCACGCCTGCCACGCTTTGCGAGCCCGAAACGGATAGCCCCCCCCCCCCCCCCCCCCCCCCCCCCCCCCCCCCCCCCCAGCGCACCCCTTGTGGTGTCGAGGAACTGCCCATTTGCGAACCCGAACCGGATAGTGACCAGTGCCATGCCCGAACCCACCCCCAGCGCAAGGAAGTGCCACGCCTGCCACGCTTTGCGAGCCCGGGATAGGGAGACCACCCCCAGCGCACCCCCTGTGGTGTCGAGGAAGTGCCACGCCTGCCACGCTTTGCGAGCCCGAAACGGATAGGGAGACCACCCCCAGCGCGCCTGCCACGCTTTGCGAGCCCGAAACGGATAGTGTGTCGAGGAACGCCTGCCACGCTTTGCGAACCCGAAACGGATAGGGAGACCACCCCCAGCGCACCCCCTGTGGTGTCGAGGAAGTGCCACGCCTGCCACGCTTTGCGAGCCCGAAACGGATAGGACCCCACCCCAGCGCACCCCTGTGGTGTCGAGGAAGTGCCACGCCTGCCACGCTTCCCGAAACGGATAGGGAGACCACCCCCAGCGCACCCCCTGTGGTGTCGAGGAAGTGCCACGCCTGCCACGCTTTGCGAGCCCGAAGCGGATAGGGAGACCACCCCCAGCGAGGAAGTGCCACGCCTGCCACGCTTTGCGAGCCCGAAGCGGATAGGGAGACCACCCCCAGCGCACCCCCTGTGTTGTCGAGGAAGTGCCACGCCTGCCGCGCTTTGCGAACCCGACACTGATAGGGAGACCAACTCCAGCGCACCCCCTGTGGTGGCGAGGAAGTGCCACGCCTGCCACGCTTTGCGAGCCCGAAACGGATAGGGAGACCACCCCCAGCGCACCCCCTGTGGTATCGAGGGAGTGCCACCCCCGCCACGCTTTGCGAGCCCGAAGCGGATAGGGAGATCACCCCCAGCGCACGCCCTGTGGTGTCGAGGAAGTGCCACGCCTGCCGCGCTTTGCGAGCCCGAAGCGGATAGGGAGACCACCCCCCTGCGCACCCCCTGTGGTGTCGAGAAAGTGCAACACCTGTTGTTGTCGCGCATGTGCTGCGCACCCCCTCTGGTGACGACGCCTGCCGTCCTGCCGTCCTGCGCACCCCCTCTGGTGACGCCTCGAGAAAGTGCCACGCCTGCCGTGCCCTGCGCCATGGCCTGCATAGAACCTCCTGCCATCCAGTGCGAATCCTACACGCACGTCTTGTATATGGCATGTCATGTGTATGTGTATGATGCGTGTGCGGCCGTATCGGAACGTGTGTCTCACGTGGGTGCCCAGTATGGTGTGCATACGTCTTGGGTGTATGATGCAGTGGACCTGCGTCTTGTGTGTGTGTGTGTGTGTGTGTGCGCGAGTGTGTGGATGCGTGCGGCTGTATGTAGACGCGTGTCTCATGTACTGGCCGTGCATGTGTTGAGCGCGGGTAAGGGGAGGAAGGAAGAACGAGGAGGGGAGGTGTGAGGAGGAGACGCGGGTGCGCCGCGGCAGGGACGAAAACCATAACCCCACGAAACATGTGGGGAAACATCAGACCGCCTTGCAAGGCGATCTGAAAAGTTGCCGCGGCATTTGAAATTGGCGAATTCGCGTGGGACTCCCCAGAAAAAATCAGATTCATCTTCATGCCGCTTGCGAGCGGCGATATCGCCTGAGAACTCCCCGCAGGGTATTTTCCGACCGCACACCGCCAAAGAATGGCGACTTCGTTTGGGCTTTCCTAGCAACCGCGCGTCTCGTCCACCCCTGCGTCGCCGTTCCTCCTTTCGAGTCATGGCTCTGCCTGGGAGTTACTTGGGACCGATTGAAGGTCGACACTTTTTTTTTGCTATTTCTTTTTCCTTCTTCGATTGGCAGGGGTTGTTCCCTGCTATAGTGCCCATCACCACTTTTTAATCCAGGGGGTGGTATGCGGTCCGCAGTTCATGTTGGTAATCCGAGCGGGTCATCGGAATCTGGTATCCTTCGTCACTGCTGGGCTCTTCAGGCCTGAATTTTGAGGACGTCTCAGGGGGGAGCCTCGTTTGTGAGTGAATTGCGGGGATGTCTCAGGCGGGAGCCCCCTGCCTATGGGGTCCGCCTTTCATGTTTGTAATCCGAGCTGGTCATCGGAATCATGTAGCTGTCATCATTTTTGGGTTTTCCAGGCCAGAATCTTGAGGAAGTCTCAGGCGGGAGCCTCGTCTGTGAGTGGATTGCAAGGAAGTTTCAGGCGGGAAACCCGTCCAAATGGCGTCCCGGATGTTTTTTTTTTTTTTTTTTTTTTTTTTTTTTTTTTTTTTTTTTTTTTTTTTTTTTTTTTTTTTTTTTTTTTTTTTTTATTATTGAGATAAGAGAAATATCCGAGCGGGTCATCGGAATCTTGTAGCTGTCGCCATTTCTGGGGCCCTGAGGCTTGAATCTTGAGGAAGTCTCAGGCGGGAGCCTCGTCTGTGAGTGTATTGCGAGGAAGTTTCAGGCGGGAGCCCCTTCTCTATGGGGTCCGCAGTTCAACCCGAGCGGGTCATCGGATTTTTTGTGTCAGTGGTAATTCTTCGGCTCCTCACGCCTGAGTCTTGAGGAGTCTCAGGGTGGAGCCTCGTCTGCGAGTGAATTGCGAGGAAGTCTCAGGCGGGAACCCCCTTCCTATGGTGTCCGCAGTTCATGTTGGTAATCCGAACGGGTCATCGGAATCTGGTATCCGTCGTCATTTTTGGGGCTCTTTAGGCTTGAATCTTGAGGACGTCTCAGGCGGGAGCCTCGTCTGTGAGTGATTTGCGAGGAAGTTTCATGCGGGAACCCCCTGCCTATGGGTCCCGCATTTCATTATGTGTATATATATATAGGTATATGTGTATATATATATATATATATATATATTATATTATATATGTAGATGGATACACACATAGGTATATATATATATATATGTACATACATATATATATATATATATATGTATATGAAATTCGAACGGGCCATCGAAATCCTGTGCCTGTCGTGAATTTTGGGTTCCTCAGGCCTGAGTCTTCAGGAAGTCCAAGGCGGGAGCCTCGCCTGTGATTGAATTGCGAGGAAGTTTCAGGCGGGAGCTACCTACCTTGGGGTCCGCCGTTGATTTTGTAGCTGTCGTCATTTTTGGGTTCCCCAGGCCAGAATCTTGAGGAAGTCTCAGGCGGGAGCCTCGTCTGTGAGTGGATTGCACGGAAGTTTCAGGCGGGAAACCCGTCCAAATGGCGTCCCGGATGTTTTGTGAGATAAGAAATATCCGAGCGGGTCATCGGAATCTTGTAGCTGTCGCCATTTCTGGGGCCCTGAGGCTTCAATCTTGAGGAAGTCTCAGGCGGGAGCCTCGTCTGTGAGTGTATTGCGAGGAAGTTTCAGGCGGGAGCCCCTTCTCTATGGGGTCCGCAGTTCAACCCGAGCGGGTCATCGGATTTTTTGTGTCAGTGGTAATTCTTCGGCTCCTCACGCCTGAGTCTTGAGGAGTCTCAGGGTGGAGCCTCGTCTGCGAGTGAATTGCGAGGAAGTCTCAGGCGGGAACCCCCTTCCTATGGTGTCCGCAGTTCATGTTGGTAATCCGAACGGGTCATCGGAATCTGGTATCCGTCGTCATTTTTGGGGCTCTTTAGGCTTGAATCTTGAGGACGGCTCAGGCGGGAGCCTCGTCTGTGAGTGATTTGCGAGGAAGTTTCATGCGGGAGCCCCCTGCCTATGGGTCCCGCATTTCATTATGTGTGTATATATATAAAGGTATGTGTGTGTATATATATGTAGATGGATACACACATAGGTATATATATATATATATATATATATACATATATGTATATATATATATATATATATATATATATATATATATATATGTAGATGAAATTCGAACGGGCCATCGAAATCGTGTGCCTGTCGTAAATTTTGGGTTCCTCAGGCCTGAGTCTTCAGGAAGTCCAAGGCGGGAGCCTCGCCTGTGATTGAATTGCGAGGAAGTTTCAGGCGGGAGCTACCTACCTTGGGGGTCCGCCGTTGATTTTGTAGCTGTTGTCATTTTTGGGTTCCCCAGGCTTGAATCTTGAGGAAGTCTCAGGCGGGAGCCTCGTCCGTGAGTGTCTTGCGAGGAAGGCTCAGGCGGGAGCCCCCTGCCTATGGGTCCCGCATTTTTTTTTTTACCCAAGCGGGTCATCGGAATCATGTAGCTGTCATCATTCTCGGTTTCCTCAGACCTGAATCTTGAAGAAGGCTCAGGCGGGAACGTCGTCCGTGAGTGTATTGCGAGGAAATCTCAGTTGGGAACCTCTTTATGGGTCCCGTACTCCATATTGGTAATCCGAGCGGGTTATCGAAATCGTGTAGCTGTCACCCTTTTCGGGCCCCTCAGGCTTGACTCTTAACGAAATCTCAGGCGGGAGCCTCGTCTGTAAGGGAATTGCGAGGAAATCTCTGGCGGGAGCTCCCGCTCTATGGGAACCCCATTTCCATGTTGGAATCCGAGCGGGCCGCGGGCAAACCTGCAACTTGGAATCCAACCAGGTTCCTCCGCCATGAATATGGAGGAAGTCAGGTCGGGAACTTCTCGACCGAGGGAGCTCCCTGGGGGGACGGAGGGGGCGGGGTCGGGGAGTGGAAGGGGAAGAAGGGAAGAGAGGAAAAAAAAGGAAAACCCCAGATGATTGGAGGTCCCTGGAAGAAGCCCTCGCAATTCTTGGATCCCCCCCGAGCAAATCTCTGTTTTTTTTTAGAGGGCCACTCGCTCGACCCATCAAACGGGGAGGAGGAATGCTGCATCTCAACGTCCCGTTCTCCCCCGCCACGTGCATGCGTAACGTGCTGATTTTGCGGCCGTCCCCGCGGGAGTTCCTGGAGAGCGGGCCACTGGCGCCCTTGCGGAAGGCGCTCACGGAGTTCGGCAAGATAGCGGCGAGCTCCAAGGCACAAACGGAACATTTCACGTCAGAGCTGGGCTTCGTGCTGCCTCCCGCCTGAGCGCGGCCGCGACTAGCTCGGTGCCTGCGGGGTTGTCCCAACGGTTGCCCCCGCGCCCCAGCAGCTCGCGGGGTAGTGCCCAGCGGCCTGGCCCGCGGGATTGCACCAACGTCTGCGTGATGTGGCCATTCGAGAATGCGCCCGTGCTGGCAGAGGCGGCGACGACGCCGAGGACAATCGGCACGCGCGCTTTTGCAATAGAGAGGGGAGGAGGGGGCGGGGGCGAGGACGACGATGAGGGGCATGCCAGAGTAGCCGAGAGGATTCTCATGTGGTGTCCTTCCGTCGGAATATTTTTCCCGGCGCACCTCCGCGCAGTCCTCCCCCTCGCCCCTCCTCGCGCGCTCACATGCAAGTATCATTGTCATCATCATTACCATCATTGTCATCATCAGCACGCCCGCGCGCGCACATGCATAATCGTCAGCACAATCACGCACGCGCGCACACACACACACGCCCTCTGTTCCACGCCGTCAGTAGTCACCACCACCATCCATAAACCACCAGCCACAATCACTCACCATCAACATCACTACCATCACACATGCATAGTTTGCACCACTCCATCGTGATCATCGGCCAAGAGGGAGCCTCGTCTGTGAGTGATTGCGAGGAAGTCTCACGCGGGAGCCTTTACCTATGGGGTCCGCACTTCATGTTGATAATCCGATCGGGCCATCGGAATCCTGTACCAGTCGTGCGTTTTGGGCTCGTCAGTCCTGGGTGTTGAAGTCCAAGGCAGGAGCTTCGTTTGTGAGTGTATTGCGAGGAAGTCTCAGGTGGGACCCCCCTCCCTAGGGGGTCCGCACTTCATGTTGGTATTCCGATCGGGCCATTGAAATCTTGCATCTGACTTTTTTTTTTGGATCCTTAGCTTTGGGTCTTGAGGAGGTGTCAGGCGGGTGCTTCGTTTGTGAGTGGATTGCGAGGAAGTTTCAAGCGGGAATCCCTTCCCTATGGGGTCCGCAGTTCAAGTTGGCAGTCCGAGCTGGTCATCGGAATTCTGTGCCTGTCGTCACTTTTGGACTCCTAAGGCCCCAATCGTGAGGCAGTCTCAGGCGGGAGCTTCGTCTGTGAGCAAATTGCGAAGAAATCTCAGGCGGGAGCCCCCTGCCTGTGGGGCCCGCATGTCATGTTTTTTTTGTTTCCTCCGAGCGGGTCATCAGCATTTTGTATCTGACGTCATTATTTGGCTCTTCAGGCTTGAGTGAGTCTTGAGGAAGTCTCAGGCGGGAGCTTCGTTTGCGACAGAATCGCGAGGAAATTTCTGGCAGGAGCCCCCTTCCTATGAGGTCCGCGTTTTATGTTGGTAATTCGAGCGGGTCATCGGAAGCGGGAGCTTCGCGTGTGAGTGAAATGCGAGAAAGTTTCAGGCGGGAATTCCATTTCCATATTGGAATCCGAACGGGCCGCCGGCAAACCTGCAACCTGGAACCGACTGGGCTCCTCTGGCATGAACCTGGACGAAATCAAGTCGGGGACTTTTCGACCAGGGGAGTTCCCTGGGGGGACGGGGGGGGCGGGGTCGGGGAGGGGAAGGGGAAGAAGGGGAGAGAAGAGAAAAGGAAGGGAAGTCCGCAGATGATTGGAGGTCCTTGGAAGAAGCTTTTGCGATTCTTGGATCTGTCCGAGCCCCGATGAGGAGGATCCTCCAACGCCTTCCTCTCCTCCCCCTTCTCCTTTTCTTCCTCCTCCTCCCCCTCTTTCTCCTCCTCCTCCTCCTAATCCTCCCTCTCTCTTTCTATCTCTCTGTGTCTCTCTCCTCCCTCCTTCGACTACGAGCTCGTTGGAGCCCGAGTGGTCCATCGGATTCACTGGGACGCAGAGGAGTCCGAGCGAAGTCTCTTGGGTTCTTTAAAGGACCATTCGCTCGACCCATCAGAGGAGGAGGACGAGGAGGAGGAGGAGCAGGAAGAGGAATCTGATGAAGACCGAAAGTAGACATAAGTAAAACAAAGACGAATATTAATGCTAACAAGAACAATAAGCAGACGAGTAATCATACGGAGAGGAATAATAAGACTAATACTGCGAGTCATAATGCCAATCGTACTACTCATAATACGAGTAATCCGCATAATGATATTCGTGTTATTCATAATAATCGTATAATGAATAACAATAGTGATATGACTAACAAGAAGAGTGCGATCAAACAAACACATAATAATGATAATTCAATAGTAACCCTGCACGAATAACAGTATGATACTAGTTATATTGATACGGGTACTATTACTACTAATCATAATAATAGTAATAGTAATAATAATAGTAATGATACTAACAAGAATACTAGTCACAGTAATAAAAGTACCAATGCTAGTAATAATAATAGTACTAATAATACTAATACTAACACTAAGAACAATAATAGTAGTAGTAGTAGTAATAGTAGTAGTAGTAGTAGTAGTAGTAGTAGTAGTAGTAGTAGTAGGAGTAGTAGTAGTAGTAGTAGTAGTAGTAGTAGTAATAGTAGTAGTAATACTACTACTACTACTACTACTAATAATACTAATAATAATACTACTAATAATAATAATACTATTAATAATAATAATAATACTATTATTATTATTATTATTATTAATATTAATAATAATAATACTAATACTAATAATAATAATGATAATACTAATAATAATGATAATAATAATACTACTGATCATAACAATACTAATAATCATACTAATATTACTAATACTAATACTAATACTGCTAATACTAATAATACTACGGACACTAATAATACTAATAAGAAGAAACATAGGAGGAGGAGGAGGAGAAGGAGGAGGAGGAGGAGGAGGAGGAGGAGGAGGAGGAGGAGGAGGAGGAGCGAGCGAGAACACTGCGCGGCGGGCCGTCCGTCTCGGCGAGCCGTGGAGCGCCCGACAGCGAGGCCGAGCGCGAAGGGCCGACCAGCTGGCTTTCGCCAAAGGCCGACCCTTGAACCAACGCGCGCGCACGCGCCAGGAGCTCAATCGAAGAGGCCAGCGAGCCGCCTCAGCAGCCCCGCCTCCTTCTCGGTGAACTCCGCGTGGCTGGTCGTCGCGGCCTCGAAGAGCCCGCGCAGGTCGCCAGGCGCCGTGCCGAGCTTCGAGGCCAGGGCCCCGAGCTCCGCGGCCAGCGCCACCTGCAACCCCGCCGCGCCACCAGCTGCATCGACGCGGAGGCGCTTGTTCTTGTCGTCCCTGCCTCCGTCTGCTGCCGCGGCCGCCGCGCCCGTAGGCGCTCGCCGCAGGCCGTCGGCCCAGCTGTCGTCGAGCGGGTCGTCCTCCGAGGCGCCCTCGCCAGCGGGATCGCCCGCGCTCGCACCAGCAGGGCTGAGGTCGAGCAACGCGATGGGATGGCCGTCCACGTGCATGTCCTGGGCTCCTTCATCAGGTCGCCGAGAGCGAGCCCGAACCCGACGCCGCCGCCGCCTCCGCCGAGGGCGCGGGAGCGCGGCGTCGTTCGGGGGGTCACCAGGTTGCGCCGGGGCGCCATTGCCACCGCCTGCCGCGGGCGTGGGCGCGGGCGTGCCGAGCACCGCCGCCGCCGCCCGCAGGAGCCCTTCGGCCGCCCGCACCAGGCGGAGAGCCTCGCGACTCTCGCCGGCGCAGAGGCCGGCAGCGGCGTGCGCCGCCACCAGGGAGCCGCGGGTCGCCTCCAGGGCCCCGCGACGCGTCGCACACATCGGCATGGCGCGCAGCGAGCGGCGGGGCCACCCAGCGATGCGAGCCAGAGCCAAAGTGGCTAGGAGGAGGAGGAGGAGGAGGAGGAGGAGGAGGAGGAGGAGGAGGAGGAGGAGGACGAGGAGGAGGAGGAGGAGGAGGAGGAGGAGGAGGAGGAGGAGGAGGAGGAGGAGGAGGATGCTGCATTACAACGTCATGTTCTCCCGCGCCACGTGCATGCGGAACGTGCTGATCCTGCAGCCGTCCTTGCGGGAGTTCCCGGAGGGCGGGCCGCCAGCCTCCCTGCGGAAGGCGCTCAGGGAGTTCAGCAAGATAGTGGAGAGCTCCAGGGCAGACGCGGAGCAGCTCGCGGCAGAGCTGGGCTTCGTGCTGCCTCCCGCCTGAGCGCGGCCGCGACTAGCTCGGTGTCTGCGGGGTTGGTCCCAACGGCATGCTCCCGCGCCCCAGCCGCTCGCGGGGTTGCCCCAACGGCCTTGCCCGCGGGATTGCACCAACGTCTGCGCGATGTGGCCGTTCGAGAATGCGCCCGTGCTGGCCGTGGCGGCGACGGCGCCGAGGACAACCAGCACGCGCGCTTTTGCAATAGAGTGGGGGTGCAAAAAAAACAGGAGGCCGTGGAAGGGGCGACGTAGGGAGCGGGAGGAGGGCCTGCGCCTGGGCGAGACGGAGAATGATGCAGAGGAGAATAAGGGCGCCTCACCAATCATGAGGACGACGATGAGGGGCATGTCCAGAGTAGCCGCTAGTCGAGAGGACTCTCATGTGGGGTCCTACCGTCGGAGTAGCCTTCTCTGCGCACCTCCGCGCAGGATAACCCCCACCTCGTCTGCGCATTCATCATCTCATCACCATCGCCATCAGTACCACCACCATCATCAAAGGCGCACGCACGCACTCATTCATAATCATCAGCGCGTTCTCGCCCACGCACATACGCATTCATCATCACCGTCGTCATCATCATCAGGTCCACACACTTCGTCATCAGCGTCACTATCGCCAGCTCACCGTCACCATCGCTACCATCACACTTTCATCATTATCGCCATCCCATCGTGATCATCGACCAAGAAGGAGCTTCGTTTGTGAGTGGACTGCGAGGAAGCTTTCGGCGACAGCCCCCTGTCTATGGGGTCCGCATTTCATGTTGGCAATACGTGCGGGTCATCGTAATCTTGTATCAGTCGTAACTTCTGGGTTCCTCAGGCCTGAGTCTTGAGGAAGTCCCAGGCGGGAGCCTCGTTTGTGAATGAATTGCGAGGAAGTCTCAGGCGGGAGCCACCTCCCTATGGGGACCGCATTTCATCGGAATCTTGGAAGTGTCGCCACTGTCGGCTCGCATGGATTGAAGGAGGAAGTCTCAGGCCAGAGCTTCGTCAGTGAGTGAAATGCGAAGAAGTTTTAGGCGGGAACCCCTCCCTATGGGGTCAGCATTTCATGTTGGCAATCCGAGCGGGTCATGGAAACCCTGAAGCTGTCGTCGCTTGTCGGCTCCTCTGACTTGAGTATGGATTCCAGGGCTGAGGCGAAGCAGCTCGCGGCAGAGCCGAGCTCCGTGCTGCCTCTTGCCCTAGCGCGGCCGCGACTAACTCGGTGCTTGCGGGGTTGTCCCAACGGTTTGCTTTCGCGCCCCAGCGGTTCGCGGGGCTGTCCCAACGGCCGTTATCCCGACGGCTTCGCGATTTTGCCATGGGAGAGCGCGCCCCTGCCGGGCGCGGCGGCGAGGGCGCCGGGAAAATCGGCATGCGCCCCCCTGCCATGAGGAAAGGGGGTTGCATGAGGAAAACAGGAGGGATGGACATGATAGGGGGAAGGAGGAGGTGGAGGAGGAGGAGGAGGAAAAGGACGAAAAGGAAGAGGAGGAATTGAACAAAGAGAGCGAGCAAGTGGAGGAAACGGAGGATGAGGAAAACAAGGAGGATGGATGAACTGGGGACGCAACATAGGGCGAAGCGGGGGGTTCCGCCCAGGGCAGAAAGGACAGAGCGAAGGGCTACCCAAATCTATTTTCATGTGGGGTCCTACCGTCACAGTAATTCACCACATGCTCTCTGGGGTTTTGGATTTCTTCCCACCAGCGCCGCCCGCGCTTTTCAATCACGTCTTCTCTTCCCCACCTCCACCCGCACGCGCACACACAGTCATACATTCACACCAACAGCGCCAGCGCACGCCTGGCTTTTTCACTGCGTCAGAGACCCGCGACGTATGCGCCAATTTTTGGGCACCCGCGTGAAACACGCGTCCAGGTACAACCGCACACGAATCATACATATGGTACATATGTTCAACACTCGCCCAACACATACACATGCCATGCGCACGACGCAGCTCAACAACA
Source organism: Prorocentrum cordatum (assembly GCA_963575745.1). Classification (NCBI taxonomy): domain Eukaryota; class Dinophyceae; order Prorocentrales; family Prorocentraceae; genus Prorocentrum; species Prorocentrum cordatum. The sequence goes on from CAUYUJ010017082.1 coordinate 298,600, forward strand.
CAGCGCACATACTTCACACATTGGACAACACACGCACAACACAACACAACACAGCATACCCAAACACACACACACCACTGCACACGGCCGTATTCGTCCAGTATGGATGTGGCGCGGCCCTTTTCCGACACCAGAGGGAGTGCACATGGGGTGGTCTTTCACCGCGACCACTGTGCGTGCCAGTGTCGGAAAGCGTGGCGGACGTGGCACTCTCTCGACGCCAATGGGGTTACGCAGGGGGTGGTCTCTCATTGCGGCCCCTACGCGTGCCAGGGTCTGAGAGCGTGGCAGGCGTGGTACTTTCTCGACACCAGAGGGGGTGCGCAGGGGGTGGTCTCTCACCGCGACCCCTATGCGTGCCAAGGTCGGAAAGCGTGGCGGACGTGGCATTTTTTCGACACCAGAGGGGGTGCGCAGGGGGTGGTCTCTCACCGCGGCCCCTTTGCGCGCCAGGGTCTGAGAGCGTGGCAGGCGCGGCACTTTCTCGACACCAGACGGGATGCGAATGGGGTGGTCTCTCACCGCGGCTGTTATGCGTGCCAGGGTCGGGGAGCGTGGCAGGCGTGGCATTTTTTCGACACCAGAGGGAGGGGGTGCGCAGAGGGTGCAGGGCCACCGCAGTGGGTGCGCATGGGGTGGTCCTGCAGCGCGGCCCCATATGCGTGCCAGGGTCTGAAAGCGCGGCATGCGTGGCAACCAAAACTGTAGGCACCCTGGCCCAAACGGGCTCGAATATCGCAGGTGCTGCCTTGCCACCCGCGCCGCTCATGCAGCCCAGATGTGCCATTGACGCACTGCCGCCTCCGTGTGTTTGAAGCTGAAGAAGTCCATGGCAGGCGCAGGTGTCGATGTTAGCGTTGTCAAATTGCGCAGTTGCGAGGCAATTTGGGTTTTAATTCTTACCGCAAACAGCGGAATAATTTGAGGTCCCCGAAAGTAGTTGTCAGAGGCATTTGCTCCGAATTGAAATCTTCCGCACTCGTCCGCACTCGTCCGCCCTCCTCGCGTCGGAGGCTTCCGGAGATAGCCCCTGGAGGCTTCCGCACCAATTTGAATTCCTCGCGCTCTTCCGCGCTCGTCCGCACGCGTCTCGCACTGGTCCTGTTCCCTCTCCTCCTTCCCCTACTCCTCCTCCGAAGTGTCGGAATGCAGGTGCCGGAATGCAGGGAAGGATTTATTCCTCGTTTTCCATCTTCTCCACGTCCGTCCCCTCCGTGTTGCCCGCTTCCTCCGCCTCCTTTGAGTTGCTGAAGCCCGCTGTGTCTTTGCGGGTTTCCAAGGCTTGACAGGCGTGGCGCATTGGCGGGGCAGCGGCTACCAGCATCATTTTCGCATGTTTCACGTCAGCTAGCATCGTGCCATACGTATCATCATTATGTGGGGTTGCTCGGTGGACTAATTTGCATGCGTGTCGGGTTTCAGCTTGCTGATCTGCCGGTCTCTCGGAACAGGGATGCCTAGGAACCGGTTTCGAGAGTTGGCGTTGTTTTCTTTGTTGTCACACGGCGGTGCGAAGAGGTCCGTGCACTTGGAAGTTGCTCTTTCTCGTGATTCGCATTCTGAAAAATGTGGCCCACTGCGATGTGATGTCTAGAGTATGTCTGTGTGGGCGAAATCATAGAAATATGGGCTGACGATGCAGCGTCTTTGCCACGACTGCCAGTGTTTCGACCTGACACGCGTGGAGCCAGGAGCTCATAAACGCCTTTGTGCACTGTGACGGACGTGCCGCCTGACCTGCGCAATTGTGGGGACGACGCGAGTTTCTTGCGCCTGGCTGGTCAGCAGGGCCAGCCTCGTGCAGTCGAAGGTACCAGCTGTGGTGCAAGAGGTGGAGTCCTGACCCGTGAGGGGGGCTTACGCTTCGTTGAAATCCAGCTTCCGACCTTCGGTCAGGACTTTGACTAATCGTGTCGGGCCGCCGGCTCTGGCCCACCGCGCCCCGGCCTTTCCGAGCCTGCCGCCCCGCGGGGCGGAGCGACACGCCACTCGTTTGCCATGCGCGGCGTGTCGCCGGGGCTGCCACGGCGACGCGTTGAGCAAAGCTGTCCGACCGTACAGACCGTTGGGAATCCAGCCTCTGACGCAATCTCTAACAGAAGGACGAACAAAAGGACAAGGGAAATGCACGGGGCCCTTGGAGGCGCGCCTTTTCCGCAGGTTGCCGCCGAGCAGTGCGCGCTCGCCAGAGGACGCCTCACGGCCTCAGCGAGCAGTGGTGCAGGAAGCGCGCCCAGCAGCAATGGTTCGTCGCAGGCCACGGGCGAGGCCCCACAGCATGCGGGGCTTTAGATGATGTTGAACTCGCTGGGTGCGTTTGTTTTTCCCGTTCCCAAGTTTTTCCCGACCATCCTGTGGTGTTGGGTCCTCGCTTTGGAGAAACAACGCCCCGCGTCTCCTCTCCTCTCTTCTCCTTTTCCCCCCCCTCCCTCCTCCCATCCCTGCCTCAGCCCTCCGCGCCAATCAAATCTTTCGGCACACCCCTCGCGCGTTTCGTGGCCCCATAGAGTGTTTCACCGAAGGCCCCAGTGGCGGAGTCCGCATGCGTCCCCCCCCCCCCCCCCAGTACAGTGTTTCGTGGCCCCATAGGGAGTTCCACCGAAGGTCCCAGTGCTACCGCCCGCATGCGTCTCCCCCACCCAGCACAGCGTTTCGTGGCCCCATAGGGAGCTCCACGTGAGGCTCCAGTGGCGGTGCTCGCAAGCGTCCCCCCCGCCCAGTGCAGCGTTTCGTGGCTCCATGGGGAGGTCCACCGACGGTCCCAGTGAACCCGCATGCATGCGCCCCCCCCTACCCAATACAGCGTTTCGTGGGTGGCCGCATAGGGAGCTCTACGAGGGTCCCAGCGCTACCGCCCGCATGCGTCCCCCCACCCAGTACAGCGTTTCGTGGCTCCAGGGGGAGGTCCACCGAAGGTCCCAGTGATCCCGCGTGCATGCGTCTCCCCAACCCAGTACAGCGCTTCGTGGCCCCCGATAGGGAGCTTCACCGGCGGCCCCAGTGCTACTGCCCGCATGCGTTCCCCCCACCCAGTACCAGCACAGCATTTGGGGGCCCATTGGGAGCTTCACCGAAGGTCCCAGCGCTACCGCCCGCATGCGTTCCCCCCAGTACAGCGTTTCGTGGCACCGTTCACATGCCCCTACCCAGTACACCGTTTCGTGGCCTTATATAGGGGCTCCACCGAATGCTCCCCTGGCACCGTCCACGTGCGTGCGTCTCCCCCCGCCCATTACCGTGTTCCGTGGCCCCATAGGGAGTGAGCTTTACCGACGGCCTCAATGGCACCGTCCACTTGCGTCTCCCCCACCCAGTACCGCGTTTCGTGGTCCCATAGGGAGGTCCACCGAAGGCCCCAGTGGCGGCGTTCGCATGCGTCTCTTCTACCCAGTACAGCGCTTCGTGGCCCCATAGGGAACTCCACCGAATGCCCCAGTGGCAAAGTCCACATGCTTTTGCATTTCGTGGCCCACCGAAGGCCCCAATGGCAAAGTCCGCATGCGTTTCCCCCACCCAGTACAGCGTGATTTGGCCGCATAGGGGGCTCCACCGAAGGTCTCAGTGGCAAAGTTCGCATGCGTCTCCTTTACCCAGTATGGCGTTTCGTTGCCTGGCAGGGAGCTCCACCGAAGGCCCCAGTTGCGGTGTTCGCATTTGCCCCCCCCGCCCAGTACAGCGCTCCGCGGCCCATCGGGAGTTCCACTGAAGGCGATACGCACAACTGCCGTACTCACAGCTGCATATGGTTGTGTCCTTCGCCATGCTATTTCTCCCAACCATCCTGTGGTATTGGGTCTTCGTTTTGAAGGGACAGCGCCCCGCGTCCCTGCTCCTCTTCTCCTCTCTCTCCTCCCTCCTCCAATCCCCTGCCCCTGCCCTCCGCATGTCCTCGTCGTTGTCATCATCACCATCACCACCATCATCATCATAATCATCATCACCATCGCCATCAGCATCCTCGACGTCATCCTCACCATCATCGTCATTATCGTCATCATCATCATTATCATCATTATCATTATCATCATTATCATCATCATCACCATCGCCACCATCGTCATCGGCTTCATTATCACAACTATCTTCGCCATCGCCATCAGCATCGGCAACAATTCAGCACACCCAGTGCAGCGTTTCGTGGCCCCATGTGGAGCTCCACCTAAGGCCCCAGTGGCTGTGTCCACATGCGTCTCCCCCACCCAGCACGGCGTTTCGTGGCCCCATGTGGAGCTCCACCTGAGGCCCTTGTGGCGGTGTCCACATGCGTCTCCCCCGCCCAGCACAGCGTTTCGTGGCCCCATAGGGAGCTCCACCTGAGGCCCCAGTGGCGGAGTCCGCGTGCGTCCCCCCCCACCCAGTGCAGCGTTTCGTGGCCCCATCGGCAGCTCCGCCGAAGGCCCCAGTGGCGGTGTCCGCATGCGTCTCCGCCGCCCAGTACGGCATTTCGTGGTTTCGTGGCCCCATTGTGAGTTTCACGTGAGGCCCCCAAAATGTCCGCATGCGCCCCCCCCCCATCCAGTGCAGCGTTCCGTGGCCCCATGGGGAGTTCCACCAAAGGTCCCAGTGGCGGTGCTCGCATGCGTCTCCCACACTCAGAACATCGTTTCGCTGTCCCCATAAGGAGCTTCACCGAGGGCCACAATTGCTGTGTCCACATGCGCCTCACCCACCCAGCACAGCGTTTCGTTGCCCCATATGGAGCTCCACCTAGGGCACCATTGGCGGTGTCCACATGCTTCTCCGCTGCCCAGCACAGCGTTTCGTGGCCCCATAAAAGGGGCTTCACCTGAGGCTTCAGTGGCGGAGTCCGCGTGCGACACCCCCCACCCAGTGCAGCGTTTCGTGGCCCCATCGGGAGCTCCGCCGAAGGTCCCAGTGGCGGTGCCCGCATGCGTCTCCCCCGCCCAGCACGGCGTTTCGTGGCCTCATCGGGAGCTTCGCCGGAGGCCGCCGTGGCGGTGTCCACATGCGCCTCCCCCGCCCAGCACGGCGTTCCGTGGCCCCATAGGGAGCTCCACGTGAGGATCCAGTGGCGGTGCTCGCATGCGTCCCCCCCGCCCAGTGCAGCATTCGCATTCCGTTGCCCCATGGGGAGTTCCACCGAAGGCCCCAGTGGCGGCGTTCGCATGCGTCTTCCTTACTCAGTACAGTGTTTCGTTGCCCCATAGGGAGCTCCACCGAAGGCCCCAGTGATGGTGATCGCATGAGTCCCCCCACCCAGCACGGCGTTTCGTGGCCCCATAGGGAGCTCCACCAACGGCCCCAGTGGCGGTGTTCGCATGCGTCTCCGCTCTCCAGTGCAGCGTTTCGTGGCCCCATAGGTTGCTCCACCTAAGGCCCCAGTGGCGGTGCCCGCGTGTGTCTCCTCCACCCAGCACAGCGTTTCGTGGCCTCATAGGGAGCTCCACCTGAGGCTCCAGCGGCGGAGTCCGCGTGCGTCCCCCCCACCCAGTGCAGCGTTTCGTGGCCCCATCGGGAGCTCCGCCGAAGGCCCCAGTGGCAGTGTCCGCATGCGTCTCCGCCGCCCAGCACGGCATTTCGTGGTTTCGTGGCCTCATTGGGAGTTTCACCTGAGGCTCCAAACATGTCCGCATGCGTCCCCTCCATCCAGTGCAGCGTTCCGTGGCCCCACGGGGAGTTCCACCAAAGGTCCCAGTGGCGGTGCTCGTATGCGTCTCCCACACTCAGAACATCGTTTCGCTGTCCCCATAAGGAACTTCACCGAGGGCCTCAATTGCGGTGTCCACATGCGCCTCACCCACCCAGCACAGCGTTTCGTTGCCCCATTGGGAGCTCCACCGAAGGCCTCAGTTGCGGTGTTCGCATGCGTTTGGCCCGCTCAGTACAGCGTTTCGTGGCCCCATCGGGAGTTCCGCCGAAGGCCTCCGTCGCGGTGTTCGCATGCGCCCCCCTCACACAGCACGGCGTTTCGTGGCCCACTAGGGAGTTCCACCGCAGGTCCCGCTGGCGGCCCCGCCCCATTGCGGCGCACCCTTCGCACGTTTCAAGGCCCCATAGTGGGTTCCACCTGAAACTCCAGTAGCAGCGCCCACCTGGCGGCCCCGCCCCATATCGGCATACCCTTCGTATGCTTCATGGCCCCATGAGGAGATGTCCGGAAGGCGATACCCGCAACGACGGTCCTCACATTTGCATATGGTTGGGTCCTTCGCCAGGATCATTTTCAGTTTTTGGTCACGTGTTTCTCTGCTTCGGGGCTCTTTGTCCGCGCCGTTTTCGGTGCGGATCCGTGTTCGATTGTAGTTTTTGTTATGCTGTATTTTCCGCTTCGGTTGGCCGATAACCGAAACGTTCATTCTGGTGAAAAGCGCTCCCAGGTGGTTGTTTTTTCCCAACCCTTCTTGGTTTGGTCTTCGTTTTGAATAAAGGACTGCGGTCTCCAGTTCTCCTCCCGCCTCCTCCTCCCGCCTCCCGTCTCCCGCTCCCCTCTTGTCTCCTCTTGCCTTGCGCGAATCTGGCCATCCCTGGGGGGCTGCGATCTGTGACACTGTCGCCACTTTCGAGGGCTGCTGGTGGGTCCTGCGGAGTGAGGCACCGCGGGGATCTGAGCGAGACCTCGCCGTCCCTGGGGGGCTGCGATCTGCGACGCTGTCGCCACTTTCGGGGGCTGCTGGTGAGTCCTGCGGAGTGAGGCACCGCGGGGATCTGAGCGAGACCTCGCCGTCCCTGGGGGGCTGCGATCTGCGACACTGTCGCCATTTTCGAGGGCTGTTGGTGGGTCCTGCGGGGTGAGGCACCGCGGGGATCTGAGCGAGACCTCGCCGTCCCTGGGGGGCTGCGATCTGCGACACTGTCGCCACTTTCGAGGGCTGCTGGTGGGTCCTGCGGAGTGAGGCGCCGCGGGGATCCGAGCGAGACCTCGCCGTCCCTGGGGGGCTGCAATCTGCGACGCTGTCGCCACTTTCGAGGGCCGCTGGTAGGTCCTGCGGAGTGAGTCGCCGCGGGGATCTGAGCGAGACCTCGCCGTCCCTGGGGGGCTGCGATCTGCGACGCTGTCGCCACTTTCGAGGGCTGCTGGTGGGTCCAGCGCAGTGAGGCACCGCGGGGATCTGAGCGAGACCTTGCCGTCCCTGGGGGGCTGCGATCTGCGACACTGTCGCCACTTTCGAGGGCTGCTGGTGGGTCCTGCGGAGTGGGGCACCGCGGGGATCTGAGCGAGACCTCGCTGTCCCTGGGGGGCTGCGACCTGCGACACTGTCGGCACTTTCGAGGGCTGCTGGTGTGTCCTGCGCAGTGAGGCGCCGGGGGGATCTGAGCGAGACCTCGCCGTCCCTGGGGGGCTGCGAACTGCGACACTGTCGCCACTTTCGAGGGCTGCTGGTGAGTCCTGCGGATTGAGGCACCGCGGGGATCTGAGCGAGACCTGGCCGTCCCTGGGGGGCTGCGATCTGCGACACTGTCGCCACTTTCGAGGGCTGCTGGTGGGTCCTGCGGAGTGAGGCACCGCGGGGATCCGAGCGAGACCTCGCCGTCCCTGGGGGGCTGCGATATGCGACACTGTCGTCACTTTCGAGGGCTGTTGGTGGGTCCTGCGGGGTGAGGCGCCGCGGGGATCTGAGCGAGACCTCGCCGTCCCTGGGGGGCTGCGATCTGCGACGCTGACGCCATTTTCGAGGGCTGCTGGTGGGTCTTGCGGCGTGAGGCACCGCGGGGATCTGAGCGAGACCTCGCCGTCCCTGGGGGGCTGCGATCTGCGACACTGTCGCCACTTTCGAATGCTGCTGGTGGGTCCTGCGGAGTGAGGCACCGCGGGTATCTGAGCGAGACCTCGCCGTCCCTGGGGGGCTGCGATCTGCGACGCTGTCGCCACGCCACTTTCGAGGGCTGTTGGTGGGTCCTGCGGAGTGGGGCACCGCGGGGATCTGAGCGAGACCTGGCCGTCCCTGGGGGGCTGCGATCTGCGACACTGTCGCCACTTTCGAGGGCTGCTGGTGGGTCCTGCGGAGTGAGGCACCGCGGGGATCTGAGCGAGACCTCGCCGTCCCTGGGGGGCTCTGAGGAGCTGCTGCGGGATACGTGAGGCGCAACGGGCGCATTGCACCGCCAACGGGGGTGATTTGTGAAACAGACCATCTGCCGGGCGATGGCCATAACGTTGCGCCTACACGTGTCCCGCGGGGGCTCTGCAGAGGTGCAACAGGCGCATGGCACAGCCAACGGGGGTGATTTGTTATTACGTAGCCCTTAGATCTTGGGGGCCTGCGAGCCTTCCGATTGCTGCTCGCAAAATCACATGCGTCCATGTTACGTCATCGCCTCCGTCGTAGCAATCCTGATGTACTTATGCCCCGCATTGCGCAAGGGTAGGGTACGTCGCCAGGGTAATTATTCATTGCTTTGCCGATTGGCGCGGGCCCTCGCCCCCCCCTCCCCCATGGAGTCTATCTTGGCAGTTTTTTTCCCAACCCTCCTGCGTTGGGTACTCGTTTTGAATAGAGCACTGCGGTCTCCGTTCTCCTCCTCCCGCCCCCCCCCTCTCTTCCCTCCTCCTCTCCTCTCTTGCTTGCCTTCTCCTCCTCTCTTCGCTCCTCCTCTTCTCTTCTCTTGCCTTTCACGTCATCCCTGGCGGGCTGCGATCTGCGGAACTGTCACCACTTTCGAGGGCTGCTGGTGGGTCCAGCGGAGTGAGGCACCACGGGGACTCAGATTAGACCTCGCCATCCCTGGGGGGGGGGCTGCGATCTGTGAAACTGTCGCCACTTTCGAGGGCTGCTGGTGGGTCCAGCGGAGTGAGGCACCACGGGGACTCAGATTAGACCTCGCCATCTCTGCTGCGATCTGTGAAACTGTCACCACTTTCGAGGGCTGCTGGTGGGTCCAGCGGAGTGAGGCACCACGGGGACTCAGATTAGACCTCGCCATCTCTGGGGGGCTGCGATCTGTGAAACTGTCGCCACTTTCGAGGGCTGCTGGTGGGTCCAGCGGAGTGAGGCACCACGGGGACTCAGATTAGACCTCGCCATCTCTGGGGGGCTGCGATCTGTGAAACTGTCGCCACTTTCGAGGGTTGCTGGTGGGTCCAGCGGAGTGAGGCACCACGGGGACTCAGATTAGACCTCGCCATCCCTGTGTGAAACTGTCGCCACTTTCGAGGCTGCTGGTGGGTCCAGCGGAGTGAGGCACCACGGGGACTCAGATTAGACCTCGCCACCCCTGGGCGGCTGCGATCTGTGAAACTGTCGCCACTTTCGAGGGCTGCTGGTGGGTGGCCAGCGGAGTGAGGCACCACGGGGACTCAGATTCTGACCACGAGCAATGCTCGCGTGCCCTTGCTCTGCGGTTCGTGCCACGTGGCGCTGCGACTCGAGCTGGCGGTCGTCCTTCGGACCCGCAGAAACATCTGCTGAGCTCGATGAGCTAGGGGAACTACAGGAAAGAAGTGCAGGAAACGGAGGCCGGTCATGCACTCGCCGATACCTCGTTGCTCTGTCATCGTCTTTGCTGTTGCATGATCCTTATCTGGCCTGCCGGCGCCGCGGCTCGAGCTGGCGGTCGCCCTTCGGGCCCGCGGGAACATCTTCTGAGACAAGTGGACGCCGCCGCCTTACTTGCAGGCAGCGCATTGCATTCGCGGACAGCAGCATGGCAGACCGCAGTGAGATCCTCAGTCGCGTGGTGTTGCCAAGCCTGGTGGAGACGCGCGTGATCGACCTGAAGTCCCAATCGCGCGTGCACTGTACCTGCGTGGCGTTCAGGCACGCGCGTGATGCTGCTCGCTCCGCGTTCAACCAGTACGTCGCCAGTGCAACTTTGGACGATGGACAACCGATTGATGATACGCGACCCCGGCCTTGAGTTTCTTTCCCGCGGGCCGCCCGCAGACCTGGCGGCGCGCCTGCGAGCGCGCAGCTCCCGCGCTGAAATGTGCGGGAAGGAGGCGGAGAAGCTAGCGGGCGAGCTACGCCTCGCTCGTTCCTTGCGCTCTAAACAAGTTTTATCGTGTGGAACTCTGCGACGACATGGCGCAGGCAGCGCTGCGGGTTTAGCTCGCACTTGAAAAACGCGGCAGTCTTCTGTCTCTTCCCGCCACTTTCATCGTCGTCCTATTCCCCGCCTCACCTTCTCCATGCATGCTGCTGCTTCCGCGATGGCCTTTCGCCCCCCCCGCCCTCCATTCCATCCTTCTCCTACCCCTCGTTCCCGTGCCCGTTCTTCTTCGATCCTGGGGCCTCAAGCCTCGTTCTTTCGATCGTCGTCCTGTGAATCGTGCAGCGCGTGCGCGTCCCATATAGCTTGCACAGCAAATCGCAGCGTCTACACTGTCGTTGTTCCTGCTAATGTTGGCATACTCCTCTTGCCATTTGATGCGCGTGGGTTGGGTACGTCGCAGGGTAATTGACGCCTGTTTCGAGCAGGTGGAGCCTCCCCCACAGGACGCACTGTCGCAAACGGTCGCACCAAGCAGAGGTCCGGAGCCAGACCCACTCCCCTCCCCCCCCTTCCTCCCAATGTCGAAGCGCCGAATCAAAAACCGCCCACCAGTGTTTTTAACGTCATCTAAGTGCGGGGCCAGACAGGAGGGAGGAATGAGGGAGCAGGCAACAAGCCGCGGCCATGCCTCCCCTCTGATGAGCTACAGTCGGGGCGCTGAGGAAGGAACCCTTTTCGTTGGGGAGGGGCTCGGTGTTCCTTGATTGTTTTACGGTTTGGCTTTGGTTTTCTTTGGATTTTCCATGTAAGTTATGGGAAAAGGGGCCTCGCTCCTTATTTGGGGTCAGCGCCCCGACTGTAGTATTGTTGTCTTCATGCCAATTTGTGTGGCGCGCCGAAAGTCGGACAGCCTGGAGCCAATCGCGGTGCCCTCGTTTTCGTTTTCTAGTCGATCGCTGTCTGGTATTTCCTAGCAAAAGTCCGTGCCTTCCACCAGAGGGCAAAGCCAACGGAACGATACAGCATCGGCTGAACCCCCCGAAGCTCTCCGAGTCTTGGGCTTCCTTCGTCGCGCTCTGTGATTTCTTTCAGCAAGAGCCCCTTCTGGGGGCAAGTTGGCTGCCCGTTCCATTCGCTCCTGCAGCATTTCCTGCTCCACGCCGCTGTCAGCTCATATTGGTCTCAGAAAGGCGGGGTGGGGCCTTCGCAGAGTGATGGTAGTAGACGTCGTAGTGCGTATGGTACTTGCGAGAATGAGCAGACAGAGTTGTCGAGTCTCAACAGCTTTATTCCCAACCCTCCTTGATTGGGTATTCGTTTTGAATAGAGCACTGCGGTCGCGTCCTCCTCCCGCCTCCCGCCTCTCGCTTTCCTCTTGTCTCCTTTTGTGTTGTGCGTACCTCTTGTGTGTGTGTGTGTGTGTGTCTGTGTGTGCATCCTGGCTGCGGTACCTTTTGTGTGTCCATCTTGCCAATGGGGCCGCGATCTGTGATACTGTCGCCACTTTCGAGGGCCGCTGGTGGGTCCTGCGGGGTGAGGCACCGCGGGGATCTGAGCGAGACCTCGTCGTCCGTGGGGGGCTGCGATCTGCGACGCTGTCGCCACTTTCGATGGCTGTTGGTGGGTCCTGCGGCGTGAGTCGCCGCGGGGATCTGAGCGAGACCTCGCCGTCCCTGGGGGGCTGCGATCTGCGACGCTGTCGCCACTTTCGAGGGCTGCCGGTGGGTCCTGCGGAGTGAGGCACCGCGGGGATCTGAGCGAGACCTCGCCGTTCCTGGGGGGGGGGCTGCGACCTGCGACGCTGTCGCCAGAGGGCTGCTGGTGGGTCCTGCAGAGTGAGGGACCGCATGGATCTGAGCGAGACCTCGCCGTCCGTGGGGGGCTGCGATCTGCGACGCTGTCGCCACTTTCGAGGGCTGCTGGTGGGTCCTGCAGAGTGAGGCACCGCGAGGATCTGAGCGAGACCTCGCCGTCCGTGGGGGGCTGCGATCTGCGACGCTGTCGCCATTTTCGATGGTTGTTGGTGGGTCATGCGGACTGAGGCGCCGCGGGGATCTGAGCGAGACCTCGCCGTGCTTGGGGGGCTGCGATCTGCGACGCTGTCGCTACGTTCGAGGGCTGCTGGTGGGTCCTGCGGAGTGAGGCACCGCGGGGATCTGAGCCTGGGGGGCTGCGATCTGCGACACTGTCGCCACTTTCGAGGGCTGCTGGTGGGTCCTGCGGAGTGGGGCACCGCGGGGATCTGAGCGAGACCTCGCCGTCCCTGGGGGGCTGCGATCTGCGACGCTGTCGCCACTTTCGATGGCTGCTGGTTGGTCCTGCGGAGTGGGGCACCGCGGGGATCTGAGCGAGACCTCGCCGTCCCTGGGGGGCTGCGATCTGCGACGCTGTCGCCACGTTCGAGGGCTGCTGGTGGGTCCAGCGGAGTAAGGCACCGCGGGGATCTGAGCGAGACCTCGCCGTCCCTGGGGTCCCTGGGGGGCTGCGATCTGCGAAAACCGTCGCCACTTTCGATGGCTGCTGGTGGTTCCTGCGGAGTGGGGCACCGCGGGGATCTGAGCGAGACCTCGCCGTCCCTGGGGGGCTGCGGTCTGCGACGCTGTCGCCACTTTCGAGGGCTGCTGGCGGGTCGTGCGGAGTGAGGCACCGCGGGGATCTGAGCGAGACCTCGCCGTCCCTGGGGGGGTGCGACCTGCGACACTGTCGCCACTTTCGATGGCTGCTGGTGGGTCCTGCGGAGTGAGGCACCGCGGGGATCTGAGCGAGACCTCGCCGTCCCTGGGGGGCTGGGATCTGCGACGCTGTCGCCACTTTCGATGGCTGTTGGTGGGTCCTGCGGAGTGAGGCACCGCGGGGATCTGAGCGAGACCTCGCCGTCCCTGTGGGATACGTTAGGCGCAACGTGTGCATGGCACAACCAACGGGGGTGGTTTGTGAAACAGACCATCTGGCGGGCGATGGCCATAACGTTGCGCCTACACGTATCCCGCTGGGGCTCTCAAGTGCTGCTGTGGGATACGTTGGGTGCAGTGGGCGCATGGCACAGCAATGGGGGTGATTTGTTATTACGTAGCCCTTAGGTCTTGATCGGGGGCCTGCGAGCCTTCCAATTGCTGCGCGCAAAATCACGTGCGTCCATGTTGCGTCATCGCCCCCGTCGTAGCAATCCTGATGTTATGCCACGCATTCCGCAAGTGTTGGGTACGTCGCCATGGTAATTTGCCTTTGCAGTGTCAGTGCCACTTGCAAGCGCATACGTCACATTTCTACCAGTGTTATTGCGGTTGTCATTCGTAATTCCCAACCCTTCTTGGTTGGGTATTCGTTCTGAATAGAGCGCTGTGGTCGCGTCCCTTCTCCCGCCTCCCGCCTCCTCCTGCCCTCTCTTCGCCGACGATGGGGGCTGCGATCTGTGTCACCATTTACGAGGGCTGCTGGTGGGTCCAGCGGGGTGAGGCACCGCGGGGATCTGAGCGAGACCTCGCCGTCCCTGGGGGGCTGCGGTCTGCGACGCTGTCGCCACTTTCGAGGGCTCTGGTGGGTCCTGCGGGGTGAGGCACCGCGGGGATCTGAGCGAGACCTCGCCGTGCCTGGGGGGCTGCGATCTGCGACACTGTCGCCACTTTCGAGGGCTGCTGGTGGGTCCAGCGGGGTGAGGCACCGCGGGGATCTGAGCAAGACCTCGCCGTGCCTGGGGGGCTGCGATCTGCGACACTGTCGCCACTTTCGGGGGCTGCCGGTGGGTCCAGCGGAGTGAGGCACCGCGCAGATCTGAGCGAGACCTCGCCGTGCTTGGGGGGCTGCGATCTGCGACACTGTCGCCACTTTCGAGGGCTGCTGGTGGGTCCTGCGGAGTGGGGCACCGCGCAGATCTGAGCGAGACCTCGCCGTGCCTGGGGGGCTGCGATCTGCGACACTGTCGCCACTTTCGAGGGCTGCTGCTGGGTCCAGCGGAGTGAGGCACCGCGCGGATCTGAGCGAGACCTCGCCGTGCGTGGGGGGCTGCGATCTGCGACACTGTCGCCATTATCGAGGGCTGCTGGTGGGTCCAGCGGAGTGAGGCACCGCGCAGATCTGAGCGGGACCTCGCCGTGCCTGGGGGGCTGCGATCTGCGAAAACCGTCGCCACTTTCGAGGGCTGCTGGTGGGTCCAGCGGAGTGAGGCACCTCGGGGATCTGAGCGAGACCTCGCCGTGCCTGGGGGCTGCGATCTGCGAAACTGTCGCCACTTTCGAGGGCTGCTGGTGGGTCCAGCGGGGTTGGGCACCGCGCAGATCTGAGCAAGACCTCGCCGTGCCTGGGGGGCTGCGACCTGCGACACTGTCGCCAGGTTCGAGGGCTGCTGGTGGGTCCAGCGGAGGAGGCACCTCGCAGATCTGAGCAAGACCTTGCCGTGCCTGGGGGGCTGCGAAACTGTCGCCACTTTCGAGGGCTGCTGGTGGGTCCAGCGGAGTGAGGCACCGCGGGGATCTGCGCAAAACCTCGCCGTGCCTGGGGGGCTGCGATCTGCGAAAACCGTCGCCACTTTCGATGGCTGCTTGGGGGGCAGCATAGCGATCTGCGGAACTGTCGCCACTTTCGAAGGCTGCTGGCGGGTCCAGCGGAGTGAGGCACTGCGCAGATCTGAGCGGGACCTCGCCGTCCCTGGGGGGCTGCGATCTGCGAAATTGTGGCCACTTTTGGGGGCTGCTGGTGGGTCCAGCGGAGTGAGGCGCCGCGCAGATCTGAGCGGGACCTCGCCGTGCCTGGGGGGCTGCGATCTGCGAAACTATCGCCATTATCGAGGGCTGCTGGTGGGTCCAACGGAGTGAGGCACCGCACAGATTTGAACAAGACCTCGCCGTCCTTGGGGGGCTGCGATCTGCGAAACCGTCGCAACTTTCGAAGGCTGGTGGAGGGTTCAGCGGAGCGAGGCACCAGGCAGATCTGAGCGAGACCTCGCAATCCTTGGGGGGCTGCGAGCCTCACGAATGCCGCTCGCAGAAGTATATGCGCCCATGGCACGTCATCACTTCCGTATAACGTCTCCCAAGCTACTCATGCCCCGCATTGCGCAGGGGTTGGGTACGCCGCCAGGGTAATTTCATTATGCGTCGTAGTAGTCGCCGTCATAATGGCAGTCGTATTCGTAGGGGTAATCGTAGTAGTAGTAGTAGTAGTAGTAGTAGTAGTAGTAGTAGTAGTAGTAGTAGTAGTAGTAGTAGTAGTAGTAGTAGTAGTAGTAGTAGTAGTAGTAGTAGTAGTAGTAGTAGTAGTAGTAGTAGTAGTAGTAGTAGTAGTAGTAGTAGTAGTAGTAGTAGTAGTAGTCAGAAGTAGTAGTAGTAGTAGTAGTAGTAGTAGTAGTAGTAGTAGTAGTAGTAGTAGTAGTAGTAGTAGTAGTAGTAGTAGTAGTAGTAGTAGTAGTAGTAGTAGTAGTAGTAGTAGTAGTAGTAGTAGTAGTATTAGTATAAGTAGTAGTAGTAGTAGTAAGTAAGTAGTAGTAGTAGTAGTAGTAGTAGTAGTAGTAGTAGTAGAAGTAGTAGTAGTAGTAGTAGTAGTAGTAG
>CAUYUJ010017082.1:316633-336633 GCA_963575745.1 Prorocentrum cordatum
CATCCTGCTGCAAGGCGCGCCCGCCACGGCCATGATCCCCGACAGCATGGCGGCCGCGGTCAGCCACGTGAAGATGCGGCTGTGCTTGGCGATCGAGCAGGCCCGCCAGGGCAACGATGATCAGGCGTCGCGCACGTTGACGCGGCTGTGGAAGGTGTTCTTATCGTTGGATGGGCTGCTGTTCAGCGAAAATGCGACCCCGACTCCGACGACACGGCGTGGGCGTCTCCAGGAGCGTTTGCAGTGGATTCAGGACGGCCAGTGGGATGTCGCCTGGCTCTCCATGGAGGACCAGACGCGCACCGCGGTCACTGCGAAGGGCCGCGAGGATCACGTCGCGGCCCGTGTGCGCCGTGTCACCGAGCTCGCACGAGCTGGCGAGATGTCTCGGGCGGCAGCGGCAGTGTGGCCCCAGGGTGACATGGCGGATGCAGCGGCGGTGGTGAGGAAGTTCAGCACCACCCAGCAGCCTGCGGCGCCTCGCCCAGGCGAATGGGGCCCTCCCCCTGGCACTGGGGCCGCCCCGCATGGGCCAGGGGGGGGGGCCCACAGTGGCGGGAGCCGATGTGGCGATGCCGCCAGCCACGCCCCCTCACGAGCTCGACGGTGCGGCAGAGCTCCACCACCGTGTGGCCAACCACCTCAAGCGTCAGTTTGGCCGCTTCCCCCGCCGCGGCGGGGCGGGGCCTGGAGGAGGACGCTACGAGCACTGGGCCCCGCTCAAGTACGACGAGGATGGGGCAGAGGCGGTGGCCAACACGCTGGCGCGCCTGGCCATCGGCGACCTTCCTTCCGAGGCTCTAGCCGCCCTGACGGCGGCGCGCCTCGCAGGCATCCCCAAGGCAACCCCTGGGGATGTGCGAGTCCTGGGCTGTGGGAATGTCACCCGCCGTATGGTGGGCCGCAGCGCTGCCAAGGTCCACCACAAAGACATGCGGGCGGCGGTGGGGGACCAACAGTTTGGCCTTGCCAAGGACGGATGCGGTGCCCTCCATCGACGTCTATGCACGATGGCCAACTCGAGCCCAGGCAAGTGGGTGGTGGCGGTGGACCTCGGGGATGCGTTCAGCAACATCCCCCGCGACCTCGTGAAGGAGGCCGTGCGCGCCAAGGTGCCCGCTCTGGCGCCGCTGGCGGAGGCCTGGCTCCCTGCTCGCACACGCCACGTGGCGGGGGGTGGGTCCCAACCCGCCCAGCTGGTCGACCAGATCCGTGGCCTCGACCAGGGCTGCCCGATGAGTCCAGGCTTTTACGCGGTCGGCACCGCGGATGTTCTCAGCATCGGTCGCATGGCCGTGCGTGCGGTGGACGCTGAAGGGGATTGCCTGGCCTTCTTGGACGACGCGTACTTCGTGGGCACCGCGGCCGCTGTGTTCCGCGGCTTGGATGCCTGGCGAGCCCGCATCGAAGCCCACGGGATGAAGCTGAAGATGTCCAAGACCCAGATCTGGTCCCCAGATCCCCACGCTGTCCTGCCGCCGGAGTTTGCGGAGTACGCCCAGTACCGCGTCCAGAAGCTCAAGGCGGTGGGGTCTACCCTGGCCTACGCGAACCACGACGTGGACACCGACTGGAGGGGCGTCCCGCTCGCGGACTTCGCCGTCCCGGAGGACCTCGACGAGGGTGGCCTCGCGCTGGCTGGCGGTGCCGGGGCCGCCCCGGGCGCCGCCGCGCCACTCCCCTGCGGCGAGGCCTTCCTCCAGAAGCAGGACCGCTACTTCCGAGAGCTCCTGGCGCTCCGCACGCATGGGCTGTCGGCCTTTGACGCCTTCCAGTTGATGCGGATCTGGTCGAGGGGCGCCTGCGTCCACATCCAGCGGGCGCTCCCGCTCACGACGGCGCGGGGCCGCAGGGTGGATGATGGAGTGGTCGCCTTCGTCAACGCCCTTCTGGGGGTCGCGGCCGCCCCCCGTGGGCCGATCTTCATGAAGGTCAGCGACGGAGGCCTGGGCTGTGGCAGTGCCGAGCAGCGCGGCCCCGCTGCCCTCCTGGCGCCCTGGGAAGCCGGGATCCACGCGGCTGCCCAGGAGCTCCGAGAGACGACAACGATCGGCTTCTTTCGGCGGTGGCCGGGCCTAGGCCGTGCCCTCTCGGCAGCGGGCGAGGAGCAGGGGCGGCTGGCAGGAGGCCGCCGCCCCCAGAGTGACCGCTGGCAGGGCCTCCTGGAATGGCGGAAGGGCAATGACCAGAAGACGTACACCCAGCACGTACGGGACCACGCCACCAAGACGTCCTTGGCCGCGCTGCCGGTGACGGCGGCGGCGGCGGCGGTGCACAGTGCTTCGGGCAGCTCAGCGGGCGCCTGGTTGGATAACTTGGAGGCGGTCTCGCCCATCGCCGACCGCGCGTTCTGCATCGCGGCCAAGAGGCGCATGCACCTGCCGCTGCTGCAGTCCGAGTGCACGTGCCAGAACCGACCGGCAGCGCCCACTCGCGCGATGGCACAGGTCGGCCCGGCGTGTGGCCGCACGGTGGACGTCCGTGGCGTCCATGCGCTCAACTGCCCCAGGGGAGGTGGCCCGATGCGCCGCCACAACGCCATCCGAGATGCCGTGGCGCTCTGGTTGCGCGGGGTGGGCCACCACGCCCTAGTGGAGCAGGTCATCCCAGAGTGGCACACGGAAGAACAGGGCGCGGCCACATTGGATGTCGTTTACCATAGCGGCATCCATGGCCGAGTTTGTCTCGACATCAGCCTGGTGGACGAGGTGGCCGTGGCCCAGATGGGGCGGCCGCATCAGGCAGCCCTGCCGCGCAGAGAGAAAGTGAAGCACCGTAGGTACCCATTTTCTGGCCTGGTGCCCTTTGTGCTTGATGTCAACGGCCGCTGGGGTGCAGAGGCTGAGACGTGGCTGCGCCGTGCCGTGGGGGAATTGCCCGAGGTCGAACGGCCCGCGGCACGCTCATCCCTGCGCTCGGCAGTGGCCAACGCCCTGCAGGGCCAAATTGCTGAGCAGGTCGCCCTGGCGACGGAGGACGTAGTCGGGCTGGATGCTGGGGCCGCCCCGAGCGTCCGGTCTTGACTAGGTGTGGCTCCATCCCATTTGCGTGCGCTCCCTGACCCTCCCCTTCCTCCTCGCCTTCCTGTTGCCCAGATCAGTCGTAAAAAGTTAGTCACGTCTGCAGTGTGCACGGTGCTGTTCAGTTCCCTTGTAGTGTGCATGATGCGCTCTTGCCTTGTCATGTCTGTTCTGCACGCCGCGTTGTGTAGCCACCCTGCCTTGTGCGCGTCGTGCTCCCGCCATGCCATATGGGTTGTGCTCTTAGTTTCTGTCTTGGGCTGCTCTCTCGACCCAATCGTGCTGAGCCTTCATGCCGCCAACAGCACCTGTTCGAGACCACTGGCTAAAGAGGCGTCAAGAGGCGTTCAAGATCGGGGCCGCCCCGCGGGTCCTGGGGCCGTCGGCGGCCCGCCGTCCGCTTTGTCGCCCGCCCGCGACGTGGTTTCCTCGCTCCCCTTTCCCCTCTCCTGCCCGTCCAGGGTCCCGAACGGGGGTCAGGCCGTTTTCCGCCTGCACAAGGATCGGTTCCCACGCACCTGGAGCCGTTGGTTTCAGCCTTTAATCTTAATGTTTTACCTTTGTCCCGCCTTGGCAGTCGGCCGCTTCATTTTGGTTCGGTGTACAGCCTCTCCCCCTCCCCTCTCTTCCTCGGCAGCTGTTTGGCTCGTGAGGTCTCGTCTCGCACGATCTCTCGAGCTGCATCTCCCGTGCCATCCTTCCGACCAAGTGATGGCGCCCAAGTTCTCGAAGCCCGCGCCGATGCCGTGGCCTGCCAAGACGCACGCCGACTCGCCCAGTCACGATGCGGCGCCTTTTCGCGAGGCTTTGGCGGCGAAAGCTAAGGCGAAGGCTGAGGCACGCGCGAAGGCCAGTGGTGCTACCGCGGCCGACGCACCCACTTCCAAAGCAGGGCCTGTGCAGCGCCCTGGCCAGCAGGTGAGCGTGTCGGAGAGCGAAGACGAGGGGTTCGACATGATGTCCGAGGCGGCGACCTTTCGGACGGCGCCGACACTGCCCGCGGGATCAGTGACGCCTGCCGAGGACGCCGACGGAGGCGGCGGCGGCGGTACGGGGGCCGCCCCCAGTGCCGCCGCCTGCGATGGCGCCTCGGAGGGAGGCCCCGCGGCGACGGCTGGGGTGCCCGCTGAGGCCTCAGCGATGCCCACGTCGGCGGTGGTGCCAGTGACGACGGCCGCCCTGGCAGCGGCAGCCCCCTACGCCAACTTCGCCACGGAGCAGCGCCGTGGGTTGGACGCGATCACCCTCGCGCTCCACAACCTCCAGCTGCTGGAGCAGGCTGTGGGCGGCCGCGGCGGCCGAGGTGCGCGCAGCGACGCCGGCGGCGGTCGCTCCGTGGACGATGGGACCGCCAGTGGGGCCCCGAGTGCAGCGACCACGGGTGCCCTCAGCGGCCATGGAGGCAAACGCCACCGCCGACGCAGCAACAAAGCCGTCTACGGCCAGGCCCCATCAGCCGAGCGGCGGCACACCTGCCGCGCTCGAAGACGCCGAGATGATGGCGGAGGAGGACTACGCCGAGGCGGGCTACGTCCACTGCATGGGTGCGTACTGGGTCCCGCCGCAGCGCCTGGGCTGGTGTCGGTTGTGCACAGAGCTGGACGACTGGAAGATCATGATGGTGGAGTACGTGGACGAGCTCAGTTGTGGGGAGATGCGCCGCTACGCTGAGGCTTCAGATCGCAACCGTAAATACCCCGATTTACGGAGGGGCAAAGAGGGGCAGTACAAGCTGTACACGTGCTCGCGCTGCGTGGCGACGACGCAGAACATCACCGAGCAGGAGGCCGTGACGCGCGCAGCGCGCCTGAACAAGGGCGCAGGCTCCATCGACCACGCCGCCAAGCGAGTGGCGAAGTTCCGTGCGAGCTTCGACTACATCAAGGAGGGCATGGACGTGCTGGTGGGATTCGCGCTCTCCGAAGGAGGCTTGCTTGCCCTGCGGAGGTCAACGGAGGGCGTAGGGGTGGGCATCGATCCCGAGAGCACGGGTGCCCCCCCAGCCACGGAAGCGGTGGCGGAGGAGGTCGGCCGCCCGATGGCGATGGAGGTGGGGGTGGTGCCGGGGCCGCCCCGTGCGCCACCCCCACCCCATCGAGGATGGACCTTCCCGCGACGAGGAGAACGACCCCCAGCCCGACATCGGGGCTGAGAACCAGGAGCACCAGCTGACCGACGTCAAGACCGTGGAGGAGGTCACGGACATCGAGCCCCTGCTGCGGCTCGGCCTCTCCAAGAAATCGCTGAAGCGTACGGCGCGGGCCTATGGCGTCCTCGAATTCGAGACCATGCGCAGCCACATGCTGGGAGGCCTGGGGCCCATCCCGGAGAAGAAGGAAGACATGGTAAGGGGCACAGAGGCGCAGAACGGAGTCCAGAAGTGGCTCGACGCGCTGAATGAGGAGGCAGAGGGCGATGTGGGAAGACTGAAGAAGGGCGTCCTGGAAGCCTCGGGGGTCTCGGACGCACACCTGGGACACAAACGTGCCTGGAAGGAGGAGGTGCCAGGGCAACGCCGCGGCGCAGGAGGCCTACCGACGCATGGGCGACTACACGGACCAGTTCTAACGTGGCAAGGGCTCCACGTTCAACATGTACTACAAGTGCTCGGCCAACAAGACCTGGGACAACCCCGGGGGATGCTGCTCGGTGATCCGATCGGATCGCTGGCCGCAGCTGCTCACCTGCGCGCAGGAGGCGGCGGGGGAGACCGGTCAGCGCTGGTGCTGCCACTGTGGTGCGCGCTACTCGACCTCCTACGGCGTCTGCATCGAGATCATTGAGGAGGAGGCGAACCCGCCGCGTGCGTACTACATGCACGCGGAACACCCAGAGGAGGACATCCGCGACTTGAAGGCCCTGCTGCGCTACGACAAGCTCAAGCAGGAGGATATACCAGTGTTCAGCGCTGTGGACTTCCTGCAGTACCTGCCCAAGATCGAGCCGCTGGCAGTGGGCACCGTCTTCAAGCGCTACGCTCCACACCAGCCGCAGTGGGGGGGCCACTATGTGTTAATGGAAGGGGCTCACCTGGGAGAGCATGGCCGAGTTCAAGTGGGCCGACCTGTGCGCGCAGGTCGCCCGGGGACTGAACGACCCAGAGTGGGCGGGCTACAGCAAGAAGTCGCGGAATAAGGCCAAGAGGGGGCGCCTGGAGATGGCGTACAGGGAGCTGGCGCTCAACGAGCGCCGCCACAACCTGCGGGAGGGCAGCCTCGCGGGCGGCGGGGGTGGTACAGGGGTCGCCCCGCGCGTCACCCCCGTCCGCACCGCCAGCGCCCCTCCCGCGGGTGGGGCCCGAGGCAGCCAGGACCCGCCACCACCGCCTGTCGGGGCCCCGCCAGCGGCCATCATGGCCCCGCCGCCGCCGCCGCTGACGCCGCCCCCTGTGGCGCCGCCGCCGCCGACGGACCCGCCGCCGCCGACGGGCCCGCTCCCGCAGCAGATCCCGCATGTTGCTCCCCTGAACGTGGCCCTCGGCGAAGATCTTGAGCGCCAGATCTTTGGGCCCTCAGGGCAGGCGGGCGGCAGTGGCGACCTTGGGGGAGAAGTGCAGGCGCTGCCGTCGCAGGTCTTTGCAGCCATGGCGCAGGGGGCAGGCCAGTCCGCCTGAATGATGAAACTCAACAGGCCCACAGCATCGTGCCTGCCACTCTCAGAGGTGCTGAACCTGTAGGCCTGCCTACGCCCCAGCGGCAACCACGTAGCTTTACCCGCGAGTGCGGTGTGCCCACAGTGGTACCCCCTCGCGCCGCGGCACCTGTTGCTCTAGCCTCCGCTCTGCGCGCGGCCATTTGTGTGCCTAGCCACTCTGGCTCGCCAATTTTTCTTGCCATCTTGGCTTCCTCTCACGCTCACTTGCGCTCGTGGGCCTCGCTGGCAGTGCTGGGGTCGACCCGTGTGCTGCCGCGACGCCGCTGGGCGCCTGGCCATTTTGGCTTGCCAGCCTTGCCATGCTGGCCTTCTCTCGCGCCGTCCTGCGCTAGGTGGCCTCGCTGGCGGTGCAGGGGTCGCCCCGTGTGCTGCCGCGATGCCACTGGGCGCCTGGCCATTTTGGCGTGCCATCCTGGCCTCCTCTCGCGCCTTCTTGCGCTAGTTGGCCTCGATGGCGGTGCTGGGGTCGCCCTGTGTGCTGCTGCGCCGCCGCTGTCGCTTCACTTTGGGCCGTAGGGGCCAGCTTCCCTCGGATAAGCGCCTGGCGCTGCTTGCACGTTAGACTCGTCCTTTCACCCAGAGGAGGTGCCCGCTACATGCTGGTAATGAGGCAGCCACAAGGACACTCTTCCCAAGGTGGTGGAGCCGTGGTGATGTGGCGCACGAGACCGCCAGTAGTAGTAGTAGTAGTAGTAGTAGTAGTAGTAGTAGTAGTAGTAGTAGTAGTAGCAGCAGCAGTCGTAGTAGTAGTAGTAGTAGTAGTAGTAGTAGTAGTAGTAGTAGTAGTAGTAGTAGTAGTAGTAGTAGTAGTAGTAGTAGTCGTAGGCGTAGTCGTAGTCGTAGTAGTAGTAGTAGTAGTAGTAGTAGTAGTAGTAGTAGTAGTAGTAGTAGTAGTAGTCGTGAAAGTGCGCCAGTGGATCTCCGTGAATACACTAAAGAGGGAGGGGGGGTCCAGAACCCCTTCCCCCTCCCCCCTTAAGGGGGGGGGGTCGTCCCCCCCCCCCCCCCCTCCCTTGAAGGGGGGGGGGGGGGTCCGGACCCCCCCCTCCCCCCTTTTGTGCTGGAAAGAGGGGGGGGGGGTCGGACCCCCCCCCTCTCGTGTAGGGAGTACGGAGTTCGGAGTAGGGAGTGGTGATTAGTGAGTAGTGACTTAGTGCGTAAGGAGTAGTGAGTATTGGGTACTGAGTAGTGGGTAGTGAGTGGCGAGTAGGGAGTAGGGAGTAGGGAGTGGGGAGTAGTGAGCAGTGAATAGTGAGTAGTGTGTACTGATGAGTGAGTAATGAGTGGCGAGTAGTGAGTAGTGAGTTGTGAGTAGCGAGTAGCGAGTAGTGAGTACTGAGTAGGGAGTAGGGAGTAATGAGTAGTGGGTAGTGCGTAGTGGGTAGTGAGTAGTGAGTGGCGAGTAGTGATCAGTGAGTAGTGTGTAGTGGGTAGTGTGTAGTGCGTAGTGCGTAGTGAGTAGTGAGTAGTGAGTAGTGAGTAGTGAGTAGTGAGTAGTGAGTAGTGAGTAGTGAGTAGCGAGTAGTGAGTAGTGAATAGTGAGTAGTGAGTAGTAAGTACTGAATAGTAGTAGTAGTAGTAGTAGTAGTAGTAGTCGTAGTAGTAGTAGTAGTAGTAGTAGTAGTAGTAGTAGTAGTAGTGCGTAGTGAGTAGTGAGTAGTGAGTAGTGAGTAGTGATGAATAGAGAGTAGTGGGTAGTGGCAGCGGGTAGTGAGTAGTGAGTAGCGAGTAGGGACTTGTAAAAACAAAAGCATTATGCTGTGACATTTTTTTGTTCTAACATCGCACTATTTCGCGAATCCCCTGCAACAGATGGGACGAAGTGCGCGCGCGCGTCGTCGCGCGCGCGTGCCGAAATTCTTCAAAAACCTTTGGTGCCGGAAGGATTTCGCAATCGAGTTTTCAAAAACAAGCATACAAAAACACAGGGTTTCGTAACATTGATGGGCTAAGAAAGCTTACGCGCGAGCTCTTGCGAAATCTTAAAAATACCATCGGTTTTTCAAGCTTTTCATGACATGCTACCAAACGGGCGTCGCGCGCGCATGTCGAAATCTGTCGAACGCCCTTGCGCGTGTGCCGTCGCGAGAATCCTCTGCAAAAAACGGGACGAAGTGAGACGCGCGCGTCGTCGCGCGCGTGCGCCGAAATCCTTCAAAACCCATCGGTTTCGGAAGGATTTCAAATCGGGCGTCCAAAATTATACAAAAACCCAAGGTTTCGCAACACGGATTTTCAACAGAAGCGTGCGCGCGCGCTCTTGCGGCGTCGTCGTCGTCGTCGTCGTCGTCGTCGTCGTCGTCGTCGTCGCCGTCCTCCCTCCTCCCACGTCGTCGTCGTCGTCGTCGCCTACGTCGTCCTGTGTCTTTCCTCGTGTTCGTCGTCGTCGTCCTCTTTGGCGTCGTGGTCGTTTCCGTCGTCGTTGTCGCCGTGGTCGTCCTTCCTCCTCCTCCCTCGTCGTCGTCGTCGTCCGTCGTCGGCGTCTCGTCGTCGTCCCTCCTATTTCGTCGCCGTCGTCGTCGTCGTTGTCGTCGTCGTCTCGTCGTCGTCTTCCCTCCTCCCTCGTCGTTGTCGTCGTCGGCGTCGCCGTCCTTCCTCCTTTTTCGTCGTTCGCGTCGTCGCCGTCCTCCCTCCTCCCTCGTTGTCGTCGTTGTCGTCGTTGTCGTCGTGGTCGCCGTCGTCGTCCTCCCTCCTCCCTCGTCGTCGTCTTCGTTTGTCGTCGTCGTCGTCGTCGTCGTCGTCGTCGGCCGTCTTGCTTCTCCGGCCTTCTTGGGGCGCTCTTGAGACGCCCCCGAGGGTTCCAAGACGACCCAGGAGCGATATCTGTGCTCGGTCCCGCATGGGTTTTGCAAACCAAGTTGCGGGTGGGTGGGTGGGGTGATTGCGCGAGCAGTGGAGTTGACAACTTCAAGTTCTACAAGTGATTGATTGCACCTCGTAGATTGCGCCGCGCATATTGCGGCACATTTATCGCGCCGCATGTATTGCGCCGCGTAAATTGCTGGAGTCACATCGTTCGGGGCCAACCGCAGTCTATGTAGTGCAGTCTATATGGTGCAATATTTGTGGTGCGATTGATTTCTACAAACGAGTTGGCCAATTCCATGCTCTTGCAAACATCCTATCCACGCACCCGCAACTTGGTTTGCAAAACCCATGCGGTGGCGATTGCGGTGAGCGCTTCGCGTTGGCGGGTGCATCTCTGCGGCCGCGCCAACCCAGGTGCGCGCGGCGGCCGGCCAGTCTGGCGCGACTGACGCGGCCGCGGTGGTACTGACCAGATGGCGCATCTCAGCGGGCACTTCAGTGGGGGTCAGCGACTTGGGCGGTATCATGGCAACGTCGACGACGGTAGACGCGATGGTGATAGTGGCGATGCTGGCGACGATGTTGACGACGACGACGGCGCGGCCAGTGCGGGCGCCGACGCCGGCGACGCTGACGGCGTCCTCGCGTCGGCGGTGAAGGTTTTGGAATGAGTTCGACATGCGCGAGCGGTCGACGGGCGAGAGTGGCCCGCGTGGTATTGTTCGGCGCGGATCGTTCCTCCCCAGCACGCGCGTAAGGGCTTGCGAATGATTTCGGCATGTGGCGCCAGATGCCCGCTCGGCATTTCCGTGAAAATGTTGAACAGCCAATGGTTTTCTTTAGAATTCGCAAGAGCGCGAGCGCGCGCTTCTTTGAAAACTGATGTTGCGAAGCCAGGTGGTTCATGTGTTCTGGGCACTCGGTTTTGAAATCGTTGCGAAACCGAGGGTTTTTGAAGGATTTCGGCACGCGCGCGCGAAGACGCGCGCACGCACTTTGCTTCATTTTTTCCAGGGATGCTCGCGACGGCTCGCGCGCAGGGGCGTTCGAACGATTTCGGCATGCGCGCGCGAAGCCCGTTTGGTAGCAATTTTTGAAAAAAGGTTAAAACACTTATGGTTTCTTCAAGACTTCGCAAGAGCGCGCGCATTTCTTTGTTTTGAAATTCAGTGTTGCGCAACCTTTGTGTTTTTATATGTTTCTGGGACACTCGATTTGCTCCCATTGCGAAGCCCAGGGTTTTTGAAGGATGTCGGCATGCGCGCGACGACGCGCGCGTGTGCGCATCGTCTAATTTCGTGCAAGGGGCTCTTGAAAACAAATAGATGTTGATGAGCGAATGCGCGCGCATCGTATTTTTTTGTCAGGGGATGAGGGGGGGGGATGCCAGCTCGGTTGGGATGGTATGGATTCGTATTTAGGATGGGCGATGGTGCAGAATCGTTTGTAATATGCACATTCCCAGGGGACACCGATAAGTCCGGCCTCAGGAGGGTGGTGGAGTCTTTAAACACGAAAAGACATGATACTCTACGTTGTGCAATCTATGTGGTGCAATTCGCCCTGCCAGACTTGAAGTTGATAAGTCCATTGCTCGCGCAGTCGTCCCGCCCGCCCACCCGCAACTTGGTTTGCAAAACCCATGCGGCGGCGATTGCAATGACTGCTCGGCGCCGACTGGCGCATCGCTGCGGCCGCGCTTGCGCGCGTGCTCGCGCGCAAAGCGGCCAGCTAGTTTGGCGTGACCGCCGCGGCCGCGGTGGCGCTGACCGCTGGGCATTTCCTATTTCCCAGTGGTCACTTCGGTGCGAATCGGCGACTGGGGCGGGCGCGGTATCATGGCGACGTCGATGTCGGAGGACGCGACGATGATATTAGCGATGCTGATGGCGATGGTGACATCGACGACGGCACGGCCAGTGATGGCGCCAATACTGATTACGCTGGCGACGACGACGGCGTCCTCGTGTCGATGATGAATGTTTCTGGGAGAAGTTGGCATGTTCGCGCGGCCGGCGCGAGAGTTGCCCGCATGTTTTTTTGTTTGTTTTGTTTTTTTGTGCAAATATGTTTTCTTGGCATTCGATGTCGACTTTTCAAAACGAAACTCCATATTTTCAAAGATTGGGCATGCGCGCGCGACGACGCGCGCGTGTGTGTGCACTTTTTTGGCTGTTGCAAGGGATTTTGCGACAGCGCGCGCGCCAGGGCGTTTTTACGATCCCGACATGCCCGCGTGAGATGCCCGCTTGTTACCATGTTATGAGCACGTTGCAAAACATTGTTTATATATATATAGTTTTCATTATATACATGTATATGTATGTATGTATGTATGTATGTATGTATGTATATATATATATATATATCAAACAATATCCCGAATGAACATCGTTTTGGACAGCCCGTGTTTGTATTTTTTGTTTTCATATGTTTCCGGGACATTCGATTTGGAATTCCTTACGAAAATGGGGTTTGTGACGGATTTCGGCATGCTCGCGGGATGACGCCCTCGTGTGCACTTCATCCAACATTTTTGACAACGGGTTTTTGACAACGAGCAGTTTTTGATAAACGAATGTGCGCGCATACTGTTTTTCTGCAGACGATGAGAAAGGGGGGCGGAGCTGGCCTGGGTGGGGTGATATGGATCCATATTTAGGATGGACGATGAGGCAACGTCACACGTACATTGCAGCATGGGAAAGGAGTATTGTTAATTCTGGGGGGGGGGAGGGGGGAGGGCTTGTTTTATTTAAGAAACGAGAATGTATGTCGTGTGGTGTATGGTGTGATGTATATGTATGGTGCAACCGGTGTCGTGCAGCACCTATTATGTTGTCGTGTAAAGGATGTTATGTGGTGTGATGTATGTTGTGCAAGGTATGTTGTGCGGTCGATGTTGTACCAGACATGGTGTGGACCATATGTGGTGCACATCTATGTGGTGCAACCTTTGTGGTCCGATCTATGTTGCGCAATTTTTGTTTTGCAATCGATGTGTTGCATTCTATTTTGTGTAATCGATATATTGCAAACTTTGTGGTGCAATCAATGTCGTGCAATCTATGTGGCGCAATCCTTGTGGTGCAATTAATTTCTGTTCGCAGTGAGTTGTCCACTCCACTGCTCGCGCAAACATCCCACCCACCCACCCGCAACTTGGTTTGCAAAATCTCTTAAGACCGTGACGGTGGGTACCAAATGGCACTTGGCAGCGACAGCGACGCCGATAGACGACAGCGACAACGACGACGACGCCGCCGACAGCGACTACGACGACACCGACGACGTCTCCAACGACTTCGACGACGCCGACAACGACGACGACGACGACGACGACACCGACGACGACGACGCCGACGCCGACGACGACGACGATGACAACGACGACGACGACGCCGACGACGACGACAACGACGACACCGACGACGACGACGACGACGTCAACGACGCCGACGACGACGACGACGACGACGACGGCGGCCACGACGACGACGCCGACGTCGACGACGACGAAGACAACGTCGACGCCGACGCCGAGGACGACGAAGACGACGACGACGCCAACGAAGACAACGACGAGGGAGGAGGAAGGACGGCGACGGCGACAACGACGACAACGACGACAACGACGAGGGAGGAGGGAGGACGGCGACGACGCGAACGACGAAAACGACGAGGGAGGAGGGACGACGACGACGACAACGACGACGACGACGACGACGGCGACGAAATAGGAGGGACGACAACGAGACGCCGACGACGGACCACGACGACGACGAGGGAGGAGGAGGAAGGACGACCACGGCAACAACGACGACGGAAACGACCACGACGCCAAAGACGACGACGATGACGAACACCGGGAAAGACAGAGG
This sequence comes from Prorocentrum cordatum, assembly GCA_963575745.1. NCBI lineage: Eukaryota > Dinophyceae > Prorocentrales > Prorocentraceae > Prorocentrum > Prorocentrum cordatum. The sequence goes on from CAUYUJ010017082.1 coordinate 329,997, forward strand.
ACGACGCAGGCGACGACGACGACGAGGGCGACGCGGGAGGAGGGAGGACGGCGACGACGACGACGACGACACCGCAAGAGCGCGCGCGCACGCTTTTGTTGAAAATCCGTGTTGCGAAACCTTGGGTTTTTGTAGGTTTTTTGGACACACGATTTTGAAATCCTTCCGAAACCGATGGGTTTTGAAGGATTTCGGCGCACGCGCGCGACGACGCGCGCGTCTGCACTTCGTTTCATGTTTTTGCAGAGGATTCTCGCGATGGCACACGCGCAAGGGCGTTCGACAGACTTCGACATCCGCGCGCGCGAAACCATTAAAAAATATATATTATAAAAAAGATTTCGCAAGAGCTCGCGCGGAAGCTTTTTTAGCACATCAGTGTTGCGACACCCTGTGTTTTTGTATGTTTTTTGGGAACTCGATTGCGAAATCCTTCTGGCACCGAAGGTTTTTGACGGATTTCGGCATGCGCGCGCGACGACGCGCGCGTGTGCACTTCGTCTTTTTTTTGCCAGGGATTTGCGGAAAAGTGTTATGTTAGAACAAAACAAGTCACCGCATAGTGTTTTTTACAAGGGACCCTCAGGGGGGGGATACCGGTTGGCATTTGACATTGTGATTTCATATTTAGGATGGACATGTGGTCATAATCATAAATGATTTACATGCCCGAAAGGGGGACCGATAACGCCGGGGCGGGTAGATCCTATTCTGTTTTTAGAAAGGAGAATCCACGCGGTGCGATCTCTGCGGCTCAATCTGTTCGAGGCGGCGACGGGGCGGCGACGGAGACAGCATAGCCACCAGACTGACATACAGACGACGGGCGGCAACGGGGCGGCGATGGCGACAACATGGGTGCCAGACCACCACACTGGTCCAGACGACGGGCGGCGACGAAGCGGCGACGGGGCGGCGACGGCGACGACATAGCTGCCAGACCGCCACACCAGACCAGACGACGGGCGACGACGTGGCTGCGACGGCGACAATATAGGTGCCGGACCACTACATCGGCCCAGACGACGGTTGGCGACGAGGCGGCGACTGGGCTGCGACGGCGACTACTTAGCCGCCAGACCGCCATACCGGCCCAGACGACGGGCGGTGACGAGGCGGCGACGGTGCCGCGACGGGGTGGCGACGGCGACAGCATAGCCGCCAAACCGCCACACAAACCCAGCTCCCCAGTCAGAGACAGGAACTCCTATGTCCAAGCGCTGCTTGGGTAATAAAACGAGTATTGTAAGGGAGTGGTGCTATTGGACCCCCCCGCTGTTTGGATGCCCGTGAGATGCCCGCGTGATTCACATCCTTACCTCATAACATTATGATCGCAAGAGACGCTCAAGCTGCCGTTGCTCTTGGACATGCGTATAGGTTCCTCGACGTTGCGAAGCACAAGTGGAGTTTACCCAGGGACATCTGGAATCATGACGAAACTTATGACTTTCATGTGCAAGTGGTTGTAGAAATTGCAATAGTGCGACTTCCCTTGTCGTCCAAATTGGCATCGCCCTTTTTTTCCAGCTGCCACCGCTGCTGCTCCTTCTGCTCTTTCCTGGGAGGTGGGCATTGGCCGCTGCAGTGGTGCCGGCGTGCGATCCGCAGACGCCCCGAACCTTCAGAGCAGCGACGCCTGCGCGCAGGCGTGCAGGACCTTCGATTTGCGTCGTCTGGGCTCGTCATCCTGACAGGGAGGATGGATAGAGGGAGGAGAAGCCACATTCATCGAACACCGGACTGTTCGACTTCACTTCCTCGCCCGATCGCAGGGCCGTCATCGTGGCCTCAAGGGGCCACTTCGAGAAATCCAATCGACCTAGGACCCTACAGCCCATGACATCTCGCTGTCACCGAGATCGGGCACTGCTTGGCCTGCGAGCCGTTCTAAGCGGACGATGACAGCACCATGCCCAAACAAGATCAAACTGCTCCCAAACGCCGATGGTTCTCACCACGGCAGCAGCATTACATGATTGTATTGCCCATGCCAACGGATGGTACCACCCTCGTTTACCATCCTAAATTACATGGTGCTACGAATTGTCGTTTGCAACGCCAAGGTATCGGCCGACGTTATCATAGTCACAGTAAACAAGACGACTAGGACGTCGCCGACCTCTGCGACACCACGCAGCCTGTTGATATCACACAGTCTGCGAGTCAACTGACGACCTTCCGTCCCGATTGTAATCCGCAGCCCAATGGAGTGACTGTAGACCAACCTTGAACAAACATGTGCAAGTGACGTCATACAAACTTTCATTCGCCTTCAACCTGGCACCAGCACCATTGTAAATCCACATCGGAAATTAAGTGCTACAACCAGAAGAGCGAGACGTGGATTATTACGACTCAAACATCGGCACAGGCCACAGCATCGAGCCAGAAAACAGTGCATCCCTCGCATAGCGGCAACAACCTCAACAGCCTTCACCACTTCCACCCGCATTGACATTCGCGACCAGATTGCACTCACAAACCACTTAGTTGCATGCGTATATATAATATGGCAGGCGGTCGTACGACTTCCGCTTGATGTTGACAAGCCAGGAGAATTTTTCCCCAAACACCACCGCATCTGTGCCGATGCATCTATCCGACAATCTAAGCAACTCTGAACACAGATGGGTATAGTGATCTGCGACAGTGACGACCGGTCCATATCAGCCACCACTTGCCGATTTAGAAGGCCGCCAGCACCCCGCATCAACGACGGTCTGGTGCCTTTCTAGGGCCATCGCAGGACTATCAATACTGCCAACCACCCCAGCTGTCATGCACGCTAATTTTCGAATCGTATTACGATTGGTCTTCGATGAAACTATCACGAGGCTGCGTTAGAAGCCGCCTGGTTCCTAAAGTAAACACGCCACAATGCCCAGACGAACTTCCAGCGCATCGTAGCCCGTGCAGGACACCAAAGAAACGGTAAGACCAGCGCTACAGCATAGCTCCGCGATAGTAGTTATATGCATCAGTGACAGGTTGGAATGGCTGCCGGACGCGACACCAGACGACACAGGAGCATACCTAGCATACCGAGAGAGTCTCGGCGGGAGACTCACCATCAGCCAACGCGCAAACACAACACCCAGCCATACGACAGTGGCATACGCAAAACGAAGTTGTCGACAACACTATCATGACATTGGATGTTCTGTCCTCCCGCATACCTTGGAACATGTCGATGTCAAAGAGAAACGTAGCGATGGTTACCACTCTCATGTATGCCGACAGCCTCTACACCGTTGGCCTCCAGGAGACGAACACCGTCAAGGCCTTTTGGACAGCGGAAGGCTTCATTTTGGTCGTCGGCGGCCACACAAGCCGCAACTACGGGTGCGACCAACTCACCGAAAGGAAGGTTCATTTTACGCCCACGATCGAGGGCGGGCGGGGTGGGTAACGGAAGAAGAGGGGTGGTGGGACAATCTCTTTCGGTTTTGGTATTTCCAGGCAGGGGGAGTCCGTGTGTTGGCGCAGAAGTAGAGAGCATCAAGTCAGCAATGCAGTCCCTGAGGCCATTCGCAGCGGGGGACGCGTCCAAACGATGCTGATGGCTAGCTACTGCGGCCGGTAACTGTTGAGAAGAGGTCACTTGAGCAATCTTCACGGGTCAGGAACAAGGGTAGTGAAGAGTATCACGCTCAGTTCTCCCCCCCTTCAGGGTGAAAGGGTGCCCCGTCTTGGGCCTACGTCTTCGAGCGGCCGTATACAGGATGCCACCATGCGGCCGACAGGGAGGCCAATAGTCTTGGATTGCAGAGGGCCTTGCAAAGTGCTAGTGGCGGTTAAGTCCTTGGCGAAGGATGTAGTGGCCCGCGGCCTGTCCCGATCCCGTGCTGCAGTTGTGGACCAGATGCTTCGCGGAGTTCTCCCAGGCCACCACCTCTTTGCGGTTCGGCCCAATCCCACTTCGGAGTACGGACGCGAGTCTCGTACGGCCACACTTTTTCGAGCGCATCCGTCTGCGCGAAGCTGCGCGGAGCAGTGCAACCAGCCCAGTGGGCGGCGAGAGTAGCAAGGGTTAGTGCCTCTGACCCTGCCGCTGGGTGAGTCGTGTTACGTGACTGGTCCGCCTCTCGGCGTGCTTCTTCTTCTTCTTCTTCTCCTCCTCCTCCTCCTCCTCATCCTCCTCCTCCTTTTTCTCCTTCTTTTTCTTCTTCTTTGGGGGCTCCCCGGGGGCCTCTTGAGGCCTCCTGGAGTCCTCCTGGGGGCCTCCTCCAGACTTGCTGCTCCTCGGGGGGCCTCCGAGACGGCCCCCCGAGGCTCCCCTGGCAGGGGCCTCCGGGACGGCCCCCCGCTCCCCCCGTCGGATAGCTTGTGGGCGTGCTTGCGCGCTTCGCCCTCCGAGCCACGCCGCCCGTCGGGCCGGGGCCAGGGGGGAGGGCAGGCCAGGGGGGGGCCTCCCCCCTTCAGGGGGTGCCCGCCTCCAGGCGCGCCGCCTGTTTCGACGCGTGGCCTTGCGTCTTGGGGAGGGCGTCTGGGCCACCAGGGCAGACGCCGCCTCGGACGCGGTGGACTCGCCGTGCATGGGGCTTGCCGCAGTGCCGGCTTCGTCCACCTGGTGCGCGGGACGCAGGGTTTGCCGCGTGTCTGCTGTGGTGTCGGCGTCGTCCACTTGGGGTGCGTCGAGAAGACGCTGCGCGGCGACGCAAGCCAGATTCTCGAGGCCACGGCCTCACCCACCTGGTCTGAGCTAGGCCCGGACACTGTCCCCAACGGTGATCGCATCGCACCGCGTCCTCCCTCAGTGATCCCCCCCCACCCTCTGGGGGCTCCCTCACCCCGTGGCGAGGAAGGGATCAGAGGGCAGGGGCTTCCCTTCATCCACGACAGACGTGCCAGAACTGGAGAGCTGGCTCGGGAACAGGATGTGCGAGGGGTGTGTGCGCTTAAGTGGGGTATCCAGCCTCGGCTCAGCTCCGCTGGCTCTTGGGAAGCAAGCAGACGGCGACGAACGCGCAGGCGGGAAGCTGGGACCTGCGGGACAGGGCATGGGAGGCGTCTCGTTCATGGGACGGTTTCGACAGAAAGGCGGGGAACACCCCTAGTATGATGAGGAGCAACTGGACACGCTGGCAGGGTCGGCAGATCTGCAAGCCCGTCGGAACGGGTCCCTGACGGCTTCAGCGCGTCTTCACCAGCAGACCAGGAACATCATGTGTGACGCTCTGGACAGGGCCGCGGAAGTCAAAAAGGGCGCACCTGCCAGCGAAAGCTGGCGTAAGTGAGGAAGTAACACATGTGCCCTCAACAGATGCACATTTTTTGGATTTCAGGGCTTTCGAGAATCGCCCATGTGAAATACGTGGACCTCCCTCGAAGTAACAAGTCAGAGAAACCAGCCTGCGTCAAGAGTTCGAATGGCGATTGATGGTCTTGTAATGGCTCTGGCTGCTTGCCGCCACCAGCTCGTACCCAGGACTAGCCCCAGTAGCCCTGGCTGCTGCCACAACTTCCCTGCACGGGCGAAATTCTTTTCCCTCCACCAGAACCCTTCAGAACCTGCCAGAACGCCCCAAAACGTCCCGAACCGCCGAGAAACGCCCGAACATCTCGATCTTCGCCTGTCGACGACGACGACGACGACGGCGAAACCGACGACGAAAGTGTCAATCATTTTTTGCCCCGGCCCCGGCGGTTGCCACCAGCCCTCAGCGGTGCCAGCGCTGGTTCCCGCCGCTGGCCCGTGCTTGTGTCCAACGGCCTCCAGAGGCCTCCGGGGATTCTGGAGACCTCTGGGGACTTCCAGGGATGTTCGGAGACCTCTGGTTGCGTGTTGCTGGAAGTGGCCCTGGCCCAGTGTACGGCCAGGATTTCTACGGAGGCCCTTACGGCCTCCAGAGCACCTTTCACGAGGCCCAGAGGGCCCCTGGGGCTCCAAAATGGACCGAAAAACTGGGCACTTTCAGCAGCCCCCGATCTGGAGGAGACATCGCCAGGAAGAAACCGAGTTCGGATCGACAGGGGCCTCGAGATTTGTTGCCCGCCGCCGTTCTCGGGCTCTTCTTGGGCCTGGCTTCCACCACCACAACCACCATAAGTTGGATGGGGAAGGAGGAGGAGGAGGAGGACGAAAATGATGATGATAATAATGATGATGATGATGATGATGATGATGATGATGATGATGATGATGATGATGATGATGATGATGATGATGATGATGGTGATGATGATGATGATGATGATGATGATGATGATGATGATGATGATGATGATGATGATGATGATGAGGAGGAGGAGGAGGAGGAGGATGATGCTGATGATGATGATGATGAGGAGGAGGAGGAGGAGGAGGAGGATGATCATGCTGATGATGATGATGATGATGATGATGATGATGAGGAGGAGGAGGAGGAGGAGGAGGAGGAGGAGGAGGAGGAGGAGGAGGATGATGAGGAGGAGGAGGAGGAGGAGGAGGAGGAGAAGAAGGAGGAGGAGGAGGAGGAGGAGGAGGACCCCCTTCTCCTCCAACGTATGGTGGTGGTGGTGGTGGTGGTGGAAAACTGGTCCATCACCTTGCTGGGGCCCCCCGGCCCACACGGGTGGCCCAAAAACCGGCCCCGAGAAAGGCCCATGCCATGGTCGGCGACGCGTGACCGGGTCGAGGGCAGCCTAGTCTCAG